>QEPC01010859.1:19451852-19488408 GCA_003113815.1 Sphenodon punctatus
TTCACTGTGGTTGACTGTGACCTCGTAACGTCTGAAAATACCCTAAAATGACCTTGCAAGTAAGAATGGATAGGCAAGGATCACTTACACGCCCTATAGTCAGTCGAGTTAGGCAAGGATGCATTCTGGCTCCATTATTATTTAATTTAATTTGTACATAAGTGACATGAAGAATGCAATTGCTAACCAGGTACATCACCCTGTTGAATTGGGCAATCAGGCAATTTCGGCTCTCCACTATGCAGACGATACAGCTTTACTAGCACGCTCTCAGATAGGGCTGAGAAGGCTTATGGTGGCTTTCTGCGCCTACTACAGAGCGGAGCTATTGTCGATAAACTACACCAAAACAAAGGTGCTGGTGGTCAGTAGAGGGCAGAACCTGCACAAATGGACCACGGAGGGCAATAATATAGAACAGGTCAGGCAATATAAATACTTAGGCATAATAATTTCTGCTGATCCCTCATGGAACGCTCACCTTATATAGGTATGTGCAGCAGTTAGAGCAACAGGGTTAGAAATTGCTCGTTTTTACTGGTCCAAGTGGGGGAAGACTTTTCAAACCTGCTTTAAAATTAATTAAGGCAAAACTGATTCCACAGCTACTCTATGGGGCACAAGTCTGGAGTTTAGACAAGCTAAAGGATCTTGAGGCAGAGCAAAATAGGATGCTCCAACTATTTCTCCACATCCCTAAAAGCATACCAGCCTCCATCCTTAGGGTAGAGGCGGGAGTGATGCGAGTTTCGGATATGGCCAAATTAGCTGCTATAAAATTTTGGTTAAAGCTGCACCTACTCGAGTCTGGTTCAACAGCTCAGCAAATAGTCCATTCAGCAATGGGCAAATGGCCAGTGGAAGTAGAAAGAATCCTTAATTCAATGGGATTCTCAGCAGCGTATATTTTGGCCAGACCTTTTTGTAAAGCTTGGGCCAAAATCAAGATCCACTCAAGAGATCTGGAAATTCAGAAAACTCGAGAATTAATCTTTTTCCAGAAGGTATCAAAATTATTTCCAGAATTTGTAATTCCTCCTAAGGGAGCTTCATATTTGGCTAACCCTAAAATGATTAGGACTAGGGTGGCCTTAACTCTGGCCAGGTTCAATGCCTTCCCCTCAGCTTTTACTGAAGGAAAATGGAAGGGAATACCATAGAATGAGAGGACTTGCAAACAGGGTTGTAAAGATGCAAAAGGACAGGCTCAGATTGAAAACCTGGTCCATATCCTTTTTGTTTGCCCAGTATAGGATTGCTGGAGACAGTTGTATATTGCTCCTTTTTTCCGAGGACTGAACCAGTCAGATAGGCAGAAGGAAGTTTACCTCCTTGGAGACAGCGACCCAGATATTTCAATCAGCACTGTGCTAGGTTTCTATTTCATGTAAGAAACCTTAGCATCTTTGCTGTTTTATTTATGAACTTATGTATGAACTTGATGGAAGAGGTATTGCATTCAAATGTGTAGGTAATTTATGTACTCTATTTTGTCTTTTGCAATACTTCTCTCAAGACAACCAAAATGGCCTTCGCTCTCTGTGTAACAGGAGATGGCTGCTGTAACAGTCTTGGAATCCCTTGTGGTTTATTCCAGTTTTTTATTTTTTAATGTGTTTTGAGTTGCCTTTTATTAGGATCTGTTGGTTTAGTCAACCTTTGCCTAGCCTCGTGCAGATTGCACTGATATAGCCTATGGAGGACAAACCTTGAGATAAGGTGGTTTTATTACATTTTATTGTATTGTATTATATTGTATTGAGTCACTGTAGTTAAAAGCTTGATTGATGGAATTTTGTCCTTGCGTATTTTTTGTAATTACTATTGTGCTGTTTGTTCATGGACCTGATGCGATGTGAAATAATTACAATGGCCTTTGGCTAAGTAATCAATTTGGGCACCTGATTACCCCAAAATACCAGGTATTACCATTACCAAGTTACTTCTTTACCAATCACTAAATTGGTAAACCATTAAAGGAATTAGGATGGTAATTCAAAAAAAGGTACTAGGAGCCAGAAAATCGGTACTGGAATTTGAAAAATTGGAATAATTTATTTTGTTCCCCCCAGTCCATCAGGCAGTCCATCAAGCACTAATCAAATACTGATTAGTACACAGCGTTAACGGGTCAAATACCACAATTTTGGCAGGCTTACCCATTTCTGTGGGTACTAATTTCAGCATTACCCACAATATCGAATAATATAACCCCAGTGTAATATATTATTTTGAGGCACCAGTTCAGTAGCTGTCGAAGGTGAGTATGTATCAATTATAAGGCCTGTTCCCCTACCAATCCTCTGAAGAGTTATCCATATTGGGACAGTTTTCTTTCTTTCACCCCTCTTTAAAATGTAAATTGGAAATTAACACTGAAATATCAGGGTCGTCATTTCCTGTGCCTGTTGTCACTACACATTGCTTTACAGTAGACTTGGATTGAAATGTCATGACAGAAGTAAACTCTGTAAAAAAAACACCCCAAAACTTATGGTATTTTAGTTTATTTGCTAAAATATAAATTTTCACAGAAAATTTAGAAATTAAACATTTTCCAACATTTTGGTTGTTAACGTTCAGGGCTTTTGGCATGAAATCTGGACTTTGGGTATTTTCAGACGTGACACCTTGGTCCATGGTCATGCTTGCCCCAGTGTGACCACAGGATGGGGTGTCACGTCTGATCCAGCCCCGCCAGATGTTCACCACTGGCTGGGGTAGACATTACCCCAGACCATCACAAGACCACCACGGCATATGTGCTGGGCTCCTGACCAGCGCACATCCCGTGTTAAGACCTGCCACGGTCCGGTAGGCGATACCATCTGATGGCCCACTTCACCTAACCCCGCCCTGTGGCCAGAGTGGTTCTGGGTGGGCGCGGAAGCCTAGTAGGCCGCCGCCACCCCCACCTGTCAGGGAGGAGGTGGGGCCCTGCTGAGAAGTGCAGGGGGTGGGGCCGTGAGGTCCCCTGCCCTCTCCCCACCCCCGGCTGCCTGAACGTTTGTTCGGCGGTGGGGCGTGCCTCTCATCCCAGGGTGGGTTTAGGCGTCGCGGGTGAAAAGCCAATCATGTCTGAAAACACCCAGTGTCAAATCAAAACAACAGCATTTTGAAACTTTTGCAAAGATGAATACTGAGGGAAATTTCACATACGTTAACAAAATTTAAAACAATGGTGTGAACATTTGTTGACAAATGTTTTACAGTTTTCAGCTGGCACCTTACAGCTTATATCAGATTTACTGGAACTTTTCTGAAATAAATACAGTAGCCTTATTAGAAGTAGATTGGTCTCTACTCAGGCGTGTCCATCAGTAGCATTTTCTTAGGGCCTTGTGGTTCATATATATGTGAAGTCTTTTGAGAGCCCCAGAAACTGGGTCCTTTAATTTTTAATTATGAATCAATTTTAGATTGCCACTTGATTGAAAACTGGATGTCCCTCAATTTCCAAAGATTCAACACCATCGCTAACCTAACAGATTTCATCGCCATTGATAAAAACTTTACTGGGGTAAGAACGTTATTTTTGATCATTTGTAAAATTACAATGCTTTGAGAAACATAAGTATTTCTATTCTGCTTTCACAAATAAGTTTATGGGTGAAATCCTGCATCCATTTAAAAGTCATTGGTTGAAATCGCAACCCACTATCTGCATGCTGTGTGTATGGGATCCACACTGCATGCNACCTGGTCCATATCCTTTTTGTTTGCCCAGTATAGGATTGCTGGAGACAGTTGTATATTGCTCCTTTTTTCCGAGGACTGAACCAGTCAGATAGGCAGAAGGAAGTTTACCTCCTTGGAGACAGCGACCCAGATATTTCAATCAGCACTGTGCTAGGTTTCTATTTCATGTAAGAAACCTTAGCATCTTTGCTGTTTTATTTATGAACTTATGTATGAACTTGATGGAAGAGGTATTGCATTCAAATGTGTAGGTAGTTTATGTACTCTATTTTGTCTTTTGCAATACTTCTCTCAAGACAACCAAAATGGCCTTCGCTCTCTGTGTAACAGGAGATGGCTGCTGTAACAGTCTTGGAATCCCTTGTGGTTTATTCCAGTTTTTTATTTTTTAATGTGTTTTGAGTTGCCTTTTATTAGGATCTGTTGGTTTAGTCAACCTTTGCCTAGCCTCGTGCAGATTGCACTGATATAGCCTATGGAGGACAAACCTTGAGATAAGGTGGTTTTATTACATTTTATTGTATTGTATTATATTGTATTGAGTCACTGTAGTTAAAAGCTTGATTGATGGAATTTTGTCCTTGCGTATTTTTTGTAATTACTATTGTGCTGTTTGTTCATGGACCTGATGCGATGTGAAATAATTACAATGGCCTTTGGCTAAGTAATCAATTTGGGCACCTGATTACCCCAAAATACCAGGTATTACCATTACCAAGTTACTTCTTTACCAATCACTAAATTGGTAAACCATTAAAGGAATTAGGATGGTAATTCAAAAAAAGGTACTAGGAGCCAGAAAATCGGTACTGGAATTTGAAAAATTGGAATAATTTATTTTGTTCCCCCCAGTCCATCAGGCAGTCCATCAAGCACTAATCAAATACTGATTAGTACACAGCGTTAACGGGTCAAATACCACAATTTTGGCAGGCTTACCCATTTCTGTGGGTACTAATTTCAGCATTACCCACAATATCGAATAATATAACCCCAGTGTAATATATTATTTTGAGGCACCAGTTCAGTAGCTGTCGAAGGTGAGTATGTATCAATTATAAGGCCTGTTCCCCTACCAATCCTCTGAAGAGTTATCCATATTGGGACAGTTTTCTTTCTTTCACCCCTCTTTAAAATGTAAATTGGAAATTAACACTGAAATATCAGGGTCGTCATTTCCTGTGCCTGTTGTCACTACACATTGCTTTACAGTAGACTTGGATTGAAATGTCATGACAGAAGTAAACTCTGTAAAAAAAACACCCCAAAACTTATGGTATTTTAGTTTATTTGCTAAAATATAAATTTTCACAGAAAATTTAGAAATTAAACATTTTCCAACATTTTGGTTGTTAACGTTCAGGGTTTTTGGCATGAAATCTGGACTTTGGGTATTTTCAGACGTGACACCTTGGTCCATGGTCATGCTTGCCCCAGTGTGACCACAGGATGGGGTGTCACGTCTGATCCAGCCCCGCCAGATGTTCACCACTGGCTGGGGTAGACATTACCCCAGACCATCACAAGACCACCACGGCATATGTGCTGGGCTCCTGACCAGCGCACATCCCGTGTTAAGACCTGCCACGGTCCGGTAGGCGATACCATCTGATGGCCCACTTCACCTAACCCCGCCCTGTGGCCAGAGTGGTTCTGGGTGGGCGCGGAAGCCTAGTAGGCCGCCGCCACCCCCACCTGTCAGGGAGGAGGTGGGGCCCTGCTGAGAAGTGCAGGGGGTGGGGCCGTGAGGTCCCCTGCCCTCTCCCCACCCCCGGCTGCCTGAACGTTTGTTCGGCGGTGGGGCGTGCCTCTCATCCCAGGGTGGGTTTAGGCGTCGCGGGTGAAAAGCCAATCATGTCTGAAAACACCCAGTGTCAAATCAAAACAACAGCATTTTGAAACTTTTGCAAAGATGAATACTGAGGGAAATTTCACATACGTTAACAAAATTTAAAACAATGGTGTGAACATTTGTTGACAAATGTTTTACAGTTTTCAGCTGGCACCTTACAGCTTATATCAGATTTACTGGAACTTTTCTGAAATAAATACAGTAGCCTTATTAGAAGTAGATTGGTCTCTACTCAGGCGTGTCCATCAGTAGCATTTTCTTAGGGCCTTGTGGTTCATATATATGTGAAGTCTTTTGAGAGCCCCAGAAACTGGGTCCTTTAATTTTTAATTATGAATCAATTTTAGATTGCCACTTGATTGAAAACTGGATGTCCCTCAATTTCCAAAGATTCAACACCATCGCTAACCTAACAGATTTCATCGCCATTGATAAAAACTTTACTGGGGTAAGAACGTTATTTTTGATCATTTGTAAAATTACAATGCTTTGAGAAACATAAGTATTTCTATTCTGCTTTCACAAATAAGTTTATGGGTGAAATCCTGCATCCATTTAAAAGTCATTGGTTGAAATCGCAACCCACTATCTGCATGCTGTGTGTATGGGATCCACACTGCATGCAGGGTATCTGTACAGAAGCACAGTCCCCTGATAACGGGGGTGTTCATGACTCCCACGCAGGATACGTGCACACAACTCCTCATACCAGGACATAGAATCAGCCCAACCAGCAATATTCCCATTGACTCTAATAGGGTCAGGATTTTCCCCTAAATGACTAAATTCATGGAATTATGTAGTCTTTAATGATTAGAAAATCACTAGTGTAAATGTATCTGTGTACCAAATATAATGAATCCATACCAAAGCTGGCAAAATTAGTATATATAACTGAGCGCTATGAAAAATATGAACATTGTAATTCCAAACAATGATTTAAATATTTTTTATTTAAAAAGAGTAATTTTTGTCCTGAAAAAACAATATTTACCATTAAAACTTTCAGTTATCAAAAAGCAAAAATTGGTGTTAAAAAAAACCCCAACACTTTTTATTTTGGTTTGGCCATATGAAATATTTATTTATTATACAATTTTTACCAACATTTTATTATACAATTTAACCAACAAACATTTGAAACAAAATGGAGAAGAACTTGTTTTTCATGATAAATGGAAAAATCTTAATAAATGACATATCTGGATTTAGTTCCTGGGAAGGAACCCCCCCTCCCCCCACACAAATATAATGCGTGACCTTGAAAGACATTTACAAATATCCCAATATTTATATTTATTTATCCCAAATTTCATCATCATCACTGGAACAGCTTTACAAGGAAAGTAATGACATCTCCGGGTGATTTCAGATGTGACGGGGAGCCTATTGGCCCCGTCATGGAATCACCTTTTGATTCCCCGCCGGAATCAAAACGGCACGTCCAACAGATGTGCTGGCTGATTCCAGTGGGGAATCGGGGGAGGGGGCGGGGCTGCATGGCGCAACGTGCGGCCAGACAGCCCCACCCCCCCATGCTCCCCCAGCAGTCCACCCTCCTGGCGATGGGTGGGCGCAGCGGCCAATCCAGCCACTGCACCCAATTCTGACCCGGAATCTGGGCCAGGGTCCGGAATTGGCGGCGGTAACAGACGTTACTGGCCACTGATTCCGGGCCATGGTTCAAATAACCAAGCTTTCAGAGATGGTGACTGCCCGGACCATCCTTGAAAGCGTGGTTATTTTGCTCACCACCGGTGGTTCATCGTGATGAACATCTGACAGTGAGCAACCAGACATTAAGCGATCATCTGCCACCACAGGGGATTGACCGTGGTTGACTGTGATCTCATAACATCTGAAAATACCCTCCATCACTTGAAGTTGTGAAATCCCAACTGGATTTCATCCTAAACAAGGCACTCTAGCCCATTAAGAAATTCTGGTCCACAATGGATGTAACAATTCCTAGGCAAGGTTCTCCAGTCTTGTAGGGTTGGGAATTCTGGGACTGGATAAAACTAAAATGGCCCCAAAATGGCCATTTTGGTTAAAACCATAAGCCAAAATTATTTTCGGTTCTGCCGTTTTGGGGTACTTTGTATTGATTTTCCCCCCGGTTTGTTCTCATTGACTTCAATGGAAGAAAACTCCATTGAAATCAATGCAGCCGATGCCCTGCCCCGTGGATCCCACGCACATCCATGCAGAAACCATGTACACTTTCATTTGGAACAGGGGTGTGCACGGGATCTGCAGAGCATAGGATTGGCCCCATCGAGAAAAAAAACAGGAAAACATCAATGCAAAAAACCTGGGGGGAAACTAAACCAAAATGACATCCAAAAATCTTGGAGAACTGAAACAGAAAATTATCCTAATGTCCCATCCCTACAGTCTTTTTAAAGCTAGAGATGAGATACATTATCACAGTGGCCACTGGAGCTGCAGGGAGTAGCACATTTGCTACCCACCAGAAATATGTGCATTTTCGGGCACCCCTCCCCCCTGCAGGCACCCCCAGGGTTCCCGGCCCCTATCGGGTGCCCAGTTCCCCAAAATGCAGGTATTACTGGGGCATCCTGGGATGCCCTCTGGTCCTGGTCACTACTTGCTGCTCCCTGCTCCTCCCCAGTCCATGCACTGCTCAGCTGAGCTGCAGACTTCCCCACTTGGCTTTTTCTGAGCAGGAGGGGGAGAAGGAGGAGGCCTTGTCTGACTTCCATGCACTCCCTTAATGGGTCCCCCATTCCCAGACTACCATAATCATAATGAGCATTCTTGTACGGGCAAAAGAACATGAGACCAAGTATGAGGAAGATGTCTTTACAAAGCAACAATTAGGGAAGTCCAACTTCTGTAAATCCTCTCCTCCACATCGCAGATGGCCCACCTGAAGGAGCTGACAGCAGTGCAACTGGCTCAGCTAACACTGACAGAGGAGGTGTTCAGCTCCGTTGACAACGTGAAACGAGTGTTTGACAGACTGGATGAATTGCCGGGCCTTGAACAACTTGCTGCTTACTGGGATGAGTTTAACGCTGCTTATGAGAAGGTAAGGCCCATCAGGGACGCAGCCATGGAGGAGGGCTGGCATTAAGAGGAGGGATTTCTTTCCAGTGCCGTAAACGTAGAAACCCTGGTTCATTAAATGAACCAGCAGAGAAGTTCTGGATGCACAAGATGGGGAGTCAGCATGTTCATGAGGTGGTGCTTCCCCCCCCGATTCTCCTCAAATAATGAGCCTAAGTTGGGGTATCAGGAAGTCCCACTCCCACCCAAGGCCACTTTAAAGGTTTCAGGACAGAGTCTAGCTGGTTTAACTCAAGGATACCTCCATATTCTTCAGTGGAGATACGTTAGTTGGTACCAGCTGAGGATTTCATCCTGTAAGTTGAGCACCCCAATCCCAAAGCTGTTGAATGCTGGCAGCCAGTATAACCTAGTGGGTAAGGTGTTGGATTTGGAGCTGGGAGACGTAGATTCCAATCCCGTCTTAGCCATGAGCTCATTGGGTGACCTTAGGTGAATCACTCACTACCTCTCAGCCTCAGTTCTTCATCTGTAAAATGGAAATAATAATGGGCTACCTCACAGGGTGAGTGTGAGGATGAACTTGATAAGAATTGTAAAGCACTCTGAAGACAGAAAAAGCTACAGGAACGATTAAAGGGGTGTGCAATTCGTTCTTGTTTTTTTAATTACTAAAATGAACGAAGCTCCATTCATTTTAGTAATTAATATATGAAAACGATAGGCAAGGGTAACAAAAATGGATGAAAACGAAGAAAAGGGCGCCTATTTTTGTTATAAAATAAAATATTAAAAAACTGCACATGCGCAAAATGGCCACATTATTTTCCCCAAATAATTTAAAAATATTTTATTTCTAATTTTAGTCATTTAAAAAACCACTATGCATGCGCAAAATGATGGCCCCACCATTCTGCACCTGTACGCCCTTTCCCAAAAAGGTGTCGTCAGCATGGGCGCCATTTTGGGAAAGGGCAGCACATACACATCATGGTCTGGCTGCCATTTTGTGCTTGCGCAATGATAGATAGATAGATAGATAGATAGATAGATAGATAGATAGATAAAAATTGAAAAATGGGGGGAAACAAAAAATTTATGTTTTGGTGTTTGTTTGTTTTTACCAAAAAAAACTGACAATGAAGGGTTTTTGGTAAATAAAAACAAAAACAAATTATATACCTGCAACTGCTGCACACCCCTGATGATTAATAATAAATACATTCATGTCAATGGGGCCCTACTGACCAAGTGATTTGGTGCTGGTAGAACTTCAGGGCCGTATCCTTAGATTCCCACTGGCTTATATGTCACCATTCCTAGTAAGTTTTGTCTTGAAAATTAGAGCGGAAACAGGAACCCTCCCCCAAAGCCTGAGAGTAAGGCCTTCAAAGCTACACTACCTGAACCAAACATGGTGGTTCAGGTAATAACTGGTATCCATTGGTGCTCTGTTGGGTACTCATTTTGGTTATTCTCTTCTGGTCTTCCAGTTGTTGTTTTTTTGTTTGGTTGAATTGGTATTTACGCTACATCATTCAGCAATATTAGAAATATCGCGAGTGTGTAATTGCTGAAAATAATGCAGCCAGAATACCGAAAGAACTGAAAATAACCAATCTATAAAACCAGAGAACCCTTCACACCTAAAACCAAAGCAGAATACCTGGAAACTAAAATAGGCAAGTACCCATTTCAATAATGGATATTGTTCAGGTATTGGAAGTAAAGCTGAAATGGGTACCTAATTTAGTACCTGCTGGTAATACCCTCATTGATGAGCACCGTGCTGGATACCCTGAATATCCTCCCCCCCCGAAATCGGTAACTCCTGTTACCGATTTATTGATTTTCCAGTTACAGATTTGAAAACTGGTACAGAAAACCAAAAAATCAGGACCGAAGTCAATATTTCGGGACCTTCTGGGACATCAGGTACTGAATAGTACCTGAAATTTTCAGGTCAATTCAAGTACTAGAAATTTGGCAGGTGTACCCATTTTGTGTGTACTAATTCCAGCTCCAATTGGAAGGGTTTTCCAGCAAAATGCACATCATTCCCATAAATAACAAACCCACTCCCAGTTTCAGCTCTGTGAGGGCACCTGTTTCTAGCTGCTCACGGAGATTCCTGTAAGATGATTGTTGTCATCTTATGCTCTCCTCAATGAGTAAAGTCCTACCTTTTATTAGGCTAACAGAAGAAATGCTGAGTCGCAGAGAGCGAGAATCAGAGCCAGCAGGTCTCTGCCTCAGGTAAGCTCTGCATTGTGGGAAAAGCACTGTGGGCTAAGGAACTGGCTCATGATCACCATCAGTTCAGCATCTTCTGGGTCCTTTTTTCGCTTACCTGAAGCTGAAAGCCTTTTTAAGGTTTCCATTCTCATTCAGACAAAGATGGAGATCTGAGGGCACCGTGTATGGAAAAACTGGTGGAAAGGCAGCCTTTGGCTTTGCTTTATTTAATTCAAAAAGGTGTGCTCTTTAGAGTCTTGTTTCTTAAGAAACTCAAGATCTCCTTTGCTTTTTAAACTTTGACTGAAAGAGAACTTTGCCTCCCTTCTCAGGGGGGACTGGAATTTCACTGACCCCAACCTGTTTTTCAACAGGCTAAAAGTCTGAGATAGCTCCTCCTTCCTGGGACTTAATTGTTGAGATATCAGGCATGTGCATTTGTGTCTAGACTCTAGAAGCAGATGCAATGGGACCCAACGCTTAAACACTTTGGGGGATTTCAGCCGTTACGTTTTCGGCATTCACCACAGTCAACCGCAGTCAAACGCGGGCGGTGGTGAAAGAGCCATGCATCTCTGTTGGCGCGCATCCAGATGTTCACCACAGTCAAATGCGGCCCGGGGTGAATCTAACCACACTTCGTGAGGTCGGGGCGGGAGGCGGTCCAGATGTGGGGTGAATGTTCACCACGGCAGGGGTGAAAGAAACGTAACTTCTGAAGGGAAACCCCCAGCCGCAGTGGAAGGAAATGACCACGGGTCGTGGTGATGGCCACATAACCCGGTGCCTTGTGGGGCTCCCACAGCAGTCCTCGCCACCACGTCACGTCCGTTGTGTTCCCCCGGCCCGTGTTCACTCCGCTTGGCCCCAGGCGGTGGTGCCGCCCCTGTCACATCTGTTGGGGCTGCACGGCTCACCACAGCCCACGGTGAAGCAATTGACACCGGGGTGGGGTTCACTGTGGTGAATCTCAACCGCGTCACATCTGAAATCACCCTTTGTCTCCTCAGTTGGGTCTTTCAGTGCTGCATACAGGGGAAATCCAGAAAAGTATTTGGAATTTCCTAATGTCCTAACATTGATTTGAGTCAAAGGAATTGCTCTACTTGACTTCAGTAGACACTGCATCAGACTAAGGTTGAAACGAACAGAGGGTTTTGAATTCATGGATATTATTTGCATATTTGGATATCTGAAAATTTCAGTGAAATCCATAACCAAAGTGGTTATTCATGTCCGTTCTTTGAGTTTTGTCCATTTGGTTATTCAGTTTTTTGGTTGTTGGGATGTTTGCCAACTGAGTTGTTGGGATATTCAGCCATTTGGATGTTCTGTTGCCTTATTTTTTGCTACCACACTTGTGCAAATAGCCAAAACTACATAACAATCAAATAATCAAACAGCCAATCAACCTCGCAACTGACAAGCCAAGAAACCCACCCAATATCTGAAATGGATATCCAGCAAAGATGGATCTGAATAGTAGTTGTTATCCATTTTGGCACATTTGGTTCAAGTTGGACAAAACTGCCGGATATGATTATTGCCACAAATAATCATTCCAGCTCTAGATCAACCTATAAGACAGTGATTCACTGATTCCCAATTTTTTTTTTACTATGACAGCCCATTATGAGATTTAAATCTTCTAGTCCTGTGACCCGCCTCCCTGGCCAGCAACAGAAACATGTTGAATCTAGCAAACATCAGTTGAGACCAGACAAAGAACATAGCCTCTTGCGATGACAAACGTAACACTAATAGGCTTGGAAATAACCAGCCTGGAAAAAAGGGCATGGGGGGAATGTTTCTCTAAAACCTTTCTCGAGATTCAGTGGGGAAATGATAATTGTGCTGTGAGGTCAAGGATATATGCAAATACTGGCAGTCAAGCCATTGACGTGTGTTAGGTCAGAAATCACAAACTAGATAGTAGACCTTCCTTGACCTTGAAATTCCTCCAAATCTGGCCCGTAATTGCTTTTTAATTTGGCCCTTTTTCGATTCTTTGATGCAGCCCATGGATCCTCACGCACTGAAATAGGGTGCTCACGGGAAGGGAGTGAAGATGAGAGTATGCACACAAGGAGAGGGGATGATTCATGGTATAGATTCATGATCTCAACCCTTCCACATCTTGAGTATGCCTTTGCCCTCCAATCCTATCTGGCCCACGTGAGGGGAAAACTTCCCCATGAACAATTTCAAATATGGTCCATCTAGGTTTCTATTGGAGCTGAAGTCAGTGAGTACTGTAAAAAATGGGTAAACCCATTAAATGTACACTACCTGAACCAAGAATGGCAGCTGGGTAACAACTGATAACTCCTTGCGCTCCATTTTGGTTGTTCCAATCTGGATTTTTGTTTGTTTGTTTGTTTTTTCTTCCCAGTCTAGTTATATTCAAATTTTGGTCGTTATAGTATCCCAGTTACGTCATTTTGGCAATAGTTGCAATTTTGTGTACACACAACTTTTGACAATCGCCTTTTTTACATGAGACAGACCCACTCTTGCCCATGCAGGTCCTCTGCACGGGCATGAGTGGGTAAATACTGCGATGGGTGGGTGTGCACGCTTGTGCACTTCTGTGAAACACGCATGCACACCCACCTCGACCGGAGCAATTAGCCAAAACGGCGATTGCTCCGTGAGTAGGGGTCCATGTAGATACAGGGGGGATCAGTGTGCTCCCATGTGCACACACACCCCGCACCATCCATGCTGCTGCGCGCACACCGATTCCCCTCGCACCCGTGCACTGTTTAAAAAGGGCCAATGATTTAACTGAAATAATGAAGAATCCAAACCAGAAAAAAACTAAACAGAACACCTCCAAAAAATCAGATATGCAAATACCCATTTTTGTCACCGATATCATTCAGAAATTTGAATGGCTACCCCAAAATTCAAATAATACCCATCAATAACAAACCTACTACCCATTTCATTTTATGAACCCTCTGCCATGGGTGTTCTTGGGTACCAGTTAGTATCCAAAGTACATTTTGGGTACTAATCGGTACTCAATTAGTGCCCGATTCAGGAACCTGATGTCCTGGGAAACCATCTTGCAACCCAAAGAACCAACTTCTGGTTCCAGAATACTGACTTCCAGTCCCAATTTTTTTGAGTTTCCATCCTGATTTTTCAGGTTTCTGTCCAGATTTACCAATTGGTGACTTGACAATCAATAAATCAGTAGTGGAAATGACTGATATTTCAAGTAGTCAGGTATACAACATGATACTCAAAAATGCACCAAATTAGGTACCCATTCCAACTCTTGTATTCCAATGGAATCTCCTTTTGAAGGCTGGTAGTTTAGGAGTCATGATTTCAAACAAACTTTTACAACCTGAGTAAATTCAACCCATTTGTCTGAGCACCCAAATCATTTTAAGTATGTCTTACAGCAGCAGAAGTCCAAGATGGGGACATTGAAAAGAACTGGGGTTGATTTTTTGCTATCCTTTCCATGCTGATATACATTTTAACCTCCCGGTGGATTCATGCTTTAATGCTGGCTGATGGTTATTACAGTGGACATTTGATCGGGATGCATGATCTAGTAGTACTTAATGGGATGGAGAGAGCTCCAACATTTAACTAAACTGGTCTCTGTGCTTCTGGAGTAGTGATATGAATTTAGTGCTGGTGGAAGGGGATGTTGGATTGACAGCCCTGGAGACGGAAATATTTGGTCTGTGCTCCAAAACTGGCACAGCGGAAAGACAAGTTACATAGCTTACTGTCTGAGAGGGTCCACCTCTAGGTCCAAGTGCTTAGTTCTGTCTCCATGACTTGCTTGGTATGGCATGGTTTTTCGGCTCAGGTTGCTAATTAGAAGGCTACTCATGGTGGTGGTTTTGTAGAGGAGATATCTTTCTACTAAGAACTAAATGGGGCCAAAATGGAGGCCACCTACCAATAGCCAAGTAAGCTTTTGGTCACTAGCAATTTGGCTTTGATTCGGAATATGGGCAGGGATGTAGAAGGCACTGTCTTTTGCCTTTCTCCTTCCCATCCTCTTTCATAGCAATGGAAGGTAGGTTCTGTGTAATTTTTAGAGGAGCAACAAAATTACCTTTTGAGTTCCCTTCCAGTCCTATGATTCTAACTCAGTGTCCGAGAATACGAACTTCCAATTCCAGAATATCGTCTTCCAGTCTCAATTTTTTGAGTTTCCATCCCAATTTATTGATTAGTAACAAAAATTGGTACGTCGGTAAGTTGGTCCAAGAGAAGAGATCATCTGAAGTACTTTGTTTCCAACTATTCCGCTTTTGGAGGACCAACGTAGCAACCATATTGTCAGCTTAAGGAACAAATCTCCAAAATGGTTCAGCATCCAAGAACAGCAAATAGATCCCCCAAAGACACTGCATCTAAAAAAAACAGAGACCGTGTTCTCAGGAGTCTCTCTTTTCTTTTATAAATTCTCTTGTTCAGCTCTGTAACGCTATTATTCTCCCTTGCTTTAGCCTGTTTTTGAAGTGCGCAATATCTCCATGGAGGTGAAACGTACCTTACTTGAGAGAACGGTGGCGCGTCTGCACACAACCTTTGCTACGTTTACGGAGGCTGATTATCACCTTTGGTTTGGGAAGAGGCTTTTGGTAGTTCTGCCGAGCGTGACCACTGCTGTTCTCCAGAAAATCCCCATTGACCTGCCCTGTGATGCCTACAAGTCGCTGTGAGTCTCCCTAACAAAACTGTTATGAGTAGAGCTCTCAACCTGGTTTTTTATGGAAGGAAAGTTTATGGATTAAGTCTATTGGCGCAATGTGTTTGTGTACCTTAATACATTTTGACACACACACACCCAGGCCAAACTTGGTAGAGGGCCAGAGGCACCTAAAGGTCAATAGGAACCCTGAATTGTCTAACAATAGGTGCGCCCAATGGAGATGAAAAGGGGAGACAGAGTCCTATTTGTACCCCCAAAATGTGATTGACGTAAATGGAGTATTATCCCCTCTTAATAACCTTGGATACTATAGGTTTGTGTTTGATAATTTCAACTCTGCTCTAAACTAAATATTCTAGACCAGGGATGGGGAACCTCAGGCCGGAGAGTCAAATAATATGATCTGCAGCTAGTTTTTATGGGGCCCTCTGGATACAGCCCATGGATTCAGTTCCTATCCCCAAGTCCTGAAGAACTGAGTTCAGAGCAAGGGAGCAGAGATGCAAGCCAGCATACAAGGAGAGGGGACAGNTGGGTAAATCCTGCGGTGGGTGGGTGTGCACGCTTGTGCACTTCCGTGAAACACGCATGCACACCCACCTCGACCCACCACCCACGAACGGAGCAATTAGCCAAAACGGCGATTGCTCCGTGAGTAGGGGTCCATGTAGATACAGGGGGGATCAGTGTGCTCCCATGTGCACACACCCCCCCGCACCATCCATGCTGCTGCGCGCACACCGATTCCCCTCGCACCCGTGCACTGTTTAAAAAGGGCCAATGATTTAACTGAAATAATGAAGAATCCAAACCAGAAAAAAACTAAACAGAACACCTCCAAAAAATCAGATATGCAAATACCCATTTTTGTCACCGATATCATTCAGAAATTTGAATGTCTACCCCAAAATTCAAATAATACCCATCAATAACAAACCTACTACCCATTTCATTTTATGAACCCTCTGCCATGGGTGTTCTTGGGTACCAGTTAGTATCCAAAGTACATTTTGGGTACTAATCGGTACTCAATTAGTGCCCGATTCAGGAACCTGATGTCCTGGGAAACCATCTTGCAACCCAAAGAACCAACTTCTGGTTCCAGAATACTGACTTCCAGTCCCAATTTTTTTGAGTTTCCATCCTGATTTTTCAGGTTTCTGTCCAGATTTACCAATTGGTGACTTGACAATCAATAAATCAGTAGTGGAAATGACTGATATTTCAAGTAGTCAGGTATACAACATGGTACTCAAAAATGCACCAAATTAGGTACCCATTCCAACTCTTGTATTCCAATGGAATCTCCTTTTGAAGGCTGGTAGTTTAGGAGTCATGATTTCAAACAAACTTTTACAACCTGAGTAAATTCAACCCATTTGTCTGAGCACCCAAATCATTTTAAGTATGTCTTACAGCAGCAGAAGGCCAAGATGGGGACATTGAAAAGAACTGGGGTTGATTTTTTGCTATCCTTTCCATGCTGATATACATTTTAACCTCCCGGTGGATTCATGCTTTAATGCTGGCTGATGGTTATTACAGTGGACATTTGATCGGGATGCATGATCTAGTAGTACTTAATGGGATGGAGAGAGCTCCAACATTTAACTAAACTGGTCTCTGTGCTTCTGGAGTAGTGATATGAATTTAGTCCTGGTGGAAGGGGATGTTGGATTGACAGCCCTGGAGACAGAAATATTTGGTCTGTGCTCCAAAACTGGCACAGCGGAAAGACAAGTTACATAGCTTACTGTCTGAGAGGGTCCACCTCTAGGTCCAAGTGCTTAGTTCTGTCTCCATGACTTGCTTGGTATGGCATGGTTTTTCGGCTCAGGTTGCTAATTAGAAGGCTACTCATGGTGGTGGTTTTGTAGAGGAGATATCTTTCTACTAAGAACTAAATGGGGCCAAAATGGAGGCCACCTACCAATAGCCAAGTAAGCTTTTGGTCACTAGCAATTTGGCTTTGATTCGGAATATGGGCAGGGATGTAGAAGGCACTGTCTTTTGCCTTTCTCCTTCCCATCCTCTTTCATAGCAATGGAAGGTAGGTTCTGTGTAATTTTTAGAGGAGCAACAAAATTACCTTTTGAGTTCCCTTCCAGTCCTATGATTCTAACTCAGTGTCCGAGAATACGAACTTCCAATTCCAGAATATCGTCTTCCAGTCTCAATTTTTTGAGTTTCCATCCCAATTTATTGATTAGTAACAAAAATTGGTACGTCGGTAAGTTGGTCCAAGAGAAGAGATCATCTGAAGTACTTTGTTTCCAACTATTCCGCTTTTGGAGGACCAACGTAGCAACCATATTGTCAGCTTAAGGAACAAATCTCCAAAATGGTTCAGCATCAAAGAACAGCAAATAGATCCCCCAAAGACACTGCATCTAAAAAAAACAGAGACCGTGTTCTCAGGAGTCTCTCTTTTCTTTTATAAATTCTCTTGTTCAGCTCTGTAACGCTATTATTCTCCCTTGCTTTAGCCTGTTTTTGAAGTGCGCAATATCTCCATGGAGGTGAAACGTACCTTACTTGAGAGAACGGTGGCGCGTCTGCACACAACCTTTGCTACGTTTACGGAGGCTGATTATCACCTTTGGTTTGGGAAGAGGCTTTTGGTAGTTCTGCCGAGCGTGACCACTGCTGTTCTCCAGAAAATCCCCATTGACCTGCCCTGTGATGCCTACAAGTCGCTGTGAGTCTCCCTAACAAAACTGTTATGAGTAGAGCTCTCAACCTGGTTTTTTATGGAAGGAAAGTTTATGGATTAAGTCTATTGGCGCAATGTGTTTGTGTACCTTAATACATTTTGACACACACACACCCAGGCCAAACTTGGTAGAGGGCCAGAGGCACCTAAAGGTCAATAGGAACCCTGAATTGTCTAACAATAGGTGCGCCCAATGGAGATGAAAAGGGGAGACAGAGTCCTATTTGTACCCCCAAAATGTGATTGACGTAAATGGAGTATTATCCCCTCTTAATAACCTTGGATACTATAGGTTTGTGTTTGATAATTTCAACTCTGCTCTAAACTAAATATTCTAGACCAGGGATGGGGAACCTCAGGCCGGAGAGTCAAATAATATGATCTGCAGCTAGTTTTTATGGGGCCCTCTGGATACAGCCCATGGATTCAGTTCCTATCCCCAAGTCCTGAAGAACTGAGTTCAGAGCAAGGGAGCAGAGATGCAAGCCAGCATACAAGGAGAGGGGACAGAACTGTGGCAAAGTTCCATGCTCTGGGCCCTCATCTTCCTGAACGCAAACCCAATGTCTATGTAGCCCTTGGAGTTTGTACTTATCTTCAAAGTGGCCCCCGTGAAGGAAAAGGTTCCCCACTCCTAGGCCCTTTTTACATGGAAGAGGGTGGGTGGCGGATGGGTGCTTTGCCGAGGTGGGTGGAGGTGGGTGTCCCTTTACACGGACACCCATCCACCTCCACGCACACAGCCCCCTCCGGTTTTCCGGAATGCTCCGTGGGTGGACATGGGTGTGCGATGGGTGGAGGTGGGTGTAGAGCAGGAGCGTGCGCACCCTCCCCCCCCCCCATCCTGCTCAGCGTTCTCATGGGTGGACACCGAGCGGACACCCATCCCCCACCGGCCGTTTACACGGACACTCCCCACCCGCCACACACCTGCCCGAACATGAGGCGGGGGGGGGGTCTGTGTAAAAACAGCCCTTTTTGGTGCTGAGCTTGGAGATACTGGATTATGAGATTGTGGTTTAAAAATAAAACAAAACAGAAGAGATTATTTTGCCTCCAGTTGTAACTCTCAGGGCATTTTTACACAGGACACTATCCACCCACTATACATGTTACAGGGCTGCAGTGTTGCCCTATGGGTGCCCTGTAACATGTATAGCAGGTGGGGGGGGTAGTGGGTGGAGAGTGTCTTGTGTGAAAATGGTCCTTTTCACACAGACATGCTAGCACTGATAAAATGGGTGTTACATTTTATTATCCATGTTGCAGGGCACCCATACAGCACACCTGCAGCCCTGCAACATGTATAATAAAATGTAACACCCATTTTATCAGTGTTAGCGTGTCTGTGTGAAAAGGGACAATGCCCCACTTAGTGGAGTGGACATGGAGCAAACAATATTTCTAGAGATGAATCGAGCCACAGATACATTTAGATGTTAGATTAGACCCAAACGTTAACAGCATCGTTCAGTTTTTACTTTCCTGAAAACCAACTTCTTTCTTAAATTCTAATTTTACAAAGTCCCTTTTGTGTAAGGTATCTTGAACTCATTTCCAGGGGATGTTATGAAGGCCAACAGCACAGCTGTGTTTAAAGAGGGGTTGGACAAGCTCTAACAGTATAGGTTGGTAAATGGTAGGGGTGGGATTACTGGTATCAGATTAATCCGATAACGCCGATAATGGTCGGTATCACGTTAATCCAATAATACCGATAATTTCAGTATCAGAATATCAGATTTTTAACATTGCCCTTTGAAGTCAATGGCTGCAATGTTAAAGATCCGAGAAAATCGGCAATGTTGAAAATCCAATATTCTGATACCGCTAAAGCTGATATCGAAAGATCCGAAACCAGTAAATCCAATATCCTATAATCCCCCTCTAGTCCCACCCCTAGGCTCTTGGTCAAGTTGGCCAGGGAATGACAGACTCTCAGGGACTTGGAGTGAATAACTGGAAATTCATTACTCCATTATGAACTGTTGGACACTTCTCTGAAGTGAAAAATTAAATATTTCTCTTTATCTACAATGCTGTATTTGTTTCACAGAAATAGTTATTTACATGCAATTTCTTTTATGCTATAGAATTTCTGGAATCAACACTGGTTTCTCTGAAATTCCTAAAGGTGGCAAGCTGGATGTATATAACTACATCGTGTCTTTTCTGACGCAGAAGTCTCAAACCACTGGTAACTAGAGCCGGCTCAGTTTTGTTGTTGTTGAAAGAAAATTTGAAAGAAAAACTAATTTTATCAAAAAGAATGTGTTCCTAAAATTTCTGTAGCATTTTGAAAATGTTGCCAAAATTTCTAAATGGCAAAATTGTGGCCATTTTTACAATTTCAGCATCTTACTTTCCCCCAGTTTGAAAGGAAATGTTGAAATTTCAAATATGAACGGAATTAAATTCCACTCAAATTGTTGACATCTATTATACTTTCTTAAATAATTTTGCAGCTTTTGAAAGTGTTCACATTCCCTCCCTCCCCCCAATTTTGCGTGAAAACAAATGGGATATTAGCCCGCTGGAATCCATGTTTGGTCCATGCAGCCCCCATTTGGATGCTTAGCGTGTCCAGCCTAATAAATGGGCAGCCACCTGCACGTATTTCATGCGCTTGCGGGAAGCACCTGCTTGCGCTATCAGTGAGACTGAGAGTGCAGGGAGGGGCAGGAAGCCATCTCTCCTTGGACACGCTAGGATATCCACCAGTAACTCGATGGTGCTGGAGAACCAGTATGCACAGAGATGCTGCACGCAACGTAATTGATGTGAGGTTGACATGTGGGCAGGGCACACATTAGCCTGGATTTGCCGGCATTCGCCCACACAGTCAGTGAAACATTCTCCGAAACCATGCCAGTGGGTGCTGGCCCTGTGTCCATGTAGGGGCAAACATCTGACAAACAGCTAACAAACAGACAGGTGGACACCCACCTGGTGTGGGCTAAACATCTAATCTGTTAACACCCTTTGACAAACCCCTGCTCGTAAAAGCTGAGTTCAGTTGTCATCAATCTGCATACAGCTGTTTTTTCCTCCCTACCCCTGCTCCTCTCTGCCCTGGGGATGGGGGAAGGAGGACATTCCGTCTTCTCCATCAGGATTCACCCCAACTTAATTACACCCCCGTTCACAATGACTGATGAGCTAGCTATTAACGTGCGTAAGTTTGTCGCAATCCTGTCCATAGAATAAAAACAAAACACATCAGCACCATGTCTCCTTAAGGACCTACAGTCACTGCTAATGCAGTCAACTCATAAGCCGTCTGAATTCCAAGCATTGCCCAATGATAAAGCTCCACCAAACTGTAACCCCAGGGAGTAATATATCCTCAAGTAAACAGAAAACCTCCTGGTCCAGGCGATACATTGTTTTGTGTCTTTCATCATAGGCTCCATCTGCTATTCCGAAGCTACCACTAGAGATTGGCTCCTTGAATTTTGGGGGAAATTCTCCATGGAAGCACCTTACAATCAGCTGGTTTCTTACTATCACCAAACTTTCGATGCAGTAAGTCTTCCTTTAACCCTCCAGTGGTCTTCAGATTAGAGCTCTAACCAGGCACCCAAAGATTCAGGGAACACTCGATGAATCTGGGGTGGCCCAAATCAACCTGGCCCCATTTGGGGACCGTCATTGCCCAAACGGGGGCCCAACAGGCTGCTTAAATGTGCTGGCTGACATTGAAAGTCACAGGTCCCAGCCAGGACTGCTGCAGAACCCAGCTACGGAGCTGGGATGCACAACACTCTCAGCCAGCGCTTGCCCATTTCAAAAGCGGCTTCCTGGCCACAACACTTATCAGAGCGCTGTGGGTGAGGGAAGCCCAAACCCATCTTTGAAACTGACAAGCTCTCCCAGCTGGGGCTTGTCAGTTTCTCTGAGCAATGCTTGCATCTTCGAGCATCAGGCACCCCATTGGTCCTCAAATATCCCATCAGGTGCCCAATGGGCTGTCCAAAAATGTGGGCATTACTCCCGGGTACAAGTTTCAGTACCTGTCCTGATGGAGCTCTATTTCAGATGCTCAAAAGAGAAGAGGTTTTGAGAGGATGAATGAAACTATTTGAGCCTGGAAGGATGAATAAGGTGTGGTGTATTGTGTTTTTGTCCAGTACGTGGTTTTGGACCTACTGACTCCAAGCCAGATTGGTGACATGATGGTATATTCCGAGACACTGAGCAGACTGGATTTAGCAACCAAGCTCGTAGAATTCTTTCAACAAAGCAACACTGAGGATGTTCAGGCTATCCTTGTGGAATTCACCAAGGCCGCAACCATGGTAGGTTTTATTCATGTGTTGTTTGATACCTGTCTCCCTATAGATATTTTCCAGGCTGGTGTATTCCTTATGAGGTATATAGGCTGAGTGGTAAGGGTGCTTGGCTCCATCCCTGAAGTCCATGGGTTTGAGTCCTGTGTGGTCTCATACTGGATGTCTGCCTCTAGACTACCCATCTGTGAATGGATACGTGATCCATTTGGTTTGCAGTAAGAAGTGCTGGTCACAGCACACCTTTGTGCACCCTAGGTGATATGAAACTGGGGTGACGTAACCATACCAGCCTACACAGGCTAGGGATGGGTTTTGCTTGTATTCATTACAGAAGTGACATTTTTGAGGTATTAGCTTTGCAATGGATAGTCTTCAAAAATCTAAGGTGAACTCAGTGCCAAGTAAGTAAAGCAGTGCAAGATTCTTGCACCTTGGTGGGTTCAAACTCCCAGCTTTCCAGAGATGGATGAAAAGAATATTCCAAGGCACAAAAATCAAAGCAAAAAAATAATAATAAAAGAAACTCCATTTCTGAAGAGCATGTTTGTGACTGCTCTTGAGCAAAGGACTCCCAATCTGTTGAGAAGTTATTTGCTGAGAAGCAACTGTGAAATTGCTCCTTCTCTGTGCAGTCCACCCATGATGCAATGGGATATACTCTCATCCCAAAGCTCCCTTCCAACAGAGAGAATTCTTGATACACTTCTAGGGCATGACTAGAGTCTTAACCAACTGCCGTTTTCAATCCTTGAAACTTGCAGCACAAAATCTCAGTCCTCCCAAATGACGAAGTTGCCCGGCTGATCTTGGAGAAGTACCTGAGCCTTCTTTCTGTGCAAATGGAGACCTACACGGCGGCTGATTGGAATGTCACATTTCAAAATGAACTGCCCCTCCTGAGTGCTTTCGTCAACACCACAACCCTCGCCTACATCATTCCACAAAACTACGACTCTTTTGGTGCCATGTGAGTCTTCCGTAGGCTGTCTAGAGAAAGAGTGTGGGTGCCAAGGTGGTTGCAAACATAAGAGACAGAGATAAATTGGTTCAGACGATCCATTTGTTTGGTACCAACTACTGTTGGTGAGGGTATGCAAGCTTTTGGGCCACAGGTATCAATGCCAGGCAAATATATATTTGTAAGAGATGGAGCCATGGGAGAAGGAAACTGTAGGAAAAAGATGGAGTTACAAATGTAACCCCAGAGGGTTGGAAAATCCCACTCTCCCCCGCCCATGGTGTGACCGTGTCAAACCAACCACAGGTTCCTGAGTCTCCTATTCTTCATAGCTAACAACCCAGGCCTTTTAGTTTAGGGGGTAGAGGCTCATGTAGTTGGAGCAAGAAATCCCAAGTTCAGTCTGCTTATGACAACCCAACCTGCATGGTTAGAGTAGTTGGCTCATGAACCTGTGGGTCACCACTGCACTACTAGAGAGGGCCACCAGGACAACCCTCTGGGGCAACCTAAGCACTGAAGAACTATTTTTGATGACTAATGAAACCAAGAACCAATGGTCAACAAAGTAAATTCAGGAGGCAGACAACCACATAGGGATGAGTTCATTCACATACCTAAGACCTTTGGTCTTGATGCAAGAGCACAGTGACTGTACTACTAGCAGGGGTCCGTGTTCACTGTATTTACTCCATTGGTCGCAACGGGTAACATTTATATTTATTTATTTATACTGGCATTTTTAACCCGCTCCCTACTGCCTCTGGCAGCTCGGTGAACGCAGGTATCCAGCTACTAGGAATAAGTCTGCCATGTCTATTCATCCCAAAGGTTTGGGAGCTTCAGCTATAGACACTGTCTTGGTGTTAGCGTCTATCACCAACACCAATGGAGTGTTCACTGAACATGCCAGGGTGGAGAAAGAGGTCACTATGATAGTTTCCATGGGGACCACCGTGAGGAGTTTCCTGGATTTGCAAGAGCAATGCCCTATTTTGGCTTCGTTTACACTCAATTGTAGGTGGATGGTCTGCCTGTGTATGGTTAACCTTTCTTGTTCATGTTACATTCCCAGTGTTTCCGGGCTTAGCAGCATTCGTGAACACATGGCTGAATCCTCTAGGAGACCAGTTGTCCTCTGGATTGTGCAGAACCTCAAGGCCTTACAAGGTAACGTGATATGGTTACAGAAGAATGCGGTGCGCTCCAAAAAGCTCTGCTAGTACCAGCACAGGCCGTTTGGTAGTGCGGGTTTGAATTTCCGGTACCCAAATCGACCCGAAAACATTGGGTACCATTCAGTACTGGTATCAGTACCATTGGGTACCAAGCTGCCGGCGGGCCTAGGGGTGCTCCCCAGCTCCCCGGTGCTACCTGGACCTGGGTTCAGGGACAGGCGGAGGGGCACTCCCCTCCGCCCATCCCCAAGCCCAGCCATTTCAGGGGCACTTACCTAGGCCTCTGCATCTGCCTCACTTCCGCTGGTGGCTGGCCCGTCCCTCTGCTGCCTGGCTGTCAGTCTCGGCCAGGGGGAATGAGGGAGAGGGCAGAGGCCCCACCTCTCCCACATTTCCCTTGGCCGAGACTGACAGGCAGCGGGGAGGGGGGCATGGAGTGTGGGAAAGGCAGGGCCTCTGCCTCTCCCTCACTCCATGCCCCCCCCAATGCCTGTAAGGGCCCAGGGAGATGGACTGACTGGTCAGTCGGCCAGGGGGGTCCTGTGCGGGGTTCCCAGCTCCCGACCACTATCAGGCCGAGAGCTGGGGACCCTGAGTGCGGGGACCCTGAGTGCAGGTCCCCCCCAGGAGTGGGGCCTGGGGTGGCCACCTCAAGCCGCCCCCTGCCAATGTCCTGGAATGTTGACTTTTGTCCCAGAAGGTCAACTTCCTGTACTGAACTTTCGACATCTGTACTGATATGAGTTTATCCTTCCTCTGGAACAAACATACTTTTCATGTGTGCGCTTTAGTGGGGGAATCAAATAACTTCCCAAGTCCTTGGATTTGTTTCTTTTTTAGACTACCCAATGGTGCCCATCAGAGAATGGATCCAGATTTCCTGGGGGGCATTTTTCTTTGATGCCACCCTAGAAGAAGTGAAATCCACCAACAAGCTCTTTGATCCGGTGCGTTTGTGTTGCTTTCATTTTATTCTGTTTATCCAAAGTACATGTGTCATTGCGATATACAGAAAAACGTACGCTGTTGTGGGAACAGAGAAGAAGCAGCTATTTAGAAATCTGTTACAAAGGCTTAGGCGTGTCACTAAGCAACGGGATCAGACATATTGTCATGTAACCCCCTCCCGACCAATCCAAAGAGTTCCAATTTTGAATGAGCATCATATAAGAACATAAGAAACGTCATGCTGGGTCAAGACCAACGGTCCATTGAGCCCAGAGTCCTGTCTTCAGCATTAGGCATTCTCAGTTGCTTTGGAGAAGTACCCAACAGGTCATAATGGAGGTCATAATATATTAGAAACAGTATTTTCAGTATATCTCACAAGTGACTTATAGAATAACTATAGATGTGGCAGAAAGAATTGATCAACCATTTGAACAGTCGATACATTTCTGGGAATTGCATTTGTACAACAGGCAGTGGGCAAAATGAAAGGCAGGCTAATTGCAGAGACTATAATTGTCTCCTGACAAGAGCTCGGCCCCAACTCAACTGGGAGGGGGAAATGTACCGATGATGGGTGCTCATGTTTTCTAGTCCGACCTCTTGGATTTCCTGAGCACCAACCAGCTGATGGAGTTCGTTGTGACTTCCGATGCGTTAGTCAATGTGACGACAATGCGGAGTGTGCTGACAAGTCTGAAGACTGGCAGCTCTGGAATACCCCTTGCTAAGATGGATGAATTCCTGACGGAACTCAATTTGGTCACTGCACAGGTATTTCAGATAGGAGGAGTCTTCCTTCCATTCTTTTTTTTTCTCTTCCTTCATCCTTTCTTAAAAGCCTCTTCTTTGTAAATGACTCTCACTCCAGCTAGGCTGGCTAGAACCATCTTCCTCTAGAACTCACCGGTGGCCTTCTTTGGATCAAGATTAGGGTTTCTAGTGGTGTAATGTAAAGCTAGTTACCTCACAAGTGTAACCCTGTCTACTCTGGCAGGGTTGGGGTTTAGAACTGGTGACCTCAGCTCCATCTGCATGAGCCTCTATCCTCTAAGCCAAAAGTCCCGAGTCCCTCAGCTCTGAGAATAGCAGGCTCATGAACCTGTGCATGGTTATTCACCACTCACACCACTAGAGGGGGCCTCCGCACCAACCCTCTCTGGGGGCTACACAAGTAACCCTTTCCCATTCATTTGGAGGCCAGTAGGAAAGACGTCTTGGTAAATCATCAATGAGAAATCCATGGAACTTCATTATCTGATAAGCAAGAGGGTCCCACCAGTTTTGGGTAGAAGGTGTAGTTGCTACATTGGTTCAAATGCAAGAGATGGAGACAAAGGGGCCAATACTAAGCCCCCGGACACCCACCCACGGCACACTCAATGCATGCATTCGCGAGGACACAACCCATGCACACCCCCATTACGGGGACTTTGGTACATGCGCAAACCATGAAAGAAAGGATGCAGACATCACATCATCATGCAAGCTTTTGGGCTACATGAGGCTCTTGCTCAGGCATGTAAAAAGTCAGAACTATAACTTTCTCTCCAACCTTTTCGAGCCTCAGGTACACCTAGGCTTCAGAAATGCATGCACAGCATTCTCAGTGACGCATAAAAGCAATCATATGCCCAAATTCCACTGAAAACCAGTGGGATCTGGGTGCCCAAACCCCATTAGGCCCCTCTTTAAATTTTAGCCCAGGATTCTCCATAAACTACCTTCTTAGGCGCTGAATGACACCTCCCTTTGGAGAGTAACACCTCACCTGTGTAATCTATATTTCCCCCTCTTTACAGGAGAACATCATGGCCATCAGAAATGCTGAGGTGAGGCAGGAGTTGCTGACCACACTTTTCACCGACCTCTCTAAGTATTTCTACAAATTCTCTGACCTGGATTATAAGAGCTGGTTCCTGGAGAAGCTGACACTCCTCCTGCCTAGCATGAATGCAGATCTGCTAGAACTGATGCCTGTGGACGTCAGTTTCCCATCCTACAGTGCCATGTAAGAATCCTCTGGGGGAATGGAGCACCGTTGGGTAGATCTGCTGTAAGGAAATGGTTTGTTTTGCAAGGGTTCAGAAAGGGATAGCACATACTGAGCCCTCCCCGCCCCACCCCACCCCTGGAACTAACTTTCCAGGAGGGATCTGAGTGTTGGCTTTCCAAGACAACTTCTGCAAAAGGTCCTGTCTTTGGTGGGGGGGCGGGGGAGAGAGAAGGAACCAGGCAGTTACTGAAGGAAAGGACAGAAAAAAGAAGGGAAACCGCAGTTCTTGTCTTCTCAGACCTCACCCGGATGACTGGGTCCAGTTTTGGGCACCTCATTTCAAGAAAGACATTGACAAATTGGAGTGAGTTCAGACGAGGGCAACAAAGATGATAAAGTTTGGAAAACAAGTCCCATGAGGAAAGGTAGAAGGAAATGGGTAGGGAAGAGAAAACTAGGGGAGACATGACAGCGGACTTCATATAGCTAAAGAGCTGCCTCAAAGAAGATGACAAGGAACTGTTCTGCGTTATCACAGAGGGCAGGGCTAGAAATAATGGGTTCAACTTACAGGAAGGTAGATTTTGGTTAGATATCAGGAAAAACATCTTAACAGTAAGAGTTGTTCAGCAATGGAACAAGCTTCCCAGACTGCAGACTCTCTCCATTGCTGGTGGTTTTCTGAAAAAGACTGAACAGCTGTCTGTTGGGGATGTCATAGCTCGTGTCACCCTGCCTCCAAGCAGGGGTTTGGACTAGATGACCCTCAAGGTCTCTTCCAACTAAGATTCTATGGTTCTTGAGAGCTGATGTTTTCTATACCTATATATACGACACACATCTCTGTAGCTGTGACTCTTTTTAGACTAACCATGTTAGAGCTGAAATGAATAGGTATTTTCATATTCATGAATATACGTTCGCATTTTCAGATATTCACCAAGTATCCAAAAAATTATTCAGTATAGAAATGATATCCGTATATCTGTTTATATGGTTATTTCAGTCATTTTGGTGTTTCAGATATTTTTATTTTGGCAATATTAGGGCCATTGCACACAACTGAAATAACCAAAATGCTGAAGTGTCCAAAATAACCAAACAAAAATAACCAAAACAGATATTCATTTCTGGAAACAACGTTGTTGCAACATTCTCAAGTCCCTTATGGATTTTCAGCATGTGGTTTCTGAGTTCTTTATCTCTTGCAGCTTCCAAAGCTTGGATAACATCTTTCCTGAATTTCCACCACAGACTTCACAGGACGTATACAATTCAATCAAAAAAATCCTGGAACATCAAGTTAACTCTTCAGGTACTAGCTCTGTATTAAGGCAGCAGTTGCCTGATAATGATTTTATTAAAACGTTGTTATAAAAATGCCCACAAGCTATCCTGATTTTCTATAAAAAGATCCGCTGCTTAGTCCTGAAAGGAATGATTACCTCTGCCCCCCCTCATCAACCACAACATTTATGGCAAAGTTGGTCAGGTACAATGTGCCCGTTGGGTTTTGTGTGTCTGTTTTTTCTGGGCCATTTCCTTAAAAATTAGTCATTACTACAGACACGTTAAAAGACTAGATAAGCATATGGTGCCACTCATCATAAATCATCATCATCATCATCTATTTATACAGAACCAGGCACTGAACAATTGATTAAACCCCAAACAGCACCATGATCTACTGGTCTCCTAATCTCCAGAGACCTCAATGTTGAAAATAGCACCACCACCACTCTCGAACCCAACACCAGTACACCTCAAAAGACCTAATGGCCTAATGATTGGAGGGAAGAGGAGGAAGGGAGATTTCCCTCCTTGGCTTGGCTCAGTGGGGAGAATATTTCCCTTAGATTTTGTACCGCTGCCGCCACAAACACCAACTCCCCAACTTTCAGCCCAGAGGCAGAGTCAAGAGCAGCAACGGTGAAGTGAGGAAGGGAGGACTGACTTAAGGGGTGGGACAGAGATCCCTGCTCTGGGCATCGCCGGACGGTGGAGGTGAGGGGAGGAGAGAGAGGGAATGTGTAAGCTGGCACGCTGCCTATGTGGGACAGAGCCCCAAGGAGTCGGGGATCGCTAGTGGTGAAATGAATAGCACATTTCATATTTATTTATTGAAATTATACCTCATCCTTCCCCTAAGGCGGGCTCAAGGGCATCTTCCAAAATACCCTAAACGCCTATCTCACACACACACCCCGGGAGCTGAAAGGGGGACCTGATTTGCTATTGCACATTTTCAGTTACCATTTCACGTATCTGAATCAATACCTGAATACCCTTTGAGCACCTGAAATACTGAAAACCGGTATATCAAAATACCTATACACCAACAACCGGCATACTGAAATACCAAAATTTCCCCCCAAAATCCTGAAGTACAGGACAAAATCCAGACAACATTGGGACAAATTCAGTATTTCAGTATACTGGTTGTTGGTATTTCGATATTTCGGGCAGCTAATAAAAAAATGGTTTGGGTACCATAGAATCACAGAGTTGGAAGGGGTTTCAGAGGTCACCTAGAAATCCGCTGTCACAGCATCCCCGTCAGATGGCTGTACCAAAAAGTACCCACGGGTACCAGAAATTTGATGGTTATATCTATTTTTGAGGGTCTTCATTTCAGCCCTGCCTGCAACCCAACCTTATAAAAAAAAAAAAAAACCACTCAGCCCCTATCCCCACCTGCCAAACACTTGGCCAAAAGGAAAAGTCTTACATCGTCTCCCAGAAATGTTCAGGCTTGGGCTCCTACAAACCTGAAAGGGAAGGGAGATAACATTTTCAGATATCCTTCCAAGTATCCGAATACTAGTATCCACATCCAAAACAGATATTTGCATATTCAGAAATTGGTTTGGTTATTGGTTATGCCATTTCAGTGCTCTGTAATATGCAATAGACAAACTAAATTAACTGAATAATTTGAATCAAAAATATCTGATCTGAATATCCAAATGAAGCAGGATAAATTATTATTATTGTTGTTGCTAATCATAATAGAATTATTGAATTAGAATTATATACTGTAAATCAATGAAAGTTCAGGAAAACTCTCAATACATTAAAGCCAAAATACAAATAAGTCATGTATATGAAACACTTCCAACCGCTGTACTGCCAACCTCTCATCAGCATTCTCCACCCAACAACTTCCTTCATCCCCTTCATTCATATCCACTCCAAAGTCCCTTTAACCAATCTCTGTTCAACATGGGGTATTTTCAGACATTACAGGATCACAGTGAACCCCACTGAACCACAGTGAACACTGTGGGGTGATTTTGATCCCTGTAATGTCAGATTGATCCCTACCAGATGTTCACCACAGTGAACATCCGGCAGGGATCATTTTTAACCACAGTTCCAGCCCTGCAGCCGGCCGCAGAACTGGAATCCTGGTTAGATTGACCATGATCAGGAAAGGGCCAAAAGTAACATATGTTACCTTGGCCCGTTCCTGATCATGGTCCCAGCCACCATTAGCACTGGCCACTGCACCTGCCTGTCTCCCTGAGGGCGGGCAGCTGTGGGAGTGTATGGGGCGGGGTCATGCTGCTGCACAGCCCTGCCCTGGCTCCGCCCACTCCCTGATTCTCAGTTGTGATGCGGCCGGCACATCTGAAGGATGGACTGGAGTCAGGGAATTATCCCGGTCCGGAATTCAGCGTGGCAAGCCCAGAGGCCCGTCTCATCTGAAAATACCCATGGTGTGTCTTTGAGTAATTTACTATCCATTTTACAGGTGACAGAACGAGAAGTTAAGTATCCTTGGTACCAGTTACATGAGTGTGCATGTTTTCTAAACTGTTGAAAATGTCTCCTTTTCAGAAACAATATTTCCTGGATCGTACAACAACAGTCGAAGCTTCCTGCAGCTCATCTTCTACCGATTCAAACGTTTCGCTACTTACACAGACCTCATCACCTTCAACAAGGACTTTCGTGGGGTAAGGACCATTTGCACAAGGCACAATTAAACCATAGAACTCACTTCCATGGAATGTTAAAGACCAATAGTATTGCTGGGTTAGAAGAAGGATTAGATAAATTTATAGAAGATTGGTCCATCAATGGGTTCTAGTCAAGTTGGTTGGGGATGGAAACTCCAGGAATCTTAAGCAGCTGGCATGGATTCTTGTCACCAAATTGTATAGGCTGTTAGCAAGTTTCCCTCTGGCAGTTCCATTGTGGAAGACGATTAAAATATTGCACAAGCCGTCTTCCAAAAAGCATCCTATGAATCTTCAAGCTTTCACAAACTAATGGAAGATGCCTTCTTAGGCACAGTGGCCTCAATGCCAAATCCCATCTGCGTGGGATCCACATGGATTCCGCGTGGCACAATGTCTCCACTATGGACTTGTGCATGGTTTGCATGCAAGTGCGTGTACGTGGTTCTGTGGGCCAAGTGATTGGCCCCTCTCTCTTTTGTCTTTCTCATTCTCCATTTGTATTTCCTCATCAGTATGAAGTTCTAGACCTGCTTTCTCCCAACCAAATGGGTGAGATGATGGTTCTCACCAATGCAGTTAAGAAGGAACGCTTTGCCGTACAAATCTTGGTGGAAATGGAAAAACGGACCTTTGAAGAAATGACAGAATTTACAACTGAATTCAATACTATCGCACAACAGGTAAATACTTTCAACCCCTTACTATAAATTCCTACACATATTTTTAATTTTCCAAAAAAAATTCTAGTCTCACTTATTTTGACTGAAGAAGTCATCAAGGTAATTGCAAAATCCCAATTTCCTTCTTTTTATTCATTGTCGCTCTGTTTAGAAGCACCTGACCACCTTACCTGACCCCCGGATTCGTGACTTGATCTTTGAGACCATTTTCAAGTCGCTTGATTTCAGCGTTTTTACTGTTGAGAAATTCGCCTTCTGGTTTGGCTCCCAGCTCCAACTTTTACTGCCATCTATGACAGCTGAGTACCTGAAGCTTATCCCCTTTGATATTGACTGTCAGTCTCATCAAAATATGTAAGTCTTAAGGAACATCTTTCTTTCCACAAGGAGAATTCCATTTTTCCAATTGTTTTCTTTCTAGAGAATTTGTTGTCCTGTTTGAGTAACATGACACAGTTTCTTTTAAGCCAATGGTCATGTCTAGATAAACAAACATTCATTTCCTCAATTATGTCTGTTTGATTGGTTAGAGTGAAAGGTCCACTTAATTCTCCATAATATGCAGCCCAACATGTTTGAAGAAGTGTTGGCTAGATTGCAACACAGCCTGCTTTCAAATGGGCTAATCTACATTACGACAAACATTACATCAATTGGCTAAACGAATCCATCTGTGCTACAAACTGAAAATTGCACCTTTTTAGTTTTTTCAAGATTTGGTAAATGTGACTCCCCCAGATTACACCAACTGAGGTTCCTCTGATATAGTTTAACACACAAATGAACTTCAGCTATGGGGGTTCAAACACCTAACTTTAAGCTGCTGAAATGTGGAAACTGAATTTTGAAAACTGAAATTTGAAACTCTGAAATTTGTGGACTTGTAAACCCAGAAAATTGGGGGGGAAAATCCGGAACTTTAACGTGTGTGTAAAAATGCCCAATGAAACTCCAACCTGGCTTTACATTTTCAAATTTGAAACATTGGTACTTGTAAATCTCTATTCAAAAATGAAAATGTCAACCAGCCCTAAATGTGAAACAGATTCACATTCTGTTTCAAATTTTGCAGGTGACTGGTCTTTTAGAATGACGGAAAACCTTCTAGCCAACCTGTAGCTGAAGTGTGCTTTTGCCTTTAAATGCTAAATAACTTAAGTCTCATTATCATCCAATCAGCTTCAGTTGGTTCTTCAATATCGCTCAGGACAGTACTATATTTTAGTTCAAAACCTCCAGGAACTACACCATGACAGAAAATGTGTGTCATGTTGGGTATCATTTAATTCGTGGTACTAACTTTCCTAATTAGCGTAGCTGTTCTTTGTGCAATAGTGAGAGGAAAGAATTCTGTTTGGCTGTCGGGATCATGTTTGACATAAGTTCGTTCATCTGCTTGACACAGGATCCACGCAATGGATAAAGTGTATGATCATTACACAGAGGAGCAGAAGAAAGCCATCCATGGCAGGATATTTAGCTATCTTGAATCGTTTCTTTCTACTCAAGGTAAATATGAATTGATGCGTAGACTAGAAAAGAAAGTGCTTTTTGTTCTCTGCTGTGGAATCTGATCCTTGGGCTTGCTCCCTTCCCACCAACCCAAAACACATACTCTTAGCACCAGACTGCTCATCAATGTGGTAGAGAGACAGTGTGTTTCCATGGCTATGGCACTGGACTAGAGACTTGGGAAGATTTGGGATCATTTCCCATCTGTGTTGGTGAATTAGGAAAGCCGTTCCATCTGTCTCCTTTCTAGCTCACCATTTGTCTACTGAAATTGTAATTTATTTAACCTCTTACTGTGCAGCACACAACACAATGGAGATTCTAGGTGCTAATGTAATACAAGAAATGAGTAATTAAATAAACATAGTGGCTCCTTGTTATGATGCACATTTGGGCATTGTGGTCATGGCTGTGTTATAACAAAGTTTGTATTATAATGAAAAATCTCCCATGTTGGGGTACCCTAATGGGTTACATGCCTGTACTTACAACTGCGGGCAGGGAGAGGAAGGGAGAGTGTCAAGGGAAATTATGCCTTGGAAGCAATGGTTGCAACTGTACTATAAGCAAATCCATGCTATAATGGCACACTTTACAACAAGGTTCCGTTTATAATACAAGTAATAATCAAAATATAACCATGTATTTGGAAATCAGTCCTCCCTGGTCACTTAAACAGACATCACGAAAAGGGTCTCGCCTTGCGTTTCTTATCCAGGGAACTTTCCCACTAAAACACGCTCCCTTGCTCTCTCTCTAGTTGAAAAACACTGAACATTTTTGAAGAAAAAAAATATCAAAATTTCAAAATCACTCTTGAAATGTTCACCAAGATTCATTTTTTACAAAATAGTCCAAATTTTGACATTTCTTTTTGATGATATTTTGAGTCATGTCCAATTTTTTCACCAAAAAATTATGTTTTGTCTTTGTTTTTCCCAAACTGATTTGAAAAGTTTTGAACCAGCTCTAACTTCCTGTGAATTTTCACAAGTCGCCGCTGGAAAGATTCTGTTTCCAACCCAGGCGGCCATTTAAATGGTGTGAACGACTAAACAAGCTCTTTGTCACGTTTTAGGCACCACCTGTTCTCCAGATGCAAGTAGCAGTGTCTGGATAACCCACAATTATGGACGTTTCAGTGCCTTCGCTACCATCACTGAATTTTCATCGCTCAACACGAATTTCATTGGGGTAGGCTGTTTATCTAAGTTAGTTTTATCATAGCTTTCTTTCCTCATTTGCAACAATTTGTAAATGAGAATGATGTCTAGTGGTGAAGCAAATAAGTGAATTTGTATTCATGGAAATTATTTTGAACATGCAGATAGCCATCTGCATCTGAAACATAGATATTCACGTATCTGTTTATTTAGTTTTCAGATTATCGGTTTATTCAGTTCAGTTATTCGGTGACTTTGCTTTGGCATCCTTTAACGCTATTGTACATTCACAACAAAGCAGATAACAAAAAAAAAATTATAAACCAAATAAAGTGAATAGGCTGAACAGCTGGAAATCAAATACCCAGAGAGGATATCCAAACAAAGTGGAACGAGTATCTGCTTCATCAGATTCAATTCAAAGCATCCAGATTCAGTGGATCATATATTTACTTGGAATATTTGTTTCACTCCTAGACGTGGCTCTGTGTATATAATTCCTTGTCATAATAACCATACTGTTATGAATATGTTTGTGCCTTCAGATTTCAGCACTAGCAGAGCTATCACCGGCCCAACTGGCCCAGTTAGTATTGGATTCTGGATCTTTGTCTGAGAAGACAATTCTTACAGAGATCCTGAGCCACCTAAATACATCAGAAGAGTTTGCAGAATTCTTCGACAGGCTCAATCCCATCGCTACGGTAAATCACTATTTGCATTTTCAGCAAATTATTCAACAAAAATGTTCTGCTCTTCTTATCAGGTGAGCCTCTCTTGGATCTGTGTTAAACCACAACAAGACACCAACATCAATGTAAAAGAAGTTTGTTAATACACCAGACTCAAGCAATTCTCATTGTGTACTTTGCAGCTACCTCATCCCAGGCTTAGTCTTCAATTCCCATGTCTGACATGTAGCGCTGAATGCCGAAATTTCATCTGGTTCCAATTCCATCAGAACTGGGTGTTTCATTCAGTTGAATTGGAACTCGAACCGATAATACTTCGGGTCCAAGTTCTAATCACACCAAACAAAATAATCTGACAAACATTTTGCACACGTGCAAAATAGTTACAATTCTGCGCGTGTGAATGGCTGTTGCTGTATAACAAGATGGCAGGCTCAGCTTGTTGTACAGTGGCAGCAATTTTGCACACTCACAGAATCGTGACAGTCATTTTGTGCACTCACAGAGTCGTGACAGCCACTTTGTGTATGCACAAAATGGTCTGGCCAGAATTTTGACTGAAATATTATTGCACTTGCAATCCTGACCAGAAAATGAATTAGCCATTCTGATTTTGTGGAAAAGTCTGCATAATCACAATGTCTTATTCAAACCAGCCTACTGACCGGATGTCTAAATTTTAAGGTCAAGAGATAATCTTTTTTCCATGTATAGAATCCGATTACAATAAAAAATTCTTTTAAGTTCCTTATAGATTTCCCCCAACCTACCTGTAGATTTATCTTGCTCAAACAGAATCTTCTCGACCCTAATAGGGTCCCTGCCAAACTCTATCTTATTTGGCCCCATAGTGCTAGCACTCCTAAGTTGCAAATACTGAAAACTGTCCACTTTACCCTTTACCACTGTTTCCATTTTTTCCAGACTTAAAAATTTCCCTTGTATAAAAA
>QEPC01010859.1:19489438-19503243 GCA_003113815.1 Sphenodon punctatus
CGAATTTCATTGGGGTAGGCTGTTTATCTAAGTTAGTTTTATCATAGCTTTCTTTCCTCATTTGCAACAATTTGTAAATGAGAATGATGTCTAGTGGTGAAGCAAATAAGTGAATTTGTATTCATGGAAATTATTTTGAACATGCAGATAGCCATCTGCATCTGAAACATAGATATTCACGTATCTGTTTATTTAGTTTTCAGATTATCGGTTTATTCAGTTCAGTTATTCGGTGACTTTGCTTTGGCATCCTTTAACGCTATTGTACATTCACAACAAAGCAGATAACAAAAAAAAAATTATAAACCAAATAAAGTGAATAGGCTGAACAGCTGGAAATCAAATACCCAGAGAGGATATCCGAACAAAGTGGAACGAGTATCTGCTTCATCAGATTCAATTCAAAGCATCCAGATTCAGTGGATCATATATTTACTTGGAATATTTGTTTCACTCCTAGACGTGGCTCTGTGTATATAATTCCTTGTCATAATAACCATACCGTTATGAATATGTTTGTGCCTTCAGATTTCAGCACTAGCAGAGCTATCACCGGCCCAACTGGCCCAGTTAGTATTGGATTCTGGATCTTTGTCTGAGAAGACAATTCTTACAGAGATCCTGAGCCACCTAAATACATCAGAAGAGTTTGCAGAATTCTTCGACAGGCTCAATCCCATCGCTACGGTAAATCACTATTTGCATTTTCAGCAAATTATTCAACAAAAATGTTCTGCTCTTCTTATCAGGTGAGCCTCTCTTGGATCTGTGTTAAACCACAACAAGACACCAACATCAATGTAAAAGAAGTTTGTTAATACACCAGACTCAAGCAATTCTCATTGTGTACTTTGCAGCTACCTCATCCCAGGCTTAGTCTTCAATTCCCATGTCTGACATGTAGCGCTGAATGCCGAAATTTCATCTGGTTCCAATTCCATCAGAACTGGGTGTTTCATTCAGTTGAATTGGAACTCGAACCGATAATACTTCGGGTCCAAGTTCTAATCACACCAAACAAAATAATCTGACAAACATTTTGCACACGTGCAAAATAGTTACAATTCTGCGCGTGTGAATGGCTGTTGCTGTATAACAAGATGGCAGGCTCAGCTTGTTGTACAGTGGCAGCAATTTTGCACACTCACAGAATCGTGACAGTCATTTTGTGCACTCACAGAGTCGTGACAGCCACTTTGTGTATGCACAAAATGGTCTGGCCAGAATTTTGACTGAAATATTATTGCACTTGTAATCCTGACCAGAAAATGAATTAGCCATTCTGATTTTGTGGAAAAGTCTGCATAATCACAATGTCTTATTCAAACCAGCCTACTGACCGGATGTCTAAATTTTAAGGTCAAGAGATAATCTTTTTTCCATGTATAGAATCCGATTACAATAAAAAATTCTTTTAAGTTCCTTATAGATTTCCCCCAACCTACCTGTAGATTTATCTTGCTCAAACAGAATCTTCTCGACCCTAATAGGGTCCCTGCCAAACTCTATCTTATTTGGCCCCATAGTGCTAGCACTCCTAAGTTGCAAATACTGAAAACTGTCCACTTTACCCTTTACCACTGTTTCCATTTTTTCCAGACTTAAAAATTTCCCTTGTATTAAAAAGCTGCTTCATTTTACAAACCCCGACATTTTTCAACATGGCTCTCAGGTCCCTGGTCAAATTATTATGTACTAAATAATTAAAATCTATAGGGGTGAAAGGCGAGACTCCCACCTGAGTTCCCATTTTTCTTTGGGTCTCCTCCCACTGTTTCAGTAGAATGCCTATTTCTATTTGAAATTCTATTCTATTTAAAAACAATAAAAGTTTTTTTTTTTAAAAAGAGAGATAATTTTTTGCACCCCAAAAGCAGAAATGACTGAGGAAGGGCATTCTCTCTCTTTCCAGGTAGAGCTACAGAGCAGCATCCATGCCGATCTCATTTTAAACACAGCCTTCCAAAGGATAACACCGGACTTTCCAAAATTCAAAGCCAGTGACTTTGCATACTGGTTCCAAATGGCCTTCCAAAATGTGCTGTTTGCAGTGAATGAGACAATCGTAGCAGAACTTCCCGTCACTGTCTCCTGCAATTCTTACCAGCAAATGTGAGTCTACCCCAGCGTCTGCGACAATAAGAATTGGGAGAGGGGTTTATTCTGCAATAACTTGTTAGAGAGGGACATGGGCTCACTTTCTGGACACGAGTTGGATTGAGGAACATCTGATGTCAATCTGAGTTTGGGCAGTAACTCCGGTAACAGGGAGTTTGCCTGTTGTTGAATGCAAGGGACTGGGGCCAGAACAGATTCCTGGGTTCTGTTCTTGACTTGTATTGCAAGCTCTTCATAGAGGATAATAGTACGCCCCTAGTTCATGAGGGGGGGGGGTGAGGACTTCATTGGGTCATGTTGGCAGAAGGCTTTGAATTTTATTTATTTATTCTGCATGGGAGACAGCGCACAAAAACAAAGCACCACAATTAGGCTGGGTGTCGCACACACCCTAGTTGGCTCCGGGGTGTGTTATTACATTATCTACATTTTGTTCCTCCCCTGCCTTGCAGCTTGAAGGGTTTCAACAACATCTATGCCAGCATATCCACAGAGATTGCCCCAAGCGTGTTTGGATACTGCAAAGCCTTTCTGACGCCTAAAGTCACCTCAGGTAATCAAGTCATGATGCTCTTTAGTCTCTGAAAAGCTCTGAGTTCATGGAGAGGGTGCGAACTTGGGAAAAATGGGGGTGGATGTTGTGTGCATGACTGTATGCTTAGCAACTCAAAAAAACCAATGAAACTAAAGATAAGGTGTTGGACTTGGAACAGGGTTCAAATGAGGGCTGAAAAGAACAGCTAAATTATTGCTCGTGAGAAACTTTGCTATGTCGGGAACCAGGACTGATTTCCTGACCGTTTCCTGATAGATGTGATGTCTCTGCTCTCACAATACAGCAAGATATCATCCCAATTTACCAACTCTGTTTACTGCATACCGTTTATTTACTACTTACCACACTGCCGAGGGTACCGTTTTACTCCTGGGTTGGTTGTTTCTGAATTATTGAGCCAATCACTGTGAAAATAACCCACCCCTTAACCTCCACTCCAGTGCCCCTTAACCTCCCCCCAGCGCCCCTTAACCTCCACTCCAGTGCTCCTTAGCCTTCACTCCAGTGCTCCCTAGCCTCCACTCCAGTGCTCCTTAACCTCCACTCCAGTGCCTCCAGTCAGAATTGTAGTTCTGTCTTGTTCCCTTTGCTTCGACCAAACTGCAACTTGATTTCATATTAGTAAAGGAATCTGCGTACCAGCCAATGAGTGACAAGGAAGTCCAAGGGGAAATGGAGTGCAAGAAATACAGTATTGCATCAGTATTAACCTCTCGGGATTTGAAACAGATGGCAAAGCAGTAAATGGAATCCCAGTAAGCAGAAAGTCGGTAAACTGAGAAATCAAGTTTCGGTCAAAACATTAATGAGTACCGAGAAGTTCTCGATTTGACCGAGACGGTGGCAGGAACTGGGATTTCAAAGAGATTTCCTGTTTTGGCAAAATCTCATTTCAGTCCTAGTTAAAATCCCATCTTAGACCACATTCACACCTTTGGCAGCAGGCCAGTCTCCGCATATTTTGGCTCTGGGAGAGAATCCAGAAGCCAAAATATGCACGGGGTTTGGCCGACATGAAAGCTCTCCTCCCCCCTCCCTCCCCGGGCGCGGCTATGCCGGTAATCACCTGGGAAAATACAGAGCTAGATTTGCAATGTACTTTTCCAGGTGTTTGCCAGCAAAGCTGCACGGGGAGCTTTCATGCCAGCCAAACCCTGCGCTTATTTTGGCTTCCAGATTCTCTCCCAGAGCCAAAATATGTGGGGACCTACCCGCCACTGAAGGTGTGAATGCAGTCTCTGCTACAAACTTATTGGATGGTCTTGGGCAAGTAACCATCACTCAGCCTCAGTTCTACATCTATAAAATGGAAACAACAACGACCTACCTCACAATGCTGTTGGGCAGGGAAGCTAGACAAGGACTGTAAAGTATTTTGATCATTGAAAGTGATATATAAGCAATAAATAATAATACGCTTGCTTTGTACATCCTGGCTATAGCACAATTAGTCTAAAACTTTTCTCCTTTAAGTCCATTTCCTTTAGTTCTAACCCCAGTGGGCACAGAGAAAAAATGGGGACTATTTTTCTTAACCCAACCTTTTGTGTATTTTTCAGGGGTTGCTTGTGGAAGTCCAGCCCAAAGTATTCAGAGCTGGATGGACATAAATCTTGGAAACTTCAGCAAATACGCAGAATACCGTGACTTGCTCATGTGGAATGTACACTTTGATGGAGTGAGTAACTGCTTCCGACTTCAAGTATTCGTTTGAGTTATTCCATGTTAGCTTATTTAGTATTTTAGTACTCGGTATTTTATTCACTTCTGCACTACTGTTTAACTACATACCAAAGTGAACAAATACTGAATAAGTGAACAAACAAATAGGAACAAACGAAGAGCCAGTGTGGTGTAGTGGTTAAGATTGCAGTACTGGGAGTGGAAGATAGGGGGAGGCCCCCAGTTCAAGACTCATTTTAGCCATGAATCCCACTGGGTGACCTTGTGACTGTCACAAATCTCTCAGTCTAACCTACCTCACAGGGTTCTTGTGAGGCTAATTGAGTTAGTTAGTTTCATGTGAATGGTTAAACATTAATTGTTAAAGTTAATCTGTTGAAATATGTGCCGCCCTGACCCTGAGGGAAAAGGTGGGATACAAATTGAAAATAAAATGAACAAAGTGATGAGGATGATATTCATTGGTGGGAATGGCTATCTGAATTATCTTCAAGAATATTAAGTCATTCTTGTTTCAGCCCAACCAAATACCTTACTGAATTGTGAAAAACACAGCCTACACTATTGTTGTTAATTTTATATCCCCCGATTATGGCTGAAGGTAGGAAGAACCTCATCTCATAATTTAACTTAAATCTGTTTCCTCCTAGATGGCCGTATTAGACAAGTTGTCTCCAAAGCAGCTCGCATCACTCACACTTCAATCGGATGCCATTAACGAAGAGGAGACGATGTGTCAGCTTCTTGCAAGGCTACAGAACAAATCCCCTGATGAAATCTACCAGTATTTAGACCAATTCAACATGGAGGCTCAACAGGTATGAATTTGAGCGTTCAGAAATAACAACACTAGCAGGCGATCTATCTATTCAACATGTCAGGGTCCCGGGTTCACTGGATTTTCCCCAGTGGTGGCCATGGAACAAACACAGTCAACATCGGTCCCTGAAAGATCCAGATTTCTGAGAATTCAGATGCCAAACTCCCTAGGCATGCTTATTCCGGAGATGCCTGAGAATCTGTCCAAAGATTTAATCAAAAAAATCCCTGTCTCGGCTCTAGCAGTGGCTCCTGGTAGAGCCTGGGGGATTCCCAGCAATCCCAGGAGAGCTTCCTAGAGAAGGCCGTCCCCAGGAACTCCTTGTCCACCTCTAAATACCAGGAACTGCGTATTTATTTATTGATTGTTTAATCTTTCAGCTGATGCTAACTTCCATTAGAGATGAAGACGTCAGGAAAAAGATGCTCTCTCAGTTTGTGGACGAGATCCAACCAGGGTTTGCAACCTTCAGCCCCACAAACTGGACTCATTTACTGAGTGTGAGACTGGCTCTCTTCCTGCCCAGCGCCAATGAGAAGGAGCTGACGCAGTTCCTTTCTCATGTCTCCAGCTGTGACCGTTTCAGAGCTGTGTGAGTATCAGTGACAAAATGTCTCCTTTGCTGGAACAGAGTAAGGAGGACAGTGGTTCAGGAAGGCTGGGATGGGCCCGAGCTCATGTCCCTGTCATTGGCCCCCTAAAGGCAAGGGGGCAGAGTCTTGCTAGCACCTGGGGTCTGGAGGGACACCATGACTGCCCATCATCATCATCATCATTATTGTTAGCAAGCATTTATATAGTGCAAGCAATGTACCTGGAGCTTTACAAAGTAATGGAATAGACATGGTTCCTGGCCTAGCGCTTACAATATGATAGGGAAGGGCGAACAGAATGCGGTTCGGATGTTCAGTCGTTTGGTTCGAAACCCGAGTTCGGGTTCAATGGTTCGGTTCAGCCGAGTTCGGGTTGGCCGAACTTGGCCGAACAGTCAAAAATAGTGCTACCGAAACTGAAACCGAAACCGAATTTTTGGCCCTGAAAAGACGTTTTTCCTGCCCCCGAACTCATCCGAACATGACCAAACTGTTCGGTCATTCAAGAGTTTGGTTCCGACGTTCAGTTTGGATGTCCGAACAGACCGAGTTCGGTCCAAACTCTGAACATTCGAACCGCGTTCGCCCATCCCTACAATCTGAGAGATCGTGGGGGGAGAGGGGGAGACAAAGGAAGGGGAACAGAGGGAGAAACAAGGGGTGTAACATTCACAAAGATGCGAGGTCTCAGGTGCACGTGCTTGGCTTGGTTACATCGAGAATGATGACTGGTTGGTCCATGTGGTGAGGATATGAGTACACAGAGCTCAGGTAACAGATTCTACTGGATGGAGGGGATCAGCAGGAGTTAGGTGAGACGAGCAAGGAGTCGGGGAGGGCAGAGCAGAAGAGGTGGGTATTGAGGAGGGAACTGAAGGTATGAAGGTAGGGGGCAAGGCAGATGTGGGCAGGGAGGGAGTTCCAGGCGCTGGGGACATCTAGGGAAAAGGGATGAAGGCGGTTAGGGGAGCAGGAGAGGCGGAGGGGGGGTGCTGGGCACAGCACGGGGCAGGCGTGGCAGGTGCCCATCCATGTGTCTCATGTCGTCCCCGGCAGCCTGGCCACCGGCATATCTGTTGTGCCGGTAGACCGTGTCCGGACTGTGTTCCCGGTGTGTTCCCGACTTGCGTCGGGTTGTGACAGCAGTGCTCCGCCGTCACGTCTCTGAACACCCAGAGTGGGTCAGAGAAGAGTGTTAGCCCCTCTGCCTCCTCTGCCCACTCTGAAAATGTCCTAGTAGCATTCAGGCCACTTGCACCTGAGCCCCCTTGCCCCATGGGTATCTCTGCAGAGGGAGTTCCAGTGGCAAAGTCCAGTAAATCTGCAAGGCTTCATACAGTTAAACAATTCTCAGACAACAGAATCTCGTTGTCCAAGGCTGCAATCCAGAAACCACCTACTTTGGAGTAGGTGGTTTGTGAATCACAGCCCAAATATTTCATTGCACGAGCACTGGCTAAAAGTTTCCAATGTAATTTCTTTTTTCAGGGTCTCCGCACTGAGTGACGTACACTCTTCAATGGCACCGATGAATCAACAGAGCATCTACACAACCTTGTTTTCATTTCTTGAGCGTCAATACAACACGACAGGTAATATGAAAGCTGACTGTTGTTCTCCTCCCATCTGTTCTTGAATTCTTTCCCCAATTTAGGTAGGCCCTCAACTAGATTTCATCAGATGCTTTTCTTAGCTGAGGCTTTTTTTCTTATCATCTCCCATTGGAAATGTAAACCTTCTCATAAAAGCAGCCGTGAAATCCCTACCTTCCTTTAATCTGGCGCAAAGTATGAAGTTTCCTTAATGTATAAAAAAGAGAGAAGAATCCAAGAAGTGTCAGACCAATGGTCCATTAGCCCAACATCCTGTCTTTTGGGGGGGTGAGGGGTGTTAATATCCAATTATGTTTTGGCAAACTGACATTTTTGGGAGGTTTTTAAATACATTTTCATTTTGGAAAACCAAACATTTTTCCTTTGGTTTGAAGGAGGGGGGGGCGGGGAAGTCTGAATGGGGGGGAAAAAATGAAAATTTGGTTTTGATCAAATTTAGTGTTTCAGAAACTAAAAATATTCCATTGTTTTAAAATTCAAAATATTAAGAGGGTTGGGGTTTTTTTTTGTGGGGGTGTAAAGATTGAGCAGCAAATTCCAAAGAAAAGCAAAAAAATAAATAAATTGGGGAACATCAGAAACTTGCATTGGAATAGAATTTTTTTCACAATCTCCATGTCCATGTCCACCGGCATTCACGTGCTGCCCACGCTGTGGTGCACACACCCTCCCCCCCATGCTCCCGTGGCTCATATAAAAATGGCCTTTGGGGATAGCTATGCCCTGTAAAGACATTTGCTGCCATTTCAGGCTCTGCTTGTGATTCAAACCATCAAGGAAGTCTTGGCTGGATAGAGGCTCACTTGGGAGCATTTTCCGCCAACGCCCGTTATGAAGATTTCACCAAACTGATGCCAAGTTTCAATGGGGTGAGTCCAAATTTCATTCTGTCTGCCAAGATCCAGAACCTGCCACCATGGCTCCTGGGCCGTGTTCACAGAAAGTATGCGAGAGGGCGCCTCCTGACTGACCTTGGAGGATGTGACAGGGCATGAGGGACAAGGCCAGGTGTGGGTCCAGGAGTGAAAGCAGGATGAAGCTTGGATCAGAATCCAGAAGCATAGACAGAGTTCAGATCAAACACAAATGCAGGAATAGGGTCAAGGTCAGGGAGGGAAAAGAAAGCCAGGAAAAAGATGGATTCCTGGCAGCGCCAAGCAAGTTCAAGAACAGGGAACATGTAACAGGAAATCAGGATTGTTCCTCTACGCAACCTCTCATAGCAGCCAGGGTTCCATATATGCGAGAAGGCAGCCAATCCAGAGTTGGGGGGCAAAGCACCAGACCAGAGAGCCCAACAAGCAGAACCCTTCAACCCAAAGCATAGTAGTGGCTCTGCAGCCTCAGTCTACCATCCCAGAGCCCCAAGACTGCTAGTTCAAGTTCTAGGTCATCACAGCTAGCGGACCTTGCTCTAGACTGCTCATGGAGTAAGTAAACTCATTAATAAAATAACTTCTTATTGCAGATAGAAATGACATAGCCTGTCCCTAAATTACTGCAAAAGAAAACTTGAACCATGGGTGCACAATTTTGGAGATTGGTTCTATGGTTGGGAAGGGCGTGGGCAAGAGCGTTTATCTTTCCAGAGAGGTGGTTGTTTCCTTGTAACCTTGTCTGTGTCTTCTCAGTTTGACGTGAGGGACAATCTCACATCCGCTCAACTGGCTCATGTGTTCTTTGACACTGGCATTCTGGATGATAGTAACATGGTTGACACTCTCCTGACATCTTTGGAGAGCCGGCCTGTTGGTGATCTTCCTGTCTTCGTAACCGAGTTTGTGACTGTTGCTTCTCAGGTAATATACTGATTGCTGTATGTTGGATTTACATATGAATGGAATCCTTTATGGGTCTCATGTTTCTGGTGAGGAAAATGCATGTCAATAGAGATTAAATGAAATACCTACAAAAACAGGGTGTACCTGTCGAATTTCCAGTACTCAAATCAAACAGAAAATTTGCTGTACTTTTTGGTGCCTGAACCAGTTTTTCATCAGGTACTTGAAATACCGAATTGTGAAAATACTGACAAACCAGGATATCAGTTCCATTCTTGATTTCATCCCGATTTCGTCCTGGGTTTCAGGATTTTTTTCTGGTATTGTATTTCATTTTGGGGGGTAATTTTGTGTACTTGAAAAAACAGTAAAAAGAATTTTGCCGTTTTTTGAGTGCTCGGCCCAGCAATGGCTTCGGTCACGCTTAATAAACCAATTGAATTGAATTTGAGTGCTCGGTCACTATTGGAGTACCAAGTTGGATATCCGAAACAGTACCCCAAAATGTGGGTATTATATGCGGGTATCAAATCAGGTACCTGTTTCAGCTCTATAGCGTTCCAGGCATGATCAGGTTCCATCCTTTACTAGGCTGTTCGGACTAGTCTTGTGAGCTTCTGGCATTTGTGAGTGCTTGCAGAATGCATAGTTTTCCTCCCTGTCATAGCTTCCCCAAACTCTCATAAGGAAAAGGATATGGTCTGGAAGTTGTTGGTCAAGCATCAGGACATTCTTAACCTGCGGAACTCATTGCCTGGGGATGTTGTGAAGGCCAGCTTAACCTGCGGAACTCATTGCCAGGGGATGTTGTAAAGGCCAGCATCATAATAGGGTTCAAAACGGGATTGGATAAGTTCCTAGAGGAGAGGTCCATCAATATCTTTTAGAGAAGTCAGATGGTGAGACCTCTGATGTGAGGGCTGGGAGGTGAGCAGCAGGAAATGGATCACTCCATTATGACCTGTTGGGTACTGGTCCAAAGTGACTAAAGGCGCTTTTAAACGATCCCGCTCACAAGCGGGATCGTTCATTATGCGGCATCTCCCCCCGCCTTCCTCTCTACGATGTGTCTGATATTCAGAAGAGCATCAGACACGTTGTAGAGAGTATGTGTGCATGTGCATCCTTCTGCGCCTGCGAACTCTGCCAGGGAACCCGGACGTGCGGGTTAAAGCCGGCACATCGGCGATCCGCCTTGAAGGGAACAGGATCGCTGGGCCGGCTTGATGCAGAGGAGACTCGGCTGCACTCCGCGTCGGGCATTTAAACAGACGGTCTCAATGGCGGCTGTTAAAGGGCTCAGCCACCATTTCCGTCTTGCTTAAAAGCGCCCTAAGAATGGCCACTGTCGGAGACAGGATGCTGGGCTCAGAAGACAATTGGGCTGACCCAGTGTGGAAGCTCTTATATTCTTAAATTGGTGACTACATCTACAGTGGCTTCAGCTAAGATTCAGATGGAGACACTGTCTGGTAACAGCTTTGGCCTATTTTGTTGTTGTTGTGCGTGTCTTACAGCAAGGTCTAACATTCCTGGCCAACACCCACGTACGAGATGCGATGTTTGACGTCATCTTCCACAAAGTTCGCAGCCAGTTGGCCACACTCAGCCCCTTCCTGTATAAGGAATGGTTCCAGAACAAGCTCAGCTTGTGGCTTCCCAGCATAAACGCTTCCGCCCTCGCAACCATCCCAAAGAACATACCGTGTGGACTCTTCCAAATCATGTGAGCATGTCAATGGCTGGATCCATTCCACAAGGGGCAGCAGGTGGGAGAGAGTCTCACCACCTTTTATTATTATCCTTCCTTTTTCAGTGTACAAAATGCTTTACAATTCTTAACCCGGTAAGGTAGATCCATTATTATCCCCATTTTACAGATGGGGGATTGGTGGAGCAATGGTGTCAGGGGGGACAGGTGTCAGGGGAGCAAGGATGGGGGAGACCTCGCCCCCGGAGGGACGAGAAGAGGAAGGAACCCGATAGGGGGGGTAGCTTATGGGAAAGAAGACCTCTCTGTATGTCTTGGAGTCCCAAGAGACTCCTCTCTTCTTGGGGCCAGAGAGAGTCTAGTTCATCACTGAGGTCAAGGAGAAGTAAGATCCCACACCAAGAAGAGAAGGGAACACAAGGGGATCAGAAACACAGGGTTCCCAATGCTAGGGAGGAAGGCAGCAGGGAGCTGTAATTCCAGGAACCCCCAGGGAAGACCAGGACCTAAGGGCCTTAGTCCAGGGGGGTTTCTGGAACAGGGCCAAGGGACAGGGCAGTGGGGAACTAGGCCAGGGCTCACAATACACGGAACACAGTATTCCCCAAGAAGGATACCAGACACAAGGACTATAAGAGGGACCGCAAGGAGGGGAGCAAGCCAAGACACGCAACACTTGAAACACAGTAAACTCTAAGAGGTATCCACTCCCTGGCTAAAGAGGAAACAGGGAGGTAGGGGGACAAACTGGAACACAGAGCACACAGTACACTCTAAGGGGGAATCAACACACGGGCTATAGGGGAGACGGGGAGGTAGGGAGACAAACCGGAACACACAACACACAGAACATTCTAAGAGGGGATCACCCACGCAGGCTATAGGGGAGACAGGGAGATAGGGAGACAAATGGGGCCACCAGAGTCTCTGATTATTTCTCCCTTCCCCCACCATGCATCTGGGGTCTAGGGGTGGGATTTCTGGGACAGACCTGAGTCCCAGCTAGAGCTGAAGCAAGTACCTGCAGAAACAGGTATACCAGTCAAATTTCCAGTACTCAAATCAACCTGAAAACTTTGGGTACTAAAAGGTACCTAATTAGTGCCTGATTCAATTACCCACTTTTCCGGTTTTTATCCTGGAATACTAACTTCCTGTCCAAGAAGGCCAACTTCTGGTCCTGGTGTTTTTGAGTTTCTGTCCCATTTTTCTGAGTTTCCGTCCCAATCTACTAATGTATAACCTGGTACCGGACTAGTGTTTGGGTAGTCTTTTGGGTACCTGACATAGCCAAAATTGCAGGTCTTACCCACAGGTATTAGACCAGTTACCCATTTCAGCTTTTGTCCCAGCACTTCCTTGTTTACAAATAAAACCCAGGGGCGCGGGGGTGGGGAGGTCAGGTCTCAGGTTTTCTGAGGCCCAATTCTTTGGTTGCTTGGCCCTGTGACAGGCTCTCACTGAGATAAGTGGTTTCAGAATCAATCCCATCCAGTGCCATTCTGGGTAGGGCTCAAGCTTCATCTAATTTTTTTCTTGATTCTCATTGAGAATCAAGCTTCTCAACTCAATTTTCCGTGCGAATCAAGAAACGAGAAAAGCCCTGGTTCTCAACCCTTTCTCGAGCGGGATTTTTTTTCTTGATTTTCTTACCAGAGCCACATGTATCCTGTGCCAAGTCTCGCATCTGTCTATCGTATGTCTGTCTCTTTTCTCTCTTCTCTCCCTTCTTTTCTGAAACCACCAACTCCGAAAACAAATAAACCAATGGTGCATGCGCAAAATGGCAGTGGGGCCATTCCGCGTATGTGCAGCCCTTTTCCAAGATGGAGATGATGCTGCAGGCGCCATTTTGGAAAAGGAATGCACATGCACAAAAAGGCCCAGTGACCATTTTGCGCATGAGCAGTTGTTTTTTTATTATTAAGCAAGATTCTCGCACCATTAACGAGATCGTCTCAACATCTCGATATGAGTTCTCAATTCTCACAAGATTCTCGCAAGAACCAAATTGAGTCTCATTTCTGCCCTAATTTCTGGACTGCAAATAGACCAGCTCAGAGTCCAGATTAATCTTCCCCACCAGTCCCCATACCACCCACCAGTTCCCCACAGTTGTGAGGGGGTATTTGTTTGTGGTCCCCCAAGCTGGGTTAGCTGCAGCAGCCTCCTATTCCTATTTCCTTTCAGATCTCCGTATCTTGCACCAGATTCAGGTATGACCTATCTGCCATTTGAGTGGCATGTTGCTAGCAGCAGCAGGGAACTAATCCTGCAATGACTCGGCAAGCTCCTTTCCCAGTCCCTTCTGGTATCTCTGTCCAAGGACCAAAGGAGCACTAACACAGCAAGGTCTGTCTAATATATGGGATATCTCCCCTTTTCTCCTTCCACAGAATGTCTGGCTTTGACAGCAGCTTTCCACACATGTCGCCCACCAACCGGCAAGATGTGTACAGCTTTGCAAAGGACTATCTAATCGCCAAGGCCACTCAAGGGGGTAGGTTTAAAGGCATTTTTACCAACATTTTCTCCTCAGGAAATGTCTCCCCAGAACATTTTTTTCCTCGGGAAAGGTCTCCCCAGAACATTTTCTCCTCAGAAAATATTGGCTGCTACACACATTGTGGAGAATTTGCTCATTCAACTTATCCATCCCGCAAGCTTGGATGAAAATCAAGCTGACTGTGTCATTAGAGGGGCAAGCCCAACAGGGTGCACCATGATGGGTAACCAACGATGGGATTTCATTATTATTATTATTATTATTATTAAACATTTATAAAGCGCCAGTAACAACCTGGTGCTGTACAGAACATATAATCAGCTGCGGTCCCTACCTGTGGCTTACAATCTAAAAGACAAGGAGGGGGAGACAAGGAGAGGGGACAGCGGGAGAGACATGGGAGAAGACAAACAAACATTCAGGC
>QEPC01010859.1:19527299-19545251 GCA_003113815.1 Sphenodon punctatus
CCCAAGTCTTTTGACAGTCCCACGGGCTTGTAAAACCTGGCTGTTTGCCCAGGCCTTTGGGGAGGAGAGGGGGAGGGTCGGTTAGTGTTTTAATGCTTCCCTATCATTTATTTTAATTTTATTCTTTGCTATTGGTCCAGAAGTCAAGCAGAAATGAGAGAACACACACAAACATTAAGTCGGTTACACAAATAAATCGGTTATGTGGTAACAGTAAACTAGCAACAATCGGTATATCAGTTAACCACTGCAATATGATGTCAGCAATTGATAAACCGATTAGCTATCTTGAATCTCAGTTATTAACTGCATTTATGGAATTAATTAATTTGTTATATCAAATGTTTGAAAGCAATTTCAGGGGGAAAATTGTGAGGATTACATTGCTCTTTTTAAAAAGTCTGAAATTATAACTTTATTTTTTCTCAATTTCCAGCCAAATTTAATCAAAATTTCCCCCCAGCTCATCTCATGACATTTTACTAATTTCTCCTTTCTCCTTCAGAATCCTAGTTTGTTAATCAGTTCTAAAGTGCGGGACACCATGCTGATGATGTCAGCAGAAATGGTCTTTCCCCAAATCACTGCCAAATCCCTGGAAGATACAACCATGTGGTTCCAGAAACTGAATTTCCTGCTCCCAGGAATAAATGCAACAACGCTGGAACTGCTTCCGCTCAGCATGCCGTGCCCATATTACCAAGCCATGTAAGTAACTGCTGTATTGTAGCTGCATTCAGTTTTGATGAAGAGCAGATTTTAAAAAAAAAATCCATTGTAGTGAAGAAAAATATAAAATTTCCGTCAAAACAGAAAAACTAAAATTACCCTACAAAATAAAAAAAATATTTTCTTCCCAAAAATTTAATCCCACCAAAAATTCAAAATTAATTTATACAAAATTTTGACAAAGGGCACTTGCAGTTTTGATATTCCCGCAATCAAAGCTCCAAATGTAAAAATATCTTCCCATTTTGTTTTTTTACAATGAAATTTTTGCAAAAAATAAAAATAAAAAATGTACTTTTTAAACCAATTTTTTTTTTAACTTAAGTTTCATTTTGATGAAAAAGTTGGGCCAATTCTACAAAGATAAATTCAAAATGGCCTGTTGAATAAACAATCACCCAATTGCTTCCTCTTTGCTTCTAAACTTTTTACAAGTGCCACATCCATATTTTATATTGATCCTTATTATCATTTATAGAACACCTCCAGCGTTCAAAGGGCTTTACAAATCTAGTTCACCCTCCCATCAACCATGGGAGATAGGTCATTCTTATTCCCATTTTACAAATGGAAGACTGAGAGACAATGGCTTGCCCAAAGTCGGCTAGTGAGGTCATGGTTAAGGCAGGAATTGAATCCTGATCTCCCCAGTTCAAGCCCAGCATCTTATCTACCAGGCTACGTTGACATCGACAAGCTGCTGCTATTCTGGATGACTGAACTTGAAGGCCTCCACCTTCATAGATGGTTTATAACAACCAAACTGAAATAATCTGAGCAAGGCAAATGTCTGCCATTTTACGTTTATATTTACTTATTTTTCAGTGTGAAAGCAATGGATGGCATCTTCTCGGTACTGCCAGCTAGGACGAGGCGAGACGTGTATGAATTTCAGAAAGCCTACTTGTCTGCACAATTCAAAGATTCAGGTAAGAAGCTCAAACGCCATACTTACAAATGATACATAATTTTTGGTCCAGATAGACCCTAAAATCCCAGGCCCCCAACGTGCATGTATTTCTGTACGTAAGAAAAATAATACTGCCTAGCAACCCATAACAATATTGTGCAATGCTTACTGGAATGGAAGAGTATTCCCACCCCCCCAATAAAAAATCGTGGGGATACCGTTTTTTATAATATAACTATAAACATGTGGCTGCTACACGGATTGGGAATGGCATGCACCCAATATTTTGCACCAACAGACCACATTCACCATAAAAGCACAGTCCATATGAAATGTTTTTTTCATTGTCTGGATGACTTTCCCTATCTCCTTATCTCCACAGATTGCTCACTGATATTTATTATTTATTATTAATTATTATTATTATTATTATTATTATTATTATTATTATTATTATTGTGCAGGCAATGTACCTGTCATTGTACAGTTCAGTAGTTACAGATGGGGCCCTCTGCTGTCCTATCATTCAGGGTTGCCATCTTCCCTATAATGAAGCTAAGCTAGCATGTGCATCTACAACTTCTCAACTTCATGGAAGTATTTCTGTCTCTCTCTATGTTCCTGTCTCCTTTGCCGCACCTTCCTTGTTCATCCCTTCAAGGCTCAGGCCTGTTGCTAACTAATGATTGTTCAGCTCCAGATGCTTTGCTGGTGCTATATAAATACTTAATCATAAATAAAAATTATTACAATAATTTTCAAATGACAAGTTTCAGGAAGAGACTTTCATTGATAATCTCTCCCTCAGCACTAACCATTACGCTCCATTTCACCTGTTGTCTCCCACACATTACAGGATCCGCATGTGATGGTGGGACCAAGGGAAACAGAGACTGGTTGCTCAAAAATTTGGGAGAGTTCTGCTCCATGGGTCAATTAAGTGACCTTCAAACCTTCTACCCAGACATCAACAGAGTAAGTTTTTCTAGTCAATGCACCGATCAACAGGAAGACCAGCAAGTAGCCCAGTAGCTTCACAGGACACACATTTATGATGGGATGAAGGCACATTCTTATGGAAGATTATTGGGGGGCTTTCTTCTGCCTTTCCAGTCCTCTTTAGGGCTTACCTATGTGGCTTAATCCCCAACAAATGGTAATCAGCTTGGGCTAACGTATGATAAAGATCTAGAGATGGTCTCCATGCAACACAAAGGGTGAAATTATCTTCCTGGCTGCCTCTCTCTCTCTCTGCAAGAGCTATTTCTAGTAACAGGCAGTGTTGTAGTTGTTAAACACTTTTTGACACACCATTGACCATGTGTGAACTACAAATGATAGTCTATGTGTAGGCATGGAGAAAGCTAGATTATATTCACTAGAGAGCATATTTAAATCAGGTTAAAGTCTTGCAGTACATTTAGCTATTTTACCATTCATCACTGCATTGAACAGATCATCTTCAAATTGCAAATTGCCTAAGAAAAAGTGAAAGTATTTGGGTGCTGGAATGCCAGTGTTTTTAAATAGCAAAACCACAACGGTGCAACTGTCTTCTGCTCTCATCCTTGGTTTAGTCTAATCAGTAGCAATTTTTGTTTCTAATTTGTTCCATGGAGGCTGATTTTAAAATGTCTGTGTTCCAATGGCCAATGAACACTACAGCACATGTAGATACTGTGTTAAATAAACGTTGTAGCCAACACTAGCACGACAGCCATAGATTTTCCCTGGCGGACAAGCATGTTGACACAAGTATGTTCCAAACTGTTTGTGGCGTGGTTGATTCTGCAGGGAAGACAGAAATAAGAATACTTTGGAAATACTGGCATTAAAACCTATGAACGTTGCTTACGTCGCCATATGAAAAGCAAATGTTTTGTGGGACTTGTAATACAAATTTTTTAAAAAAGAAAACTGCATGTAATGACACCTGAAATAGTGTCTATTCTTGAATTTTTGCACGCTCTGTAGCCCAGTGCCAGGAATCATGGACATACGTTTGATTCTGTTTAGTTTTCTGGCTTTGATTGTCTCTCTCTCCACTCATCAATAAATCATTTTGAACAAACTCATGTAGCATGTTTTCTGGTGTTTTCGAACTATCCTAAGGAAGCCTTAGATAACGACAGCATTGAAAATAAGTTTCAAATCTAAGGTAGAAAGTGGTGCAACGAAATAGAAAACTGGTTGCTACTGGCTGAACTAAACTGTAAGGCTGCGATCTACAAAGCACTTACTACAGAGAAGCCCCATGAAACCCAGAGAGCTTCCATCGGGCAACTCCTGAGTAAGTTGCTTGTGGATCGCAGCCTAAGGATTCCTTCCACCTGTTATCTCATTATAATGTAATACCAGTGACAATTTGCCAGTGATTTAAAAAGTCATGAAGGAGACATCATCTTATCACAGGTCACTTTATTAAAAACACATTGATCCTCATCCTAAACCCGGCGGCTTGTGTGCGTGCAGCCGCACGCAACCCGTGTGGATCCCTATTGCGGGCACATTGGGCCCCACATAAACTGCACTCATGTGGACATGCAGGATCCGGAGAGTTCGGGATTGGGTTCATGGAGTACAAGGGTACAAATGTCTTTATACAAAAAAAGGCTGCATCTAATGATATTTATAGCATCCATATATAAATGGTTTATAGGCAGTTTATAAATTAATGATGACTTTTCTAAGCATGTTAGAGATATGAGTAATAGGTGAATGTGTGATGAAGACACATGAGATGTTAAGCCACTTTGGGCAGTGTTACTGCACATTGGGCAGCCTTACCCCATGATGCAGCGGATCGTATGGCCAGCAGCCGCCAGATGTTCACCGAGCCCCACCCCGGTGCAGGTGATGCCTCTGCTGGAGAAGGCCACAGAAGCAATGCGTAGTAGAGTTGCCCAAAATGGAGTAACGCTGCCCAAATTGGGTCAACGGGCCACCTCCTGTGTGGCCGGTGCCCGTACTGCCCCACCTCCTGGTGAGGTTCACTGGCACCCTGGAGTGATGGGCATATTTGCCATTCCCGTACGGCCATGTCCCGTCCCGGTGCAGGAGAGTGGGCAGGCTGGGGGATGGGGCAGAGCAGGGCAGAACTGGGTGCCCACACATGTGGCCAACTTCTCATCCTGTCCTAGGGAATGGCGGGACTTCTGACCATGGCCGGCCTGCCCAGGTTCTCCCATTGGGGAGTAGATCATGTGGTTTGTTCTCCTCACCAGCCCAAAGTGTGGCGATTGCAATTGCCCTCCCTGGGGAGGGTGGGTGGGGTCGGACCCACCCCATTTTGTGTGACTTGACCCATAGTCTACAAGCACATCAGGAAAAAGAAGGTTGGGGGGGGCAGGATAACAGCTTTCAAAGAGTTAAAAGGCTGCCACAAAGGAGATGGTGAAAAATTGATCTCCACTGCTGCTCAGGGTCGATCAAGCGGAAATGGGCCTTAAGCTGCAGAAAGAAATGGTTTGGGTTCAATTATTTCAGAAAAAGCCTCAGAACTATAAGAAAAGTTGAGCGATGAAACGGGTTGCTGAGGAACGCTGTGAAATCTCCTACTTTGGTGATTTTTAAGAGGCTGGAGAAATATCCATCTAGAATGAATCCTATCTCATTGTAGGGGATCGAACTAGAGGACCTTTGTGGTTTATCCTTATTTATTTATTTATTTATTTAAAATTTATATCCCGCCCCTCCTGCCCACAGGGCAGCCTGGGGCGGCGAACAACAATATTCAATATTTTTTTATTATTATTATTTTTATTTATTTATTTAGCCTTGAGCCTACATATCTAGAAGCAGTCCACACGGGGGCGTAGCTACCATGACGTGACGGGACTGAGTTGAGCCCGGACCGTGGATTCTAGGGAGGCCCTCTTTAAGAGGAGCAAGTACCACTAGGACATTTTTCAAGTGGGCAGGGGAGGGAGCAGGACCAACACTCTGCCCCCACCTACTCGGAAAAATTTTCTTGCAGTCTTCACGCTGCTTTCAGAGGGCTCCACCTACAAGGAAGTTTTCAGAGTGGGTAGGGTTGGAGTGAAGGCCCTGACAACTTTCTTCCTGGTAGGACTGTTGCCACTCAGAGGGCCTCGGTGAGACCCAGGATAGCACCACAATCTTTGCCGGGGACGGCAAGGCAAACTGGGAGCCTTGGGAGGCCATTGCTTAAGAAGACCCTACTCCCTTGCCCTAAATGAGCCTCAGCCCACAACAGGCACTGACCACACAGTACTATAGAAACGCATACACCATGGTTGTCACCAACCTATTGCTTTACTGAACTCTAGGGAAGCTGGTCAATGAGTTATTCAAACAACTTTTAGTCGTTTATTAACTTTTCATGATGACCTGAATCAAGGCTGACACACCAGGAACTGCTCAGACAGGAAGAGCAGGTTTATTATCCTCTGGGTGGTTTCATGCCAGCATTAAAGGGAGACACCCTCAGTACTTATAGCTAAAGCTGAAATCAATTAGAATTTTTTAAAAATACATTGATGATATACCCATTTTTCAAACATCCTCCAAATGTCCTAAATGGGTATCCACTTATTCAGATATTTTGGTTTCGTTACATCGTCTGTTTTGCCATATTGGTTGCCTGGTTGTTATTTTTTTAAATTACTTACTTCATTCTGGCAACTGCTCACTGATGGTTGCACGAATAGTGCCAAGACGACATAACCGAAATACCAAAATGACCGAATAACCAAAACAAGAACAAATGGTAGTTCCTATCGGCTTAATCGGGTTGGGTTAGAATGTCGTGGATTCGATGCATTCATTCGTTTTTCATGGCTTTACATTCCACCTCTTCCTGTTGCACAACCCCTCAGAGGTAATCTTGAGCAAAAGCCAGGACTGAACGCTAAATGAGTTACTCCCCAGAGGTAGCTTGAATGTAATACACAAAAGTAGTAACAAGTCAGTTTGGGTAAATGGACAATATTGTATTGCTCTACTGAAATCTGGAACAACGGATTCACAAATTATTCAAACACCTCTTCATCTCCTACTAACCTCTCATGAGCTATTTATAAAGCAACTTAAGAGTAAAAACAGATATGCGGGCTCTTCAACCTTGACCGGCGATGGGAAACAGTGGTGGCCACTCTCTGGGTCAGTGGGCTGCACCTGGGTAGGGTGGGGGAGCAACAGACATGCAGCCAGCCACCCCTGCCCCACTCCCAGAGCCCCACCCCCACCAAAATGGGCAGACGGAGCGGGGCTGGTGGGGCCAGACAGACACGATGACCCATTGTAGCCCACGTGGGTGGCCATTGGCCCAGAATGGGCACCCAGGATTGGGCCCAGGACCCAATCCGGGCCAGCCACCTACCTGCCCCATGGCTGTCCCAGGCCAACATCTGGCGGCACAGGACCACATATACGGTGAGTCCCGGGCCGCAGGAGGCCATAACGGGCCCGCATCATGTCTGTTTTTGCCCTTACTATAAAGTGTGATCAATCCTCTTGGTAACTTTGGAGCACCAACAAAAGAATTAGAGCTTAACCTCTTTCCATCTGTTTACTTCTCTAATGGAGTTTCATCACCCATCAACAGAGGGTATCACTTCTTCATTCTCTCCACTGGGATCCCCCCTATGGGATATTTTTGATTACCAAACCTCAAATTGCAAGCACTCTTAAACGGTGGCTGCTGAAAGCAGTGGCATTGCTAATCGAGGACACCCCACATTCAATAGCACACTTATCTCATCTTTCGTCATCTCGGAACAGTCTTTCAAAGGCGCCAGCACTTCTGGCAAAGAACAAGCCCAAAGTAAACTCAATTATCAGCGGGAGATTAAAGAGAAATGAATCTGCCCAGGCTAAATTATTTGTCCTAACAATCCAACAGACCCCACCCCACCCCCCAGTTGTCCCAGTCTCCTGTAGAACAGCATTGACATTGGCAGGAACTATTGGCACTCTTTTAAAACAATGGCGCCAGAGACCCCTGGGGGATCCGCCAGCAGTGGTGGCCCCAGACACTCCTGCAAGGCCACTATGAACTGTGTTGATTGTTAGATCATCACTAGCTGAACCAATCACCCTTCTTCCTCTCCTTCCTCATTTGCATGCTTGAATTCTACACTGGGAACTGCGTTGATTGTGACATGAAAAGCCGCTGAACCAACCACCTTTCTACCTCTCCCTGTTCATTTGCATGTTTAGGTTTTCCCAGGAAGCTGTCAGACCGCTTTCACACGAAAGGTGGGTGGGGGTGGGTGGGGGAGGGGGACTACCACGAGCCAAAAACATGGCAGGAGGAGGAGGGGGATGATGGAAGTTCCACCTGTGTGAGCAAGATTCTGCCACAATTTTACTCACGATAACAGGGCTCAAAATCCAGCCCTGTCACCCATGAGTAAAATTGTGACAGAACCCCGCTCACACCAGTGAAACTTCCATCATCCCCCTCCTCCCCGTCGCCTCTTTGGCTCGACGAAGTTTCTCTCACACACCCCCTCACTGCTGTCTCGTGTGAAATCGGTCTCGGATATATGAATCCATTTGGGTATTTAATATTACGGTGGATGTAGCAGGGCGCGGTCACGCCGGGGTAAGTCCCCGCGGGATCAGACCCCGGCAGTCACTTCTTTAGGGATATTAGATCAAAGCTCAATTTAATAGTCTCTGTCACCCGTATATGCCGCTCTCCACCATAATTCATATAGTTCAGCGGAGTCTCACGTAGGGGATTAGTATTCGTCTAGTTCATATACAGTCCACACCCCTCCGGCAACCCCACCCTATCAGAGGGCAGGACTAGAAATAAATTTTGCTTAAATATCAGGAAAAAAGTCCTAACAGCAAGAGCTGCAATGAAATAGCAATGGAACAAGTTGCTTAGGGAGGTTATTGGCTCTCCTTCATTGGGGGTTTTGAAGACGATTCTGGAAAGCCATCTGTACAGGGAGAATTTTCCATGCTCAATAGAACAGACAGAGAGGCCAGTGGTTAGGGGACCACGCACCTGAAACACCAGAGATTTGATTTCCATTTGCTCTACCATAGGCTTCCTGTGTGTTTTTCTGGCAAAGTCAGTGCCTCTGGGCCCCCTCTGGAAAATGGAGACAACAGCCATTCCCATCCTCACTGGGTAGAGTGTTGTGAGGGGAATAAACAGAACAAAGAGGGTGAGATGTTTACCATAGTGATGAGAGCCAAAGAAGTACCTCAAATAGACAGAGGGGAGCAGGACATTGACATATTTAGAAGATCCAGATCCAGGAGACCAACAAAGATGATTGAATGTTAGTACTAAAAACCTACCTCTTCCTCTCCCTCTAAGCCAACTCCTCTCCCCACCCCCCATAAACTGCTCATTTATGCTTCTCCTTATCCTGTCATCCTTCAGAACCCCTCTCCTCCCCTTGTCACCGAGAAAAGCATGTGCAACTACAACATCTGAGTTTCATGGAGGTATCCATGACCCTCCCAAGGTGCCCCGCTCCTTGTCCATTCTAGATTTTAATCCCCTGTCCATCAGGACCTGGCTGAGGGCTGGGGTACTCAGTGCGCTGATGGTTGCTAGGGGGCACTGCTTAGAGCCTCCTCTAAGTCGTAGTCAAGGGCCAGGATGGGTGGAACGTCAGGCCAAGAGCGCAACAAGTTTCAGAGACAATCCAAAGGTGTGGTCAGAGTCCCGTCCTCGTTCAACACGTTCATCAAGCGGACGGGGGTCAGTAGATCATGATTCAAAGGCCAAAGTGGGGTCAGAGCCAGGAGGTCAATGTGTCAATGCCATGAAACAGTAGTAGTGATGGGAACAACACCAGGAAAAATGGAGTGACCAATGGCAGCACATCCCCGGGAGCAGGAGTAGAATCACACCACTACCTCGTCCACTGCAACTCCCATAGACCTGTCACCACCACTGTTCCCAGTAAACCCCCTCCTTCCCCCCCGCCAACTCCTATATCTGTGAGACCGCCTCAACCTCCATGTCCTGGGCCAGCCCCTGCGGTTGTCCGGGAGTGCCCTTTTGGAGGTTCCCTGGATTTTCCAGGTGGCAACCTCCCAAAGGGCGTTCTCGATGGCCACACCTTGGCTGTGGAACTCCCTTCTGCTGGAGATCCGCCTCTCTCTGGATCTCCCCTCCTTTCGCAAACATTGTAAGACCTGGCTGTTCCGCCAGGCGTTCGGTGAGGGAGACGGATAGTGAGGGGTGGGGGGATGTTTTTTGTTTTCTTTTTTTTTATGGGGGGTTTCTGGGTTTAGTTGGTCTCTTTTAATGTTACATTTTAATAATTTATATTGTTTTCTATTGTTTTTGCTATGTGTATTTTTATTTGTCGTGCGCTGCCGTGAGCTGCCATTTGTCAGGAGGGGGTGGGTTAAAAATATTGGAAATAAACAAATAAATAAATAAATAAATTCATTAAATCAAATATACCAAATATTGGGGAGCTGCTGCATGTCCAAGCTGGGCCTCAATGGCCGGTACGTCTGGTCAACTGTGTACAAGCCAGGATTGCTCATGTTGACCATCAAGAAGATATACCTGGCATAAGCCTCTGATAACACTCACAAACATCAAGGGTGGGAGCAGGGGTGGGAGAAGCGGCGTGGGAAAATGTTAAAGAGGAGATGCTGACAAATTAGGTTTAGGGGGCATAACAGGCCCATTTTCAGGCTCTGGCCCCCAAAGAGCAGTAGAAACAAAGGGCTTCTTTACCTTGAGTATGTTTTATTATACGGTGCAAATCCTTCACCAAAATATCGACGTAGACGGTTTCCTCAGTAACTCGCACCGGACTCTTTGGACACCCGTTGACACAGGCACCTTAGTTCCTCTCAGTCTAGGGTTAGGGGTGAAATTTTGTTTTTGACTGGATTCTGTTTCTGATGGAATCCAATCGTTCGAACTATTCTGGCAAAACACAGAGCGAACTAACCTCTCAATATTGCTTCGCGGGAATCAATCGAAAGAACTTAATCCGATTTGCGCAAGTGCATAATGGCCATGGCCATACCCAAAATGGCGGTCCAGGAAGGCTGCCACCATTATTGCGCATGTGTTGTACCACTGCCACCATTTTGCACCTGCTCAAAATTTCGATGATCATTCTGATTTTGCAGAAAAATTGCACGGAAATAGAATGGCCAATTCAACCCAGCCCTAGTCTAGGTGGGCACCTGATTATGCAGATCATTCCCCCTGACATGCTCCCTGCCAACAAATTCTCAGGATAGATGCCAAGACGAAGTCCCTTTTGCCAGCCAACTTCCAGGATGGGGCAAGCTCCCTGGCCCCATTCAACGACACCCTCCAAACGTCAGACCCTGAGGCAGAGCCCTCTGGGCACCTAGTTGCTTCTCCCTGATGGCCTACCCTTTCTGAGCTTTCCAGCTGCAGCTTTTATAGGAGGAGACTTCCAGCTGGCTAGCCAAGCCAGGCTCAGCTGAAGTTGTCCAGATGCCCCGATTAGCTTACTAGCCTACAGTCCCCTTAAAGGGGATTGCCTGCAGGCTCTGAACTTGCAAGGGAATGGAGCCTCACGGGAAGTCATCATTCCTGCTTTTGGACCTCGTCCTGCAAAGATTCAACATAACTCTGCTACAAGGGGCAATGCAGACCTCATGATGAACAAATCATCCATTCCTGATACCATAATCTTCCTGACTAATGCCAGTTCTTTGGGAGAAATAGTGACAGGAATTCAACACACTTTACAGGACAATTATCAGACCTCAACAACGGTAATAAGATAAGACCCTCCCTTCCACCCTAAGAACCAAAAGGAGAGAAGAAATATTTTTAAAACCAAGCAAACACCGCTGACGTTCAATAATCTACCCCACTGGTCTGCGATTTGGGGGTTTTATGCTGAATCATCCCCCCATGTCTCAGCACTGAAACTGGTAGCTCGTGGGTAGCACCTGCAATTTTGAATCCTGTATCAGGTGACCAACAGGCTAGCCTAGCCTCCATTGGGCACCCGATTACCCTAAAGGACTAGGTATTGTTGTTATCGAGTTACCGTTTTACCGACTGGTACCAATTGGTAAAACAGTAAATCGGTATAGGAATTGGGGCAGAAAGCAGGGAAATGGGTCTCGGAAGCTGGAAAATCAGGATGAGAAACGTGAATTAGAATCAGCCCATCAAGCACTAATTGGGTACCGATTGGCACCTGATGTTACCGGATATGGTTGAGTTCTGCAATTTTGATGGGTATAACCACCTTTATGGGTACTCATCTCAGCTCTGCTTGAGATCAGACCAGTCCCTCATCTCTTCTGCAAACTGCAAAGTGAGTTTCACCATATAATATCTCTCTCTCTCTTCTGGGATAGACTCTTCTGCAGATGGAAAATCCCGCTGGCCTCACGCCATCCCAAGTGGCTGACCTTACCATTCTTGCTCAGAAGTTACACAACTCCACTCTAATCAGCACGGTGCTCAGCCAGATCAAGAATTTTGAAAACTACAGCTCTCTTCATGAGTATCTCTCCAGACTCACCGATGCCTTCTGCCAAGTAAGCATGCCCTCGGGCCGCATGGCTTCACTCGCCATCAGGTACCAGGATACATGGGTGTAATTATCTTGGGAAATGTAAGGGGTGCGAAGATCTAGGGGTGTGGTCAGGGTGACTACTTCTTGCCGTTTCAATATGAGACTCCCATTTTGGCCAATGGGAGTCTCAGGGTGAAACCCAAGAGCTACCAACCCGAGTGTGGAGGAAAGGAACACTCATCACCCACTCGATTTCATGTTCCCCCCACCCCCTGCCCCAGCTGGGGAAGCCTCCAGGGGATGAGGCAAACTACAAAGAGCATGAGAGGGGAGACAATGGGGGAAGCTCTTCCCCAAACTAGGAAACGTCCTGGAGCCAGGGAACAAGGAGCGCGGCGGCGTATGTAGGTCAAGGGATGTAGGGAAATGGGATTGTGATCTGTGTGATGTTTGATAGACTTTGTATTGTCTTTCCTGTCTGGATCATGAGATTCCATTTAAGTCTTAAAATGGGGTGTCACCGGCAAAAAAGATGGGAAGTATTGATTTAGCCCCCTGTTATCGTTTGTAAGTTCTGTTTTATTTCTTGTTAATCTTGATGTAGTTCCTCAATTTGTCTCCTTCACAGAGGCAAGGGTCCTCAGCAAATATGTCTACATGTGACGAGCCTTCTGCCCTTGCTACTCTTACTCTCCAAACTCAGCAGGAGCTCTTGGCCAACGTTCTCCTGTTCCTCAAGAAGAAACAGAGTTCACTCAACACGTCCCAGTGGACTGAGATCGTACGCCTTCTCCTTCCTGAGTTCTACGCAACTCTCGATGGTTCCCACTTTTTCCACAGGCCGTTGAACATTTCGTGTGAGACCTACCACACCGTGTGAGTTGAATGTATTTATTAATGGCACTAGCTTTTGCCATGGGCAACTGTGTAAGTGAAACGGTTCAATGCCGTTAGCAATATTCATGGAGGGTAGGTCCATCAATGGTCGTTAGCCAAGATGATCAGGGAATGGAACCACCTGTTCAAGGCAGGGCTTATGAAAAATACATGTTGTGGGGCTACATTGGTTCCAGTCCAGCCTTCCAACATGTACTTTTCATAAGCATCCCCTTTTAAAGGGGAGGTATGGGAGTCCTAGCAAGGTCTACCAAAATTCTAAATCGGTAGAAGCTGGGAACAACAAACAAAGACTGATCAATCCATAATTGACCTGTTTCTTGAACTCTTCCAAAGCAGCGGGAAACTGGCTAGATGTAGATGGATCACTGATCTAACCCCTGCGTGGTTTCCCCATCTTACTGCCTGCATGGGGGTTTGCGCTAACATTTCCCCCTGAATCAGGTACCAAACTCAGAGTTCTTCAGGTAACAGATGTATTGTCCCATTCCTTTCTCCCCTGATCACTGCAGAGTTCTACCCAGGAGTCATCCTGGCATTGGACTTAGTTCTCACAAACACATCCTCAGTTTCCAGTTGCTAAATGTAGAGCTGAAATTAGTATCCACTGCTATCCAGTATCCACCGATGTCCGGTATCCAGTTGAATACCGAGTAGTATCCCATTGTTGCTTAGTTACTGGATAACCACCAAACAATCCTAAATACTAGATATTAATCGCAAATAATAAATTTGGTATCCATTTCAGCACTAGCTAAATGGGTCTTTAAAAATAAGCCTTGCCAGTCAGTTAATGGAGTCCCTGAGTGTGTATCCCAATGCTTCTGACTTTAGGGGATACAGTAAGGATGTCCCACACATCTAACGCTGGTGAGAAAATGTCTAATTTCATTCTATACGTCTCAGAACCATTAACCCATGTCCCCCTTTTCTTAATTCGGCATACAGGATGAAGGAGTTCAGTGCCAGTCACCCAAATCTCATGGAACCACAGAAAGAACTCATTGATTACTACACCAAAAGTTACTTGGGAGATCAGATCAGCTCAAATGGTAAATCCTCAGCAATCAGAGATTAGGGGTGCAAATGAATTAAAAGTGTAGCTTGCAGGCCCCCCTGTGTGATCATAGTGAAAAGGGATGAAATTAGATTGCTACACATCTCGGGAAACAAGGGAATTTAGAATGAAAGGATTTAGTATCTCCTAATCCACCTTCAGTCATCCTTCTAAATAGAAAAACAATGTAGGGTAGAATTTTACCAAGGGAAAGTGGAAAATAATATCCAACATTCCATCACAGTTATGTGAATTACACAATAGACGCAAAGTAGGCAAGTGATATCTTTGATTGGACCAACTACAGTTGGGGAGGTAAGCGAGCTTTCGGACCTCACAGGGTCCTTCATAAGGAAGGTTACACACACACAAACAAACACTACAGTCACGCATTCAGTCCTTGCTCCCTCTGGATAGGGCTGTGGCAGAGGAAAACCAAACCTACTCTTGTAGTGCAGTTGCATCCAATACAGAATAAATATGAACAGAGACATGGTCAATGGTCATCTTCATCAAGCACGTGGTAGTCCATGAGCAAGTCTGAGAGGTGACCGCAATATCTTAGTCCAAGATGTTTGGGAACCCCTGTTCTAATCTATCGAGGTCGTTCTACCACATTATACTACATCACCTCCACCATCACCACATACCCCTGTAATGGGTTTTAGCATTCTTTTTCCTCAAGTTAATAATGTTATCCCTCTCACTGACTAACCACCACAGTGTCTGAAATGGCATGAAATTCTGATCTTCCGCATTCCATCTCCAATGTCAATTTGCAGATTCCACCTGTGCCTCAAACAATACTGGGACACACAACTGGACAGAGAAGAACCAGGACAGAGCGTCCCCAGGTCTTTCCATCAGTGACCTGGAAGCGCTATATCCCAATGCCACTTTAGTAAGTGTCTGAACGTTTCTTTAGAGTTATTCAAAGTACCGTTTCCTAGGGGTGCGCATCTATCATGGTTTCTATCAGTTATGAAAGCGAAGGGAGCCCATTTGTGTTCGGAACTAACGTTATGAAAACCGATGAAGAAGCCAACCATCAGTTGCTTTCCTCCATTTTTGTTTAAAAATAAAAACTAATTTTTGAAATTATTTTTCTAAACGTGTGCATGCACGAAATAGCTGTCGGGGCCGTTCTGCGCATGTCCTGTGATTTTTTAATTTCTTTTTTATTAAAAAAAGGCTAGACGACTGCAACGCGCTCTAAGTGGGGTTTCCCTTGGTTCTGGTTCGGAGGCTGCAGCTGGTGCAGAATGCGGCGGCCCGTTTCCTCACGGGGATGAGGCAAAGGGAGCATATAACACCTGTGCTCTGCACTGGCTGCCTATAGCGTACCGAGCCAGATTCAAGGTGTTGGTGTTGGTTTATAAAGCCCTATACGACTTGGTTTTCCCCCAGGTCTTCGGAGGGGAGGGGGGGGAGGGGAGGGTAGAGAGGGGGAATGTTTTGAGGGGGGGAGTTTTTGATTATTTATACTGTTGTTTTATGTATTTTACTGTTGTTTTAGTGTTGTGAGCCGTCCCGAGATGCCGTGGGCATAGGGGGTGGCCAATAAATATGAAGAAATAAATAAAAAATAAATAAATAAATAAATAAAAATAAAATAATTTTTAAAAAAAGAAATCACTGTGCATGAACAAAATGGCCACCAGACCATTCTGCGCATGTGTGCCCTTTTCCAAAATGGTGCCGGAGCAGTGCTTTTTATTATTATTGTTAATTTTTAATGAAAAAATGAAGGGAAATCCCCACAAAAACAGTAGGGTCATTTACACGGTAAGATCATTAACCCCGCCAAACGAAGGGAGTTTTGTAAATGAAAATAAAAATGAAAAAAAAAAAAAATGGTAGAGGTGCCTTCTGCACACGCCTAGTTCCTGGATCTGGTCCCCAGATTCAGTTCCTTCCCCCAAGCAGTGAGAGACTAAAGGTAATTTCAGACGTGATGGGCCTTTCGGCCCGCCACGCTGAACCCTGGACCGGCATCCGTCTCGGATCCCGGTCCGTAATCAGACCGGCCGTCCTTTAGACATGCCGGCCTGATCGCAGAAGGGAATCAGGGAGGGGGCAGGGCTGCACAACATGTGGCCACTCAGCCCCACTCCTCCATACTCCTCCGGCTGCCCACCCTCAGGAGACAGGCAGGTGCAGTGGCCCGTACCGCAGTCGGAACCATGGTCCGGAACGGGGCAAGGTAACAGACGTTACCTTCACCCCATTCCTGATCGTGGTTCAGCTAACCATGATGCTGGAGGTGAGGCCGGCCTCACCTCCAGAATCGTGGTTAGCTTTGAACCCCGCCAGGAATTCACTGTGGTGAACATCTGGTGGGGCTCAAACAGACGTTCGCGCGATCACAGCCACCACACCGAATCCACTGTGATTTCAGGGTGGTTGACTGTTATCCTGTAACATCTGAAATTACCCTGAGCTCCGGGGAAGGGAGCAGAGATGATGGCATATGCACAAGGAAATGGCACCGTTCCATGATCCTCTTCCTGAGTGAACCCCTTAAACACCCCTGTCCCCAACTTCAGTGCAACCGTTGGCGCTTATACTAATTTTTGAACCTTGTTATAACCATTGGTTAAGACAATAAACTACTATTATTATTATACTAATTTTTGAAGCAGTCCCTGGGAGGGAAACGTTTTCCCGCTCCTGACAACAGTCGGTTTTACGAATTATATTCAAAAATTCTGTTTTAAACTATACGTTTTGGAAGCTCTAAAACTTTCCATGAAATCTTGTTAGAGATGTTTCCCCAAGTTCAGATTTTTACCAAAAGAATGTCAACAATTTGTTTCAACATTCTCAACAACAGTCACGACCCAGAACCCCCCGTGTACGCGGCTTACATGTGTGCGCGTCTGTGAACGTGCGCGTGCATGAGGGTGCGCGTGGGTTGTGCACCCATGTAACATGCATGTTGCGTGTGCCTCACATGCATGTCTGGGGGGCTTGGAATCGGTCCCAGCACTGGTACAAAATTTCAACGTTTGCAGAAATTCTTTTCGTAAAAAAAATAAATCTTTTTTTTTCGCCACAAAAAAGGAAACATTGAAAGTGACTTTGTTTTGTTGTAAAAATGGTTTCGAGGTTTTCAAACTAATTCTGCTTTTGAATGAAAAGACTAAAGGGTCTAGATGGTCATCTAAGCCTGGGGGGGAAAAAAATGAACATCTTTACAGAGGCGATGCAAAACTTTTTTATTTGACGAGTCATTTGGCAGGCTGGGATAGGGGTTGAGGAGATCTGAGAAGGTATTTGAACTAGTTTTATTTAACGTATATTTATTTGATATATTTATATGGACTGCAACCCACCCTGAGTCCTTGGGATCGGGCGGGATAATAAATTTAAATATACAAACCGGTCAATTTCTGGGTGCAATGATTGTGGCTTTAGGGGTTTCAGTGCCAAATTTGCACTCGCCAGCCTCCGGCACTGTCTTACAGCAACTTCACAGCTGATCCACCTTGGAATGGAAGCCCCCACAGGTTTTTTTTTTGCTTATTTATTTTGTGATTTTTGTTTTGGTTTTTTTTTGCATTTTATCTGGACCTATTTTTACAAGAGTAATGCTGAAACATTGTCATCTCTTCACCTTCCCAAATCTTTAGGGCGAAATAATTGGGAGTTTGAATCTAACCCAAGTGGGGGAGCTCCTGGTCCAACCAGATGTGATTTCTAACGCAACTCTGCTCCAAAGAATCCTTGCATTCATTCCACCAGAGAACGCAACTCAATACTTGGATGCTGCTCTATTTGCTGGTAAAAAGGTACAGAAAAAGTAGAACTGAAACGGGTCATTAATTTAGTACCTGCAAGCAGTACCTGCATTTCCAAGTACCACATTGAGTAATCAATAAAATACCCAG
>QEPC01010859.1:19557107-19578057 GCA_003113815.1 Sphenodon punctatus
ACAGAGGAGGAGCAGAGAGTGCGTGCAGAAGTGTGTGAATATCATTCGAGTACCTGAAAAATTGGAATTTCGGTTTTTGAATACCCAAAAATACCACCCACCCAACCCCAAATTTTCCTCAATCCAGGCCTGGAAGTTGAAAAATCAGGATGAAAATGGAATTTCAGTATGTCGGTATTTCGGGTACCCGACTGAACACTATTTTGGCTGCTAAACAATACCGAAATTTTCTAGCCAAATCAGGTACCACAAATTCGGCAGGTATACCATTTTTTCCAGGTACTCAGTTCAGTTCTAAAGCAAAACCAATCTCACCTGATTCCTGGAAAACAGGGTTTGTCCTAAATCTTTGTTACAGGCTACAGATTAAGTAGCTTAGGAAAATCATTTGTGTAAATCCATTAATCATCACTTGATGCTTCAAACCTGGACAAAGAATTTACCATTCCCTCCAACAATTAGACATTCTCTTCTCCTAACCTGACGTGCATTGGTTTGCTACAGATGATCAGCTCTCTGCTTCCCGGAGACATTCTAGACATACTGAAGAAGTTGGAACACACCCATAACGTCTCCGCTTGGGAAACCATCCTTGGAAATTACAAAGACATCAATAAAATGGGGATTGTCCTGGACGGCCTAAACCAGCAGGTAAAGTGAGGCTTGAGTGGTTGATATGAAAGGCTGACCAACCGGCAATTTCAGGGTCTGACCGATCATCGTATTTGAGATCAGGAACGGATTTTTCTGCAGGTCAGATGGGCAGTTAACTCTGGGTGTTTTAAAATGAGCAAGGGCTGGGCCGTGGCTGCTGTGTGGCACAGCAGCGGAGCAGCTACTCAGGCGGAGTGCGTGGGGAGGTATTCTAACCGGCGGCTCCCGGTGTGGCTAATGCAGCAGTCACCTCGCACCAACTCCCCTGCCACAGACCATGTGGGAAGGGGAGGCGTGCCAAACTGGCCTGAAATTGACATGTCCCAGTATTCCCGGTGTGAGCACTGGGGAACCCAGGCTCCTCAGAACTTTTGGCCAGTTCCTGTGACTTGTAAAGGCCACGTCCCGCCACCCACAGTGCCTATGAGCAGCGGACCAGTATGCTGATATGGTTGGCTGCCCCGGTTCATACGGGCAGAGGATGCGTGGGCCGCCATTGCCGCGCACCTTTTTGGCTTGCCACGCACGGCACACTCTGGATTTCTCAGCAGTGCTCCGTAAGTGGCCATGAGTGAGTACCGGGTAGCTCCCGGGAACACACCTCCAGCCGGGCGGTTGGATGAGTGGCTTCTGAGTGGCCATACCAGGTAGCATCTAATTTGAAACACCCTCTAAAGGGTTTTTGGCCGTTCCTTGCAGCCTGGAGCAGGGGTCACTAGTCTGAGTCGTTAGGATAGTTCTACAAATTCACTTCCTTTCATTTCAGGCCTTGGTCACGGCAGGTCTTTACTAGGATGTGAAACAACTAGAGGATTTTGTATTCACATTTTTGGACAGCCCCCTTTAATATCCAAAGAATGGACCCGATCCTAAATTGACCCGCTTACGGTCAAGCAGACTACGTGAATGTAGCCTTCCCTACGCAGGGATTGCGAGTGCACCCTTTTGGGCAGGGTTTAAGATCGGATTTAACATTTGCAACCGAAATGGAATATTTCCTGGCTTTGCAGGTTAAAATGAGATCTTTCCAATTCCCAACGGCAGAACTGCATCGTTCCAATTAGATATTTTTGCAACGGTTTCAGAATGCGAGAGGAGAGCATGACAAAATAGTTTGGTAGTCTCAAAAATGATTTATTTATTTATTTATTTATTTATTTATTAATGGAAATGTTTCCTGCTAGTGAGGCGGGTTGCGTTAACATGAGCCAGTGGGAAGTTCTAGCGCTTCATGTTACGCTTAATTACAAACCGGAACTTTATTTCAGTGGGTGTAAACAGCTGGACCGCAGGTGGCAGCACCCCCTGGCCTGGCCAGTCTGTCTGAAGGCAGCCCTCCAGATGTGGAAGCGGGGCAGGCAGTTCAGACTGCTCCCGGGCGGCTCCTGCTGGCGGTGCTCCGGAACATCCCGGAGTTCTGCTTTCAGAGAAGGTTGGCCAAACTCGGGGCAGGGAGCTGCTGTCTCTCTGCTCAGCGGACCCATGCTGCAGCTCTACCCTCGGACAGCAGTTGCCCCCAGCAACACGACAGAGTTGCGGGTGCCAGTCTAGAGAGTCGGGTGATCCGCGTGCAACTCTATGGTGTGTGGGGTGGGGGCACCGTGTCAGCCGACCGTGGCCAGGGGCACCTGCTGGGTCTGTCTAAAGCAGACTCAGTCGGGGTTTGCAGGGGGCAGATGCTGGAGTGCACACACACACACACACCCTGAGCAGCTCCGGGGGTGGGCTGTACTGGTGTCCATCTAAAATCACCTCATGTTTCTCAGGTAAACAGGAGCAATGAGATTCGACAAGCTGTCCTAGATGGCATCTGGCCCACCTTTCTGGATGCCCTGAACTCACTTAATTCATCCCAGCTAGATAAATGGCTTAACAGTCGGCTTCGTCCCTACCTACCCTTCGTCACCAAAAACCAACTCAACGTGACCGAGATTCTGACTGCAAACTGCATGAGATTCAAACACCTGTAAGTCTATTTCCTTTTGCCTTTGGAGGAATGCTAATAACTGTGACTGGTTTGAACTTGAGACGTCTTGAGCTCATTCATGAGCCTCTATTGCTCAGTGCAGGGTTGGGGAACCCAACTCCCCTGAGGCGCCTTGATAATTCATACAAGCTCCAGGCGCCGCAGAGAAGAACATTTAAGGGGGATGTGCTCAGGATGGGGGAAAGAAAGGAAGGGTCCTGATCATGGAACTATGCCATGGATCCAGCTCCAAACCTTGGAGGCGTGCGCTCATAAAATCACAGCATTTTGCGGTTGGAAAGGACCTCAAAGGTTCTTTTGTCCAACCACTTTATTTCCAAAAGTTTTTGCCGCCATTTTGTTTCCAACCAGATTTTCTTTTTAATTTACACCTTCTCTGTTCCCTTCTCCCTGGGCATACTCCTTTAGGGCTTGAAGGCAGAGACTACTGCTCCTTATCATTTCTGTAGCACTAGTAGGCATACGCAGTGCTTTACAGTCACAGATTTTTCAGAGAAAGGTGACATTACAATCTAAGGTAGACAAGGGAAAGGGGAACATGGGGAAACACACAAATATTCCCATTTTACAGATGAGGAACTGAGGCTGAGAGGTTGCGATTTAGCCAAGGCCACCCAGTGCAGTGAGTCCATGGCTAGGGGTGGGATTTGAACCCTGGCTTCCCAGATCCAAGGCCAGCACCTTATCCACTACACCACACTGGCTCAATGGGTCAGCTCCAGAGACTGGATCCATGGGTCAGCTCCAGGAATTGGTAAGGGGCTAAATTAAAATCAGCTCTGAGCCAGATTTGGTGCATAGACCGGAATTTCCCCACCTCTCATTCAAAGGAACAATTCCATGCGCTTCTTTCAAACACAAGCTAAGAGAGGAGGACAAATCAAAGCTATTGGGTTAATGATGTCTTCCCATTAATACATTTGGTTATAATATTTCCTAGTGCTGAAGCCTAAAACTGCTAGACAATGTTTTGTGAAAAAACCCTGGAATGGTTTGATTTTGTACCAAATGTACCAAATAAAATAATAGATCTAGAATTTCACTGACTAGAAAGCAAGACTGCTTTGCTAGATCACCTCGTCTAGAATTCAACATCCTGTTAATGCAACATCATCATCTCTCCTTTTCCTCTCACCAGGGTAAAGTCTCTAAATAAACACTACGGTGATTATACAGCTGAGACGCAGCAAGACATTTACGCCGTTCTCAAGAACTATCTCCTCCAAGAAGTTAATGATGTCACACAGCGTATGATTTACCCAGGGAACTCCCTCCTACAGGATGTTTTTTTTTTTTTTATCAAATAGCAATTTTGTCAATTTGACCTTTAGACAAATGTAAAAGCTACTATGTGGGGTGACTGCAACGGTCCATCTAGTCCATTATCCTGTTAGGGATGGGCGAACAGAATACGGTTTGGATGTTCGGTCGTTCGGTTCGAAACCTGAGTTCGGGTTCGATGGCTCGGTTCAGCCGAGTTCAGGTTGGCCAAACTTGGCCGGACAGTCAAAAACAGCACTATCAAAACCGAAACCGAAACGAAACCAAAACCGAAACTTAACCGAACCTTAGGGTTTTTTGCCTTGGAAAGACATTTTTCCTGCCCCTGAACTCATCCGAGCACAACCAAACTGTTCGGTCATTCGAGAGTTCGGTTCGGACATTCGGTTCGGATGTCCGAACAGACTGAGTTTGGTACGAACTCCGAACCGCGTTTGCCCATCCGTATATCCTGTTTCCAAATGAGGCGGGTATGGGATGCTTCAAAGGAAAGTGTATGAGAAACGGGAACGTTAGGAAGCGACCCTTCTATTTTTCTTAGCTCCCATTAGCCCCCAAGTTTGAAGGACGCCTGCATGTGATGACGTGTCCCACCGCCGTATTAACAAATAGCATTTTGTGATCCTCGCCTTCCACATTCGGGTGCCTAATCCTTTTCTGTGCCATTATGCTAGCAAGAAAAAAAATGACAGTGTTATTATGATCTGAAACTGGATTACTAGAGCTGCAACAGATACTAAAATTAGTAGCCGTGGGTAATGTCTGCATTTTCAGGCATCCAATGGACTACCCAAGGACCCATCGAGTGCTTGATGCCTGAAAGTACCACACCTTGAATACTGTATGCAACTCTGGTCACCCCATCTCAAAAGGGATATAATAGAACTTGAAAAGGTGCAGAGAAGGACAACATAGATTTGAAAGGGCTCCCGTAAGAAGAGAGGGTTGATAGGTTGGGGCTCTTCAGCTTGGAGAATAGACGACAGAGGGGATAGGGTGGAAGTTTATAAAATCATGAGTGGTGTGGAACAGGTAGATAGGGAACATTTATTTATCCTCCCAAGTACCAGTAGAACTAGGGGACACTCCATGAAACTAACTGGTGAGAGATTTAAAACAACTAAAAGGAAGCTTTTTTTCATGCAACGCACAGTTAAATTATGAAATTTGTTGCCAGAGGAGGTTGATCGGGGACAGAAGTATGGTTTTTCAAAGGACTGGAGGATACATTTTTGGAGAATAGATCCCTTACCTTTATTAGCCAAGTAGATTATCAGATGGGAACATCTTACTGTCGGGAGCAGGGAGTGATCAACAGGGAATGGATTGCCCATTGGGACTGCTGGTACTTCTCCCATGTGACCAGGATTGGCTGCTGTCAGAGACAGGATGCTGGGTTTGATGGACCATTGGTCTGACTCAGTCTGGTAATTCTTATGTTCTTAAAATGCAAGCAATTCCCCAGAGAAACGGACAAGCCCCAGCCAGGAGTGCTGCAGAGTTCGGCTCCCCCATCCCCCCCGTGACCCGTTGCGGCGTTCGCATGAACGCCCCCCACCCCACCCATGTCCGTGTGAAAACGGCCTTAGGTAGGTTGGGGGAAGGTAAACTCTGACTGTCAGGAGCTGGAGTGACCAGCAGGGAATGGATCCTTCCATCGTGACCTGTTGGGAACTTCTCTGAAGCGACCAAGATCGGCCACCATTGGTTTGGCCCAGGGCGGCACTATGTTCTCATCAGCCGTTCTCAGAAGAGATTTCTTCCCATGAGGCTCAGCATACATCCACTAAAAGCTAGTTCACAATAGGGGTTGCAAATGGGGTGGCCAGACCTCCCCTTTAAAAGAGGGCACTTATTAAATACATGCTGCAGGGCTGCATTGGTTCCAGTGCAGCCCTGCCCCATGTATTTTGCGCCAGCGTTCTCTTTTAAAGAGGCAGTATGGCCACCCTCGTTACAGAAGGCACCCCTTTCGTTTTCGTTTCCACGGCATTTTTCATGCGGTATCCCCTCCACCAGACAGGGCCGGCTGGAAGCAGGGCCAGTAGGGGCCATGACTCAGGCCCTGCGGCCAGGGGGTCCCCCACAGGGAGGCCAGTTCTAGTCCCCTCAGAACAGAGTATTTTTGTGAGGTCCTCTCCCCATCTGTAGCTCTCAACCCCAAGGGTGGCTGCTTCTGGAGTCCCCTCGTCCCCTCACGTTCAGTAAATCACTGAATACACCCTCCAAGCCTGCATGTGCACAGGTGTGCGTGTGAAAGCCTACCCCACTTTTTTGTTTTTGTAAGCATTCACCAGTCATTAACGGGGTGGGACCATGGAGGGCGGGGACATGGTGACATCACTTTTTATTTTCACCGTGAGTCCGGCAAATTCTGTTCAACCCTGCTACTATGATACCCTGAGGCCCCACACCCATAGTGGGAGAGTGACTGGCATCGACCTGTAAAGACCCCCACACACACACACATTCTTTGGGACCACCGCAACAATCCCACTTTCTATAGAACCCCCCGAAACAGTGACTTTCCTCTCCAACAGGGAACAAGCCAAGATGCTATCAAAAGAATGACCCGAATCAAAACTCCACAGCTTGGTTCTTGGACCACTTGGGGAAGTACCTGGCCCACAGCACCAGCAGTGACATCCGAGCCTTCGTTGACGACGAGAAAACGGTGCGTACCAAGCCTTTGCCTGTTTTGTTTTACCGATGTCTAACCAGACCAAGGTGGATCTGTCTCCCTCTAGTGGTTAATCCATGCACAGAGCTTACTGAACCTGCACCAAGCTATGTGAACTATGCAACCAGCGTTCTTCACCTCAGGAGACATGAGGGGCTTTCAAGAGCTATGACCACCTAAAGCAAGCAGGTAGAGCAACGCCAACATGGAAGAGTCAGTGTAGCCTAGTGGATTATGGGTTAGTCTTGGACCTCAGAGAACAGGGTTTGAATCCAATCCCTGGTCCACTATTTTCTCTACTTCCAGGGCGTAGTGGCCCCTGTTTTCAGCAGGGCAGATTGATGGCCCCCAAACGCCACCCCCTCTGGGTCCCAACAGTGAGTGCCCCTGAGGGGGCGGAGCCACCAGGGGGCCTGCATTTTTTTCTTCGCCATGGGCCCTGAAAATTCTAAGGCTGACCCTGCTTGGCTATAAAGTGCCCTTGGGCAAGTCGCTCTCTCTCAGCCTCAGTTCCCCCATCTGTAAAAGGGGGCTATTAATTATCTACCTCACCGGGCTGTTATAAGGAGGGCGGGGGGGACTAGATAAAAATTGTGAAGCACTTTGGACTAGTGCTTAATTTGTTTGTTTTTAAAAAAATAAATGAATTGCCATAGCCCGCCGTGCCTGCTCCAGAGAAGCCCCAGGCTGTGTGGTCGGTGGCCCGACCAGGCAAATATTTGTTTTGCGCCTCAGTCCGCGCTGTGTCAGCCTGCGCTGCCTATCCGGCCGTCACTTCTGTTTCCACCCCAAATCTCCCTCCTGGTCTGTCTGCAGCATCCCCAGTTGAGGTGGAAGATAGGGGAGGCTGGAGACCGAGGCAGGAGGGGAAGACCAACTCGGGGGCAGATTGAGGACACGGCGGAGGGGCAGCAACAAGAGAGCTGGGAGCTGTGGCGGGGAGCTGAAGAGGAAGCTGGGAGTGCTATATTTCTCATAATCGTCCTCTAAAATTTGCATATCTGGTCACCCTAATGGTGAAGCATTAGGGGAAGGGATCTCAAGGGTCACCTAATCGAAGCCTCTGCTCCAAGGCAGGAGGTTCTCTGTCTACAGAATGGCAGACGGAAGCTTGTCCAGCCAGGTTTTTAAAACCTCGGAGGAGGAGGAGGAGGGAGATACCACAACCTCCTTGGGCAAGTGAGTCCAGCATTACCCAGCTGTTCTGACAGTGGGGGCATTTCCCCTACTATCTCTGAGTGGCTGCGCTGGGAGCTCTGGGGTGTTGGATACTGGACAGCCTTTCCCCCCGTCGTCCCCCCGCCCCTGCTTTGCACGGAGAAAAAAACAGCTATTGTCAGTCATTGGGGCCCAGTGTCTCTCTCACTAGGGCTGAGGGCAACTCTGGCTCAAAGAGAACGTACTCCCGTCACATTCAGAGACCTCTGGCAGCTACAAGGGAATTCGATAAAGCTATTTCACCAGAGGGAGCCAGACCAGGCTTTGCTGGAAAGGGTTTGCTTTCCATGGTCAAGACCATTGGGCGAACTGGAACAAGCTGTTTTCTCCGAGACGCGCGTCCTTAGGGAGATAGCACCAAGGCTCTCCCTGCTGCCCGGCCCTGCCAAGGACACCGTGGCACCAGGCGGTTCTCCTCAGTCATAACACCTCATGGACTGGTTTCTCTACCGGGGTCAAGGGGCCCAGCTCGGCCGACTTGGGTGGAGCTCTGTCCAGGAGCATAGCAAAGTGGTAGGGGGCTCGTGCTCCATTTATGTTCCGCCCCCTCAGGGCAAAGGCTGAAATCTCCCTAAGGGGAGGCCTTCCCAAGGCCAACCTCAGTCTCCTCCCGTGAAGACTGTGGTGCTACTCTGGCTCCCAGGGATGCCCCCACCCAGCAACCCCACCAAGAAGGAAGCCTTAAGAGTCAGCAGGGCCCTTTACAATGCTCAGGACAGAAAATTTCCAGAGTGGGGGTGAGGGCTGGACTTAGGGGCAGGCAACATAGGCACCTGCCTAGCGCAGCAGATTCGGGTGGGGGAGGGAGAAGCAGATTTGGGGGGGTTGGGAGCTTTTGTTCTCAGCCCACTCTCGCCAGGTCACGCCCCCCCCTCCTTGCTGCCACCGTCACGACTGCACTGCTTCACCCGTGCCCCCCACAGGCCCCCCCATCCATCCCCACCTGGAGAAGCCCCGTTCCGCCCTCAAGTCCCTCACAAATGTGCTCTGTGGGGGAAGAGACACCACCATTGTCTCCCTCTCTGCCTCAGACGGCCTCACGCCCGCCCGCCCACCAGAGCTCTGGGGGTGGGGGAGCAGCAGCCTAGGGGGGGCTAAAATCCTACGTCTGGTCTTGGGGGTGGGCAGAGTGTTGGCCCCGCTCCCTCCTCCACCCACTCTGAAAATCTGATAACAGTGCTTGGGCCACTGGCCCCATGGAGTCCACGGGCCCCTTGCTCCATGGTCATTACACCCCATCCTGACTCGGGGCCTTTTCACATGGGCGTTCCCCCCTCCCCCCACTGCACACATGTGCGGTGGGGGTGGCACCCATGCAAATGCTGCCCGCAGTGCGGGGGAGGGGGGTGGGCACCCACAGTGGGTGGGGGTGCGTCCGCACTCCCCCCATCCCCCACCCACGGAGCAACAGGCTCCAATGGCCGATGCTCCGCGTGTAGAGATGGGCGGAGAGGAGTGTGCGCTCGTGGGAAAAGGAGCACACGCACGTTCACCCACTGCAGGTGCACACCCATCCCCCCACCGACCGCGGCCCGTTCAAGAAGGGCCTCGGTCTCAAAGCAGAGACTTTCAGCCTCGTGGTTTTGAACCCATTCAGTAGGGGATGGTGCTTATCTAAATGGAACGATGAGCACGGAGAAATAGTCAAGTCATTTTAGAAGCAGATAAAAGCTAACATCGTTGGACGGACCAATGATCCATCAGTGTCAGTATCCCGATTCCAACAGTGGCCAGAACCAGTGCTTCATAAGAGTCCACAGGGCAGCTAGGGAAGGATCCAGCGTCCAGCCGGCCCGTCAGAGGTTAAGGGACACCCTGATCATGTGGTTGCATCCGCTGACCATTGTAGGTAGCCAATAGCCACTGACAGCCCCAACCCAACCTCCATGAGCGATAGCCAGTGATGCCACTGTCCTGTGGCAATGAGTCCTGCAGGTTAACCATAGGCCATGCAAAAAAAAAAAAAGAAGGGAATTTTGTTTGGTTTGTTTTAAACCAGTTATCTGGTAATATCAGGCATCCCTTACTTTTTGTATTGGGAGACAGGTTAAACAATAGTTCTCTTCCGATTTTCTCCGCGGAAGATTATAATTTTAGCTGCCTCTTCTTTCCCTCTGAAATTTTCTCTTTGCAATTCATCTTTCTGCTGGTGAAACAACCGCAGAGCCTCCTGCTGCTAAGCAGGAGGAGTACAGCAGAGACACAACTCAGTCATTGTAATGGAGGAACCCATCACACGTCACCTCGAGAGCACAGATAAGTAGGCAAGTCAGTTTGGAAGCAGATAAAAGCTAATTTAGAAGCAGAAAATTCCAACTCTCTCTCTCTCTGACACAGAATCTGTTTATTCACTGTTTTTCTGGACTGACATTTTGACCTGTGCTCATCTGAAGAGATTGGATCAGTTGAGCTGGGAAGTAGATAACAGCATCAGTCTGTGGATCACCAGCATCCCAGGATGATAATCTCCTAAAGGATTAACGGGGTGAAAATCCACACAGTTTTGCAGCCTCTCGCACCCACTGGTTTCCTATGTACATATCTCAGCAGGGATCAGTCTACCGTGGACCACCTTCCAACATCAGAGGGTGAGTAACAATACGAGGATGAGGGTAACATCAAAATCCTTTTGTCAACACAGCTGCAAGATTTCTCTGTGGACCCTCAGAATCTGGCACTGGTGGGAGGTCTCTCCCTCTCGGAGGATGTGAGGAAATACTACACGGCCCTGATCCTGGCGAAAAATCCTGCCATCTCCTTGGGAAGGTAATGCCTTTCTGATCTATGAGCCAATTGCTTTTGGAGCAGGGGGCGGAACTGTAAGCCAAGAGACCTTGCGATGAGGAAGGAGAAGACGGCTTCTAGCACTGATGGAAGTCCGCTTGGTTTCAAGGTGGCAGCCCTGTTTCCTTTAGAGCAGAGGTGGGAAAACCTCTGGGCCAAATGCGGCCCATGGCCAGTTTTAATGTGACCCCTTTCCAGTTCCTGGATCACGTTCCTACCTCCAACCACTGACAAACTGAGCTCAGGGTAAGGGAGCGGAGATGAGGGCGTGCACACAAGGAGAGGGAATAGATCCATGGCAGAGATCCAGGATCTGAGCACATACCGTAAGCACACCCATCCCAACTTCTATGCAACCCTCAGAGCTTGCACTCATTTTCAAAGTGGCCTCTGGGAGGGAAGAGGTTCACCATCCCTGCTTTAGAGTTTGGGGACCTAGGAGGACATCAAAAACTCCAAGTAGACAGTGAGAATCCTGGTGAAATTTCACTCAGACGCCCCCCAAAAAATCCACATGGGATTCACTCTACCTTCCCCAAAAGGCCATAACATAACTTCTGGATTTATCCTATGAGCGCCTCTCTTGCTAAAATCCCCAGGAAGAATCCACTCTGGCCATTCTCCACCATCTTAATGTATAGAACAAACTGGTAAGGGAGGCGTATCTCCCCACACCTAAGCCTGCCATGCTCTCAATACCAGTGGGGCCCTAACGGTATTGAGCTTTTGCCAATACGCTCTACACTAGCCTGGGCAGCCAGCGGGATTGCCCCAGGAGCAGTAATGCCACACTGAGGTAAAGCCAGTGCCTCAGAAATGGTGGGAGCTGGAGAAGTCCTTAGAATGACTCCCCAAACACCTCTAGGCCTTTCCCTTCTCCACCAACAATGGTTCCATCCTTGTTCTCCTCTCTCCCGGCTGCAGCATCCCAGACAATTTGATCTGCTATGTCTTCGATAAGCTGAATATTAGCCAAACAACGGTGGCTCAGGCAATGAAAACTCTGGTAGCTTTGCAGAGCTGCTCAGAAGCCATCCAGTACAGAGCAGCAGAGGTGAGTACCATAAACCTACAAGGCAAGAGGGCATGAAGTTGCCACACATCTTCCACCCCCACCAGTGCCACCAGCAGCTTTGCCACTCTTAGCTGGCCTGAGGTGTTTCACCAGGTTGGACAAATTACCTCAGGAGCCGTCCCACTCCCAGCCCCAGCCTGGGGCTTGCAGTGTGTGGGCTGGTGCGGGAGAGGGAAGCCAAAGCCTTGGCTGCCGTAAGCATTACGGTTGCCAGTTTGGTCAGGGTGAGGACTGAAACGAAGAGTCAAGCCTGTATTTGCATTTTCAGAGAGCACGGCAAATGAATACGTGTGTCCAAAAGAACATTTGCATATTCATTTAAACCTCTGTTTTTTTCGGGGGTGGGGGTAAGGGGGCAGAGAGGGATTTGGCTATTCCATCAGGCATCCAACCAAAAATCCAAACGAATATGACTGAAAATCCAAAAAAAACCAACTGAAACCGCCAAAGCTTATATCCAGACAAAATGGGCATATATAGTATGTCCCCTTCACCAGACAGACCTGTATCAAAGCAGATACATTTGACAAATATAGTGTTTGCAAAGAATATTTGTTTCAGCACTAATGAGAGAGCCTTCCCTCCAAAGCCAATGGGTCGACTGGATCCCTATCCAATGGACAACCTCTCCCTCCCCCCACCCCAGTACATGTGGCCAAGCTCACAACAGAGAGAAGAAAATCCCAAAGGGTGTTTTTAAATGAGAGCGGCGGGAGTGGGGGGTCCATGGTTGGTGTGCAGGGGGGGCGCCCATGCATGGGAAGGGCTTCACACGGGCGGCTCCTAGCATGGAGGGATGCACCATTCACAGAGGCGGCTACCATAGTCCGCACAGGGCATGCCGGATTTTTCAGGAGTACTCCGTGCATGGGCCACGGGTGGTTGGTGCGTGGGTCACAGAGGAGTGCGGTCTCCCCAGGCACAAACGCAGTTGGTCGCGTGGACAGCGGGGAGCTATGCGTGGATGCATCTCATTTCAAAACACCCAAAGACTTAACGTTTCCCCAGTGACCCAAATATGTTACTTAGAAAACAATCTAATACAAACAATAGAACACAAAGCAAAGATGAAGGAGAAATGCTAACCCTTCCCCGCCCCTCAGTTTCCCACAATTATTATGTATTTATTTATTTAATTGGGGGGGGGGAGATGACGCAAAACATAATCCATTTGTACTAACAAAATGAAATCTGACAGAAAATTGGCAAAAGGTTTGAAATTTTTAATTCAAATTTTTTTGTTTCATTTTCATTTTTAATTTCATCCTTCAAAAGAATTTTTTTTTGCATTTTAACAAAAAATAAAATTTTCATTTGGATCCAAAGCCATTTTTCACCCCCAACTTCTGTTTAAAAAATAAATAAAATGTTTTCATAAAAATAAAAAATTGTGCTCACGGTTAAAACAGGAATGTTCTCATTTTGACCTGCAGAACTGGCCATTTCAGGTTTCAGCATGGTCTGCATTCAGGTTCAAACAAGAGACAGCCAATTTGGTGGGCGGTCTCTCTTGAAAAAGGCCATTTGAGCAGTGTTGCCTGTGTTGCTCGGGAGTAACAAAGTCATCCTCCTACACAGGTGATAGAGGCCCTGAGACGCAGTCTGAGCAACCTCTCCGTGGAGACCTTTAAACAGCTTGGTCCTTTAGCCGTTTGGTTGACTCCATCAACACTCCTGGATAAGGCAGAGGGAGAAACTCTTCAGCAGATTCTCCCAGCGCTGTCGGCTACAGAGGGCTGGAGTCCAGAACAATCTTCCATCATTTTGAAGAGAGTCATTCGGAGTGGATACCAGGTCAAGAAATAAAACAAAGAGGAGAGGACTTCTTCTCTAGCAAACACATTGGGCATTTTCAAAAGGACCGGAGGCCCCTTGGGTGCGGGGGTGTGTGTGTGTTGACGTGATGGGTGGAGATGTGTGTGGGGTCACCCAACGCCTCAGTGCGTGGCTGATGGGTGGAGTACAGGCGCCCGTCCGCTGCGGCATTCCCGCAGCGAAACTGCCTGGAGATGGCTGGAGGCGTCTCGTGTGAAAAGGCCCATTGTAACTAGAGCGGAAACAGGAACTTGATTTGGTACCCGTGAGTAACACCTGTGTTTTCTGGTACCATTTCGGGCATCCAAATCGGTACCCGAATACTGTTGGAACACTCAAAAAATAGAAGTATTGGTTTATGTTTTTTTCGAGCACCCAAAATTACTCGAAAAGCCAAAATATTTCCCAAAGCCCAGGGCCAGAACTCAAGAAATCTGGGGATGAAAACAGTATTTCAGTATATTGGTTTGTCAGAATTTTGACTTTTCAGGTGCTCAGTCGAACACCAGTTCAGGTACTGGTGTTCAAACCTTTTGGTCCGAGTACCCAACATTCGATGGGTATAACCATTTTTGTAGGTACTCACTTCAGATCTAATTGTAATCAACCTGTGGCCCTCTAGGATTTCTTATTATTTTTTTACATATCTAGTACCAGCAACATGCCTCTGATATCAAATTAGAGACAGGTCCCCGTCCCCCGGGAACATACAATCCAGGATGGACAAGGAGGAAGGGACAAGTGGACAAGGTGGATAAGTGTAAAGTGATGCACATTGGGAAAAATAATCCAAATTATGAGTACACAATGCTGGGTACTAAACTAGGAGTTACCACTCAGGAAAAGGATCTGGGAGTGATTGTGGATAATACACTGAAATCCTCAGCCCAGTGCGCTGAAGCAGTCAAAAAAGCAAACAGAATGTTAGGAATTATTCGCAAGGGAACAGAGAATAAAATTGAGGATGTCATAATGCCTCTATACAAATCAATGGTGCAACCGCACCTTGAATAGTGTGTGCAGTTCTGGTCGCCCCATCTCAAAAAAGACATAGCGGAACTAGAAAAGGTGCAGAGAAGGGCAACAAAAATGATCCAGGGTATGGAACAGCACCCGTATGAGAAGAGGCTTGATAGGTTGGGGCTCTTCAGCTTGGAAAAGAGACGGCTGAGAGGAGATATGATAGAGGTCTATAAAATCATGAGTGGTGTGGAACTTGTAAACAGGGAACGGTTATTTACCCTCTCAACTAGTACTAAAACTAGGGGACACTCCATGAAACTCACAGGTGGCAGAGTAAAAACAGACAAAAGAAAGTATTTTTTCACTCAGCGTACAATTAGGTTGTGGAATTTACTGCCAGGGGAGGTGGTCAAGGCCAGCAGTATAGCTGAGTTTAAAAGAGGTTTGGACAAGTTTCTGGAAGATAGTTCCATTAGCAGCTATTAGCCAGATAGGATTGGGGAACAAAACCCTTTACTGTCGGGAGCCTGGGGATGACCCACAGGGAATGGATAGCATGGTGACCTGTTGGGTGCTTCTCCCAGGCCCCCATGACTGGCCATTGTCGGAGGCAGGATGCTGGGCTCGATGGACCAATGGTCTGACCCAGTATGGCACTTTTTATGTTCTTAAGGGAACACAGGGAGAGACAGGGACGGATATATTCTGATTTTACAGATGGGGAACTGAGGCTAAGAGACAGTGATTAATCCAAGGTCACCCAGTGAGCTCTTGACTAAGCTGGAATTTGACCCTTGGTCTCCCATGTCCAAGTCAGCACCTTACCTACTACACTACACTGGCTCACTAGATATTGTTGCTTCACATTGGCTCTTAGAACATCCCAGCTATAGTGGGATTAGAACTCAGAATCACCTGCTTAAAATGCACAAGCATCTGACTCTTATACTGAAGGGGAGTCTCTGTTATCTATATAGCGCCAATGACATATAGTTGAACAGCACTGATTCCACCCTGTAGGGGGCGATGGTGATGCATGCATGCCAGATGGTTCGTTGCTTCTAGTGCTGGATATTAAAAGTTCAAAAATGAAACTCAGTTTTTTAATGAAAAATATCATTTGGAAAGAATGGATTTTTTTCTCAAAGTTTCAATGACATTTTGATTTTTTTGCAAACTAAATTTTTGCCAAAAAATTCGATATGTCAAAAAAATGAAAAACATTGAAATTTTGACATTCTGCTCCGACGCTTTTGAGAGTGTCAAAACAAAGTATCGGAATCCTGAAATGGTGTCAAAGACAAAATCTTGCCTGAAAAATAACAAAACCTTTCACAAAAAAGAACATTCCTGAAGGGATTTTTGACAAAATTATCCATGAAATCATGTTTATCTAACCAGCTCTAGCTGCCATGTTTTCCCAATAAAACCCCCTTGCCCAGCGGTGGCCAGAATTATGGAGATCCACTTCACCCAGACGTCAACCTTAGGTGATCTTCCAGGACTTTTTCCAATGGCTTGGACCACAGCCACTAGTTTCCAGCTCCAGGGCACCTTAGCAACTGGTCTCAGGAGTGGAGCAGAGCCTCACCTTTAGAGACAGTCTTAACCACCATACTGGTGGGGCTTTCCTAGCCGTTCTCCTCCCCCAGAGACACTCCCTAGAGTACCAATCCCGTTCTCCTCCCGAGAGGCGATTTCCGAGAGGCTAGTCTCCCTCTTCACACCATGATCTACTGGAGACTAGCTTGTCCTCTACCAGTAGATCCAATCGACCTCTGGCCACCCCTGCCCTTGCCGCTGTTTCCCACTGCCCTTGGCGTGCTGCTGTTGCACGGAAAGATGATTATGCTGCATGACACGAGCAGAGAGGAGGATGGACAAGGAATCAATGGCAGGTGGAGATAATTTGGGGAGACAGATGCAGGTGACCCCACAAACAACTCCTGCCCTCTGCTATAGGAGAAGGCAAAAAAAAAAAAAAAACCCAACCAAAATCCCCAAATCACTGGTCAATCTGATCAGGAGGGAAATTTCTTCCTGGCCCCAAAAATAGAGATGACACAGCCCAGATGAGGGAAAGAGCAGGACTGATTTATTTTGGTTTCCATGTAACATCACAAATTCCTCCTTAGATCAACAAAGCTGATGGCGTCTCAGCCCTCGGGAACCTAGCTGCCGGCCTTCCCGTTGCCGCTCTGAAGAAACTGAATGATAAGGACGTCCTCCTCCTGGCTGCCGAACAGAACTTCACAGAGAGCTTGCGGCTGGCCCCACTGCCCTTGAAACACGCCTTTGTGCAGCGGGTGAGTCTTTGGAATAGTTCCACTACAGCTCCTAGCTCAGTCATTCCTTGTTAGCTTTCCCTGGCACCAAGAGCAGCTAAGGAATTCAGGCTACAGGTCACGGCTTCAAGAAACTGCTTTAATGTGAAGCTGGTGTCGCAAAACCCACAAAATGCCCTCCTGGCTTGCAGGCCCAGTCAAAAGGCCAAGAAGAGAAGGAACCCAATAACTCAATACCTGTTTCATGCATAAAAGGTAGGGCTGAAACGAATAGTAACATTTTTATTCAGGAATATTTCTGACTTTCTGAGGACCGTACTCTAAAACCGAGTACTGAGTCACCTTATATAGGAGCAGGAAAAGCCCCATATGTTGGTCTGAGTACCAAATACTGAATATCAGGCCAATTCCTCAGTTACTCTGTACTTGGTAAAACCGAGTCGAATACCGAGATACTCAGTAAAAACCCAGTAATTTCGAATACCGAGTTTCAACACTAATAAAAGGGGGGCATTGAGTTATCCCAGTGGTCCATCTAGCCCAGTGTCCTGTCTCAAATTCTCGGATGACACCAAATTATTCAAGATAGCTAAGACACAGGCAGACTGCGAGGAGTTGCAGAGGGATCTTGCACGACTAGGTGAACGGGCATTAAAATGGAAAATGAAATTCAATGTTGGAAATTGCAAGGTGATGCACATAGTGAAAAGCAATCCTCACTTTACATACCCAATGCTAGGTTCTAACCTGGGTGTAACCACTCAGGAGAAGGAGCTTGGAGTCATTGCAGGTAGTTCCTTGAAGACATCAACTCAGTGTGCGGCAGCTGTCAAAAAGGCAAACTGAATGCTAGGCCTTATTGCCAAAAGAATAAAAAATGAAAGGGAAAGTATCAAAATACCACCACATAAATCTTTGGTACAACCCCACCTTGAATACTGTGTGTGGTTCTGGTCACCCCATCTCAAGAAAGATACAATAGAACTGGAAAAGGGCAACAAGAAATGGCCTGAATTCCGTATGAGGAGAGGTTCAGCAGGTTGGGGTTGTTTAGCTTGGAAAAGAGGCAATTAAGGAGGTATATGAGAAGACATTTATAACATCATGAGTGACATGGAAAAAGCTGTCCTGAGCCTCTGCACTAAGGGCAGCATAGACATATGAATGAATGAATGAATGAATGAACTGTTGTTTCCCCTTTCCCACAATCAGAAAACAAGGGGACAGGACACTCTGAAGTTAAATGGCAACAAATTTAAAATGAACAAAAGGAAGTACTTTTCCATACAGTAGACAATACAGTTGTGGAACTCATTGCCAGAAGAGGTTGCGACAGCCAGTAGCATTAGGGATGGGCGAACAGAACCGAGTTCGGAAATTCGGTTCGGTTCAGTTCGGAAATTCAGTTCGGAAGTTTGGTTCAGTCGACCGAACTATTCGAGTTTGGTCCGAACGCCGAACTTCTGAACAAAGTTCGGAAATTCAAACCCCATTGAAATAAATGGAATATTATCTTTTAGGGATGGGCAAACAGAGTTGAGTTTGGAAATCCGGTTCGGTTCGAAAATCGAGTTCAGTTTGGAAGTTCGGTTCGGTCGACCGAACTGGTCGAGTTCAGTCCGAACTCCAAACTTCCAAACCGCGTTCGCCCATCCCTAAGTAGCATAACTAAGTTCAAACAGAAATTAGATAAGTTCTTAGAGAGCAGACCCATAAACACCTACTTAGTTGGGGCTTAAGCCCTTGGCTACTGGTAGTTGGGAGTGGTCAGCGAGAGATGGGTCACACCTCCATGACCTGTACATTTACTTCGCTCAAGATACTGGAGTTGGCCACTGTCAGGGACAGGATGCTGGACTAGATGAACCGCTGGTCCGACCCAGTACGGCATGTCTTATGTTCTCTGCTGGTGGCCACTATCAGAATCTTCAGGGAGATACAAGAGAAGCCATAGGCCAGGGGTGGCCAAGAGTTAGAACAGAATCTACTGGCAGATCACAAGCTAGTCTCCAGTAGATCACAGTACGGGGACCGGGACCAGCCTCTCCTAGATCGCCTCTGGGAAGGAGAGCAGGACTGGCATTCCAAAGAGCTTCTCCCGGGTGAAGAAGGCTTAGGAAACTGCCTTCAGTGCCGTGAGGAAGGCTCACTCTAAAGGAGAGTGCTCCTCTATACTTCTGAGGCCAGTTACTGGAGCGTCCTAGAGCTGGGAGCCACTGGCAGGGAGAGACTGGAGCACGGGAGCCAGCAGGAGGGGTCCTGATAGATCACCAGAGGCTGACACCTGGATCCAAAGGATGGCATATACCAGACATCTGGCTGCTCCTGCCATAGGCCAATTGTGAACCATCTTGACAAATTATGACTTATTTATACAGCATCGGCAATGTATGAGGTACTGAACAATCACTGTTTAGAGATGGGTCCCTGCCCCAAGGGGTTTACAATCTAGAATGGACAAGGAAGGGGAGACAACGGAGAGGGAAACACTGGGGGCGGGGGAGAGAGAGAGAAGACATTCATGAAGTTGAGAAGTTGCAGGGGCACGTGCTTCATATAGTGACAAGGGGGAAGGGGACCCTATATTACAGGACAATATAGAGGGAGTGTCAGTGAGACATCTTTGAAAGTGAGGAGCTAGAGGAATCCTGGTAGAAGAGGTAATACACACTGATAACTGGTTCACATGGAAATTTTGTTTCTCTGGAAGAGACCTCCCCTTGAACGGAGAGCTGAGGAACCACCAATGGTTTTCATTTCAGATCCTACAAAGCACAAACAGAAGCACCTTTGCCAACATCCCGGATAGCCTAGCCGATCAGATTCCCCTGTTTAGATTGGCGTTGGCCCATATTGACATGGATGACATCAACCAGAAGCAATGGACGCCCACTCAGGTAGCTCGTTCCACCGTAATGAGCGCATTGCCATTCTGTATTCGGTAGGGATGGGAATGTCAGTTTTGGATACAGTCGGAATGACCCGGAAATGGCCAATTCGGTTCTATCTGAAATTTCAGTTCTCATTTCGGTTTTGGGTTTTTTTGCACTGAATTTAATTTTGGCATTTTTTTCAATGCAAAAAAACAAACAAATCAACACAAAAAACCCCAAACTTAAACAAAAACAAACATTCTCAAAGAACCGATTGGTTTTTTTTGCACTAAATTTAATAATGAGGACGTCTCGGCGCCACCCTGTCAATGGCCTCCCCCAGCAAGGTGTTCCAATGCTGGACCAGCACATCAGCAGAGTGGCCATCAGGGTCTAGGGATAACTCCCTCAGAGTCTCCTGGAACCGCCACGGTTCCATCAGCCTCCAAAGGTGGACCAACCTAACTGGTCCATTCCCCTTCTGGAGGGGGTGTGCTGAGAGGCTGGCCTGTAGGAGATAATGGTCCGTCCATGACAAGGGCGTGACTTTTACGTCCTCCACTAATGGACCACCCGCCTCAAGGCCTGAACAGAAAACCAGGTCGAGGATATGCCCCCCAAAATGGGTTGGGCAGTTGACCACCTGGGCTAAGTCCATGGTTGCCATGGCAGCCATGAACTCACGCTCTGCTCCTACAAGGCCTGAACGGGCTGTGGCACGGCAGCTCCAGGAACATCTGGACCGCACCCGTTTCCTTGACCCCTCTGTCTGGTTTTCAGCCTGGGTATGGTACGGAGACTGCATTGGTGGCCTTGGTTGACGATCTCCGTCTGGCATTGGACCAGGGTCGTCAGACCTTACTGGTCCTGCTAGACCTTTTGGCTGCATTTGACACGCTCGACCATGAGGTGTTGGTGACTCACTGGATTGACGGAACAGTCTTGGACTGGTTTCTTCGTTCCTGGCCAGGAGAACTCACCGGGTAGTCTTGGAGGAGTGTACATCTTCCCTCCGGGACCTCATGTGTGGAGTCCTGCAGGGTGCTATTCTGTCCCCTTTCTTGTTTAACATCTATATGCAGCCGTTAGGGGAGATCGTGAGGGGGTTTCAGGGCATGCAGTGCTATCAGTATGTTGATGACACTCAGCTCTGCCTCTCCTTTTCCATCGACCCAGGCCATGCAGTCTCCTTATTTTCCCAGTGCCTGTCGGCTGTGGGGGCTTGGATGAGGTTGAGCCATCTGCAACTGAATCCTGACAAGACGGAGGTGATGTTGGTGGGCGAGGGCTTGGGGAGCCTGGGGGTGGTTGAATCTCCTCTTGTTGGGGGGGTTC
>QEPC01010859.1:19578337-19669909 GCA_003113815.1 Sphenodon punctatus
TCCGGAGGCTGCAGCTGGTGCAGAATGCCGCGGCCCGTCTCCTGATGGGGGCGGGCCACAGGGAGCACATGACACCAGTGCTCCGGGCTCTGCACTGGCTGCCTATAAAGCACCGGGCTAAGTTCAAGGTACTGGTTTTAACCTTTAAAGCCCTTCACAACCTGGGCCCTGCCTATCTGCGGGACCGCCTCACTCCCCATGTGCCCATGCAACCCCTGAAATCGTGCATGGGGGCCTTTTTGGAGGTTCCCCGGGCGAGGCGGGTGGCCACTAATATTAGATCTTGTTCGGTGGCTGCCCCCGTGCTGTGGAATTCGCTCCCAAAGGTTGGCCCCCACTCTCCTGTCATTTCAACAATTATGTAAGACCTGGCTGTTCCGCCAGACTCTTGGCGAGGGGGGGGGGGGTTTCCCTGCTACCGGAATTTTTAACTTTTAAAATTGTTTTACTGTTTTACCTTGTTCGCCGCCCCGGGCTGCCCCTGTGGGCAGGAGGGGCAGGATAGAAATCTTTTATAAAATAAATAAATAAAAATGATTCTCTGAAATTTGAGGTGATGTCCACAGCCCTGTAACAAGTCCTTTCCTTCTAATCATCACAGGCAGGAGTCTTCTTCCAAGCCATGCTGAATTCCACGCAGCAGTATTCCGGGTGAGTTGGCCAATATTTCCTTCAACCGACAGACCACGACTGTGACCTTTAAAGTGTAAACAATGTCATCTTTGTGAAGGCAGAAAGTCCGTACAATGGCTTCCCTTTCAGATAAGGGGAAAACCAGCAAATACTCACCGTCTCTGATTTTTGGGTGTTGGGATGTCTGTGAATTATACAACAGGAGGCAGAAATTACTGTGAAGAACCTGGCACTAGTTCTGAAACCCAGATCCAATAATCAAGGGTCCATCTCTCTTGCAGATTATCTCCTGCTGTGCTAGCAGGGTTCAGCTGTGGAGCAGCCAACTTCTTAAATGACAGCCAGTTTGCCAGCCTTGCGAAAGCCATGAAGGGCAAGGCGATAGGACCAGAAAAGAGCCAGGTGGGTCAATGAAGAAGAGGAATCCTTCTTCCACAAATCTATATTGGAATATCGGTTTAATTTTTAAAATGTTGCAATGGTTGAGTAGGGTTGCCACGGTGGCATAGCAAGGTTGTGGTGGCCCTGAACTCATGTCTTAATAATGGGCCCCAGAAGGGGAAGAGGTCTCCATGGTGGGGGCAGGGCTCACCCATGAAGGCAGAACCAACCCAGATCCCCTCCACCACCACCTGACTTAGAGAACTTCCTGTTTCCCATCCTTATATACCCCTGTGTGGCCAATGGGGAAGCATCCCCATTGATGAGAAAGCACCACTAATACTTTGCAGCTACTGGATAACTGACAAATGAAATCACAGTGGCAGCGCGATCCTCAGGTTATTTAGTGCTGGTGTTAGCCCGTTGGGCTGCCACATGCCCCATTCGCTTCAGTGGCCTGGTGCTGGGACTAAAATTGAAGTTATCGCCCTGAGCGAGCTAAAATTTGGGGAATCGTAGAATCTTAAGGAGTCGGAAAGGACCTTGAGGGCCATCTAGTCCAAACCCCTGCTTGGATGCAGGATGACTGGAGCTACATTTGGGTTCAGTTCCTGATTGTCTTATAGAATCATAGAGTTGAAAGGTACCTCTGAGGTCGTCTAAGTCTAAGGTCGCTTTTTAACGAGGAGCGCTGAAGCGCCTCCTGAACGCCGCGTTAAAGCAAAGCCACCAGAAGTGACACGCTCCCCATTGCCGCCGCCACCGGCGGGAGACATGGGGCTTTCAAGCGGCACATTCTGAAAGCCAGAAAATTCAAATCTTCAGAACGCGCCGCTCGAAAGCCCCGTGCCTCCCGCTGCTGCCGGCAATGGGGAGCGCGTCACTTCCGTCTTTGAACGCGGTGCTTAGGAGGCACTTCAACGCTCCTCATTAAAAAGTGGTGTAACTCCCTGCTCAATGCAGGAAATCTGCAGCGACAGCATCCCCGATAGATGGCCGTCCAGTCTCTGTTTGAAAACCTCCTGCAAAGGAGAGCCCATCACCGCCCTAGGCAATTTGTTCCACTATTGGACAGCTCTTACCATTAGGAAGTTCTTAATGTTTAACCAAACATTGCTAAGCTAGATTCGTACATTGCTAAGCTAGATTTGTACATTGCTGAGCTAGATTCGTACATTGCTAAGCTAGATTCGTACATTGCTGAGCTAGATTTGTACATTGCTGAGCTAGATTCGTATATTGCGAAGCGAGATTTGTTAGTTTTCCAGACATATCTGCTTGCAGCTGAGGTGCATGACGGAACGACTCAGAAAGCGGATAACGGTAGCAGACTCTGAAGAGTACCCCGCAGACGTTCTCCTGTACATGGGGTAGGGTTAACTATGATTTTCCTTTGTTCATGCATGAGCAACGTAGCTGCTCTTACAATTTGACAGCAAGTTTCACAGTTTGGGGAGGGGGATTTCTCTTATGACTCTTTCACATATTACACATTTCCGTGCTTTTCCAAATTTCCCCGCATGTTTGGGGCACGTCGGAATCCACGTGTTTTGAAGTAAACGAGTTTTTATACGATGCACATGACCAGGTCCCCAAATGATAATCCTACTTTTACAAGGACGGAAGTTTTAACACCAGCAAACCTTAGAACACGGGAAGGGAAAGAAAAAGGTGCATATTAAAAATGTGCCTAATTTTGCATGTGGGAATGGAAAAAGGCACTAGAATTGGTGGATCAGTCCTCCAGCAGCTGCTCTCCGGCCCGGCGACTTCTTGTTAATTTCCTCCCCGGGCTGCGCTGCTCCCAACTAGCGCTGCCCGGACTCTCCGGACTCTCCCTAATGTGGGAATGGCTATTTGTGCAGAAATAAATATGTGACTACTATGAATTATGCACAGACTATGTGATGAGGGAATGGGAGGGGGGGGGAGGTGAGGTAGAATTTTAAAATGCTTTACGAAATCTGTGAAAGAAAACAAACGTGGGCTTGGGGGTAACATGTGAAAGTGTCCTTAGACATAGAGTCTGGGTTTGACTTGGAAACTCCAAGCTCTAGGGAAAAGTCCCGCTATCTCTGGGTTACTAGGGCCCAGAGAAGAGGTAGCCATGAGCAGCCAATGGGGAAGCAAGCTATGTCAGTCAATCAGGGTCTGTGAAAAGTGATGTTAGCCCTTGGGTCAAAACTGCTCTTAAGGGATTTATGGGCTGCTCCTGGGTGGCAGCATGGGTCAGAGCATTCGTGAAAAGCCCCACAGACCTGGGGTTGGCAGCAGCAAGACTTCACACACAGCTCCTGGAATCCCATGATGGCATTAGGTCTCGTCTAGGTATGTTCCCCACCACTGTAACTAGATCCGTTTTTCAAATATCCCAAGGTCCATCTTCTTTTGCGGATAGACTGACATTTCTTTTGTTTCAATTCCCCTAGCCCGGAGAACTTTTCAGACAAAGACAGCTGCAAGAAATATTTCCATCTTGTTGGACAAGCCAATGTTGACCTCATGCCAAGCTGCTCCTCGAAAGCACAATCCTTGATTGACAAGGCTAAGGTCTGCCTGGTAAGATGAATTTTCATTTTGTTAAGCTATTATTTTATTATATTTTTTAAATGGAGTTTCAGACTGATCTAGCCCTATATTAGCAACATAGGTCTTGGCCACTCAAATAGCCAGCTTCCTTCTTGGAACCATAGTTTGTTCTATCCTCATGGACCAGCTCCTCAGCTGAGGGATCTCAAAGTAATTGCCCCCTAGTTCAACAGGAAAGCGTGGAACAAGGCATGCTCTGTGAAATGGCCCCAGTTCTGAAATCCACCCGACTTACCCTCTTAGTATGACAGAGCCCAAGTTCGCTTATCGATAGGATGCAATGAGAGCTGCAACAAGTACCCACAAAAATGAGTATACCTGTTGAATTTATCGGACCTGAAGCAACTAGACAACATCAGGTACCAATCAGTACCCACATGTGACCCAATTCGGGTCCCCGACGCCCCGGAATGTGTATTCCCGGTCCCAGAAGGTCGACCTTCTGGGACGGTTTCAGAAATTATGATTTTTCAGGTATCCAGGTACCCAAGCGGTACCTGGATAATCCGCAAAGTACTTGAAGACGCAGGCATTACCTGCAGGTACTAAAATGAAGTTCCCCATTTCAGCTCTCTGTCCCTTTCTCCTCTCGGAGGTGCAGTGTAAGGTACTGGGTTCACTGTGAAACTAAAGGTGGGGGTGGATGGGAATCTCTTGTTTCTACATCTTGTCCTGCTCTGTGCACGCACACCCCAGGGAATTCTTGTACACTGAATCCTTAGAGGCGGCGAACCAGGAAATGGGGCAGCAGCACAAGAGCACCTGGGGTATTTGAACCTTTCTCGTGCCAATTCCAAGCTGCTCTCTCTCCTTTTCCTCCCTCCGCTCCATATTTTGCTTTTGTTGGCAGTGGTGGCTAGGGCTGTAGCAGAATGTCACAGCGGTAGCTATTTCCGCCGGAAACAGCATTTCCGCAATTAGTGGTACGGCGTGGCAGAGGCTTTCATTCCACTAGTTTCATTCCGTTACTTCCGCAGTTCCGCTAATTTCATTCCGCTACTTCCACAGGCTTCGCAAAACAGCGGAAACATGACATTTTCGCTACTTCTGCCATTCCGCCAGCGCCACAAAACAGTGGTTTTCCGATAGTTTCCGACAATTCCGCAATTTCCCCGATATTTTCCAAATTTGCAGAATGCCGGCGGAATTAGCGGAATGTCAGCAGAAAAGCCGCGGTGTGGCGCAGGCAATTCCGAAATGGCAGAATGGAATCGTGGTGCGGTAACAGCTGCTGCCACATCAGCCCTAGTGGTGGCTGGTGGACTTTTAGGTTGGTAAGGGGTGGGGCCTTCAGAGGGCAAGGCCGGCATTAAAATGTCACACTTGCATTATCAATGGAATCGAACACACAATGAACGGGGGGGAAACCCCACCAAGTATGCAGAATGAAAAATGGCACAATAGGGGTGGTATGCAGTAGTGAAAAAATGCAAACCTCTGTGAAAAGAGAAGGGGCAGCTCTCCCCACCAGATCATGCAAGACGACTCTGGAATTCATCAGCACAGCAGGCCTAAGATCACACAGCTAGACTGGTTCAGATGCATTTTACAAGCAAGAGGCTAGCTGTACGTTAAAACAGGGACGATTAGATCTTGGGCTTCAGGCTATAAGCGTATCACTAGGGAGGCTGGGGGGGTTGGAATATTTTACGCAAACAGCACCCATTCCACAGATGGTCTAGTGCGGTGGGGTTTAAACCTTTTTTCACTGGTGGACCCCTAAAAAAAATTCAAATCGAGGTGTGGACTGTGGACCTCTTTGGAAATCGTTAAGCAAAAAGTTTGTCGTTCAGCAGCAACGCACAGTCGGCAAGACAGACCCCCAGTTCACTTACAGAAGGAATTTTCAACAACACTTATCTGCACTCTAGACAAAATACAGGCCCTGGGATGACTGTTATAAAGTTGTAAAAGAGGCGCTTTTTTTGTAGGGCAGCTGATCTTTCCAGAGTCACACTCTACTGTTGGAGACACACACACACACACACCCCATAAAGAGTCCCACCTGCTAAGGGAGGCTGCACTGGGGAGTCTTTGTGAGAAATGGGGGCACGAGCCCACAAGCCAACTCAACCCCCCAGCAGAGGTTTCAGTGCACTCTCAAGGAGCAGCCAGGAAAGCTTTTTAAAGAGCAAGGCAGCAATCAGTGCCTCGTTTCAGAGCTGCCTCCAGTCCCCTCACATCTTGCCCCAGGGAGCTCAAGTCTGCACAGAACAGCCCCTCAGCCCAGAGAGGTAGCCAAGGACTCATCTCGGTGCCCAGTATAGAACATGAGGGGTGTGAGGAAAGGAACATGGTGCAGCTGGCTGTTTTTGTGTTGTGACACTTGCCAAGGGGGCACTGGCTCCTTTCCCTCCTCACCTGCACTTCCCAGGGGTTGGGACCCCTGCTTCTCCCCACGGGGAAGTCCATTGGGAGCCCAGGCTGCCCTGCTATAGCCAATTTGCAAGAGCGCGCTTCCGTCTGACCTGAGGCAGCACAGCAGCACCTAGTAGGGAAGGCAGTCTCTTAGATAGTCAGGGCTGAAGCCATTCAAATCTACAGTCTTGACTCCGGAAAAACGTCCATTCTGGTGAATGATCAGATTTATCTCCCTCCATCTCACCTTCACCGTGTCCTTGACACGGATCAAAAGTTAGGAGAAAGTTGAAGCAGCTGATGCACAAGCAAGAGAAGCAGTTTTTAAATGGACCACATGGGGGGGGGGGGGATGGGTGTGCACACACGGTGGGTAGAGGTAGGTGGGTGGGTGGCCTTTCCCACGGGCACAAGCCTCCTCTGGTTTGCCAGATGGCTCCATGGGTGGGTGATGGGTGGAGATAGGTGTTGCGCGGGACTGTGCACCACCCCCACCCAACGCCCGTGGTGTTCCCACAGGCGCACATCCATCCCCCCACCCACCGCCGCGACGTTTACACGGACGCACCACCAGCGCACACACACCCAGTGGTGGGAGGGAGGCGTCCATGTAAAAACGGTCATAGTTTGGGGACAATTTATCCAGATGACAGATTACAGCAATTATTCATCCCTCGTTTGTTTGTTTTTCCCTTATTACCAGGGGGTGTCGGGCTCATTTTTTTCTAAGGAAAACCTAAACGTTTTAGGTCACTTGTCTTGTGCCCTCAACGTTTCCGATATTGCCAACTCCGATCCGCATGTCCTAGTGGTGTTGCAAGGCTGCACAGCGTTCACTCGAGAACAAGCAGCAACCGTGGAGAAGCAACTGGAGAGGAAGTACGGGTACGTTGCCCCCAGTGCCCTGTTCTAAACAACATTTGTGACGAGTGTTAAAGCCGCTGAGTCATTCAGAATCGATGGTACCTCTTAAACGAGTCATTTTGACCTGTGGTTTTTCATCAGCCGTATCCTACTGGGTGCACTCGCCAGCGCCCCAACTAGCCGAGACACCACCCATTTACTGTTTATTTATTTAAATTTCTACCTCTCCCTTCCCCTTAGGCTCAAGGCAGCATCAAACATAAAAATACATTAAAATCCCTTTAAAAAACCCACCCAAACCCTATCCCCTCCTGCCAAATGCTTTGCCAAAAAGAAAGGTTTGACGCCGCCTCTGGAATATGCTTGGCCTCTGCCAGAGCCCTGGGGGAAGGGAGTTCCATGACGCTGGGGCAGTAACTGAGAACCCCTCTCTGCAGGCCCCCGTTGTATGAACAAGATTGGCAGGTGGTACCCGCAACAGAGTGCTTCCTGCTGACCACAGGGGTCATGGTGGAGATTGGTAGGAAAGGCGGTCTTTGAGATACATGGAGCCCAGGCCTTTTAGGACTTTAAAAGGTCAACGCCAACACCTTGAGTTGTGCCCAGAAAGCTATAGGGAGCCAGTGCAGACTTTGAAGCACAATCATAATGTACTTGTGGCGACCCATTCCCGAAAGGAGCCAGGCCGCTGCATTCTGCACCAGCTGCAGCTTCTGAACCATCATCAAGGGCAGCCCCACGTAGAGCGCATTGCAATAGCCCAGTCTTGAGATGATGAGAGCATGAATATTAATGGAGGCAAGATCTGAATCAGAAAGAAAGGGGAAGCCAACATGATTGAGAAAAAGCACAGGCTAGTCTCTGTGGTGGGCAACCTAACCTTAATCAGAAGGCCATAGAGCCAGCCCCCTGATGCCCAAAAGGACCACAAGCACAAACCAACATATTTCTGAGCTGAAAAGCCCACGTAGTCCCATTCCAGGAATTCTGTTTCTCTAGGCCCTCAGGCTGTGCTCCAGCCCTCTAGGCCAAGTTTTACTCACCTCCTCTTCTGAGAGGAAAAGCTCCATGTTTCATCAGGGTGGACGTCCTCATGAGCTCCTAATCTCTGGGGATGTGGGGGAAAGAGAGAGAGCCCACGGAGCCCACTGCTACAGTTGCTCTATCAAGCCCTTCAGGGTGGGGCTCGCAAGCTGAGGAGAGGATGCCCCCCATGCATTTTCCCTTCATGAGGCCTTCTCTATTGTCCTTGCTTCTCCCAGGCAATCATGGATAAAGACACATGAGACAGGACAGAACCAATTCCCCACCCGCCCTAGGGAGAGTGAACGCAGCCGCCACACTTTGGGCTGGCAGGGAGAGCAGGCCACATGATTTGCCTTCTCCCCCCCCGTTAGGTAACCAGGTGGGCCTCTGCCACAAGTCCTACCATGCCCTGGGGTGGGTTGTCCAAATGTGCGGACACCTGGCCCGGCCCCATCCCGCCCCCAGATGTGACATGGACGTACGGGAACGGCGAACAGCACCTGCTGCTCTGTGGTGCTGGCGGACTTTGCCATGGGGCGGGGCAGCAGGGGCCCAGCCACACGGGCAGCGGCCCATTAACACACTTTGGACAGCGTTATCCCACTTTGGGCAACGTTAACACGTGATGCGTCACTGGCCTTTTCTAGCGGACATATTGTGTATCAGTGGGCTTCCCACCCCGGGACCGGGCTAGGTGAACATCTGGCACAGCCAGTCATACGATCCGTTGCATTGCGTGTTAACATTGCCCAAAGTGGGATAACGCGGCCCGAGGTGCGTTAACATCTGGCGTGGCCTCACACTGTGTGGTCAGCGTTAGAATGCCCACTTAGACACACCCACAAAATCCATCTTTTGTTCTTCTCAGGCAACCTTCAGCGTGGAGAGTCAGTGACCTGGCGGAGATGGGTGGGCTAGCCAGCACCTTGCAAAGCCAAACGCTCCAGAGGATCCCAGAGGTACTTTATTGTGCTATATCGCTAAGGAATAGCAGCGTGCACTTGGGTTTGTGTGTTTCGGGAAAGGCGTCGTGGTCTAGTGGGACGATGAGCACAGAACTTTGTTCTGAGTTGGTTTGTGCTTAGGTCTTGTATTGGTATGTTAATGGGCTTCAATGGGACTGCTCCAGAGTAAGTGGTTTGTGGCCTACGAAACCAAAATCTAGTTCATCCGACCTATTAAAATGGAAGTAGCCTTCCGTGCAGAACTTGCTGCTGTGGCATGTCACAGCGACCAATAATAGAACAGAAGTTTGTTGTTGTTTTTTAAAAATGGTTGCACAAATTAATGGAAAGATCAGAACATCAACAGCTATTGGTCGGAATGGTCAAGGGGTGTCAAGTCTCATGTTCAGGGTGTCTCTAAACCTGTGGAACAGCTAAACATTGGGCGTGACCACCGGGGCGGAATAATCCGGAACTGCACTTTTGCCTCTTGTACGTTTTCCTTGGAAGCATGTGGCGCTGGCGCCTGTCTGAGGACGGATACAGCACTAGATCAGTGGTTTTCAACCAATGGGTCAGGGCCTGGGAGGATCTTAGGTGGGGCTCAGGAGGGGTCCAGGGAAGCCGGGATTTGGGAGGACTCGAGAGCCCAGGGGAAGTCGCATGTCATGTCCCGTGCAGTGTCCCCTCCTGCACTCGTTCTGGTAGACTGTGTCGCTGAGAGGAGAGATGGGGCTTGGCTTCCCGTAGTGACTCCTGACTCTGGTTCCAACCTCGTGCCACTTCTGGCCACCTCATGCTGGCGCCGCGCTGCCACCGCTGGCATTGTCCAGCTACTTCTGCCAGCACAATCACACACACTGCTGCCACCAAACCACTCGGTCCTGGATTTTTTTTCAAGGGGGAATACCAGATTATTATTTTTTTTAGGTGGATCCTGACATTTTTTTAAAGGTGGTTCCTAGATTATTTTTTTTAAATTACCACCAAAAGGTTGATAACCGTTGCGCTAGCTGAATCATTCATCTGATCCAGTATCGCTGCTCTTCTAACTAGGACTGAAATGAGATTTTGCCCAGTTCAGGAAATATGACAAAATCCTGGTTCTCAAGTTCATCTTGGGACAAACTGAGAACCTCGGGATGCCTGAAATTTCTTGCTGAATGGTCTGCGAGAATTTTTTTTAAATCAAAATCACTGCACATGGGTGAATGGCCACCAGGCCTTTTTGCACATACAAAGTGATTTTTTTTTAAAATATTATTTTAAATTTTTTTGGTAAATGTCTTCCTGAGAATTTGTCTCGGGCCCGGGCAGTTACAAGGAAATCGATCCCGGTGCCCGAACTCGCAAAAAGTATCAGGTCAAAGCTATAAGCTTGTTCCACCCTACTACTTATGATCCCTTTCCTTAAAGCTGTCCTCCTTTTCCTCCACAGGAAGTGAAGACGCAATTTTTCCCCAGTTTCCTGAGTCACTTGAAGAGCCGGAATAAGAACCAGTTCATGTCTATTCTTGGCCAGCTTGCCAATTCCCAGCAGCAAAAGCAAGACCGGAGTGCGTGGTGTGCAATTTCTACTCCGGGGTTCCTAACTCTCATTTCCTCAGCTAAATCCCTCCCTTCCGGTCCTCGGGCACCAGAGCTAAAGCTTCGGGAGAAACGCCCACACTGAGTAGCAGTTCCTATGAGACCTTTGGGTAGAATTCTAGGCTGCCGTCTAACTCGTAGTCACCTGACAGGTCAGAGGTAGCACTGAAACGAATACTGCAAAACCAGGTGTTCCTGTTGGGTTTCTGGTACTTGAATCAAACCAAATATTTTTGGGGACTTTTTGGTTCCCAAACTGATTTTGATAGGGTACCTGAAATACCGACAACTGGTATACCAAAATACCAATTTCGTCCTGAATTTGGGGAATTTGGGGGTGTATTATTTTGGTTTTCTGGGTAATTTCAGGAACTCGAAAAGCTGGTCACTGAAATTTGGGTTATTTTTTTTTAACACTTGAACAGTATTCGGGTACCAATTCGGAGATCCGCAACGGTATCCAAAAATGTGAATATTACCTGAGGGCACCAAACCAGGTAATCGTTTCAGCCCTAGACAGGGGAAGCTACAGCTTAGGATCCATCTCCCCTTTCCCTTCACTCTTGCCCTTGAAGGGCCTCCCCCAGATTACTCCCTCTGGTTTAGAAAGGCCACCATTTAGGAGTCTCACTTTCAGCAGGGGTGGGGGGACCCATGAGACAAATCCGCTCCGCCACTGTTTTTTATTTGGCCCCTTTCCAATTCCTGGATCAGGCCCCTGGATCCAAGCCCTACCCACAAGTACTGAAAGAGTGAGCTATGGGGAAGGAGTGGAGATGAGGGCTTGCACTCAGTGATAGGGGATGACTCCATGGCACACAGATCCATGATCCGGACCCTCCTCTTTCTTCCTCCATCCGAAGTGCACTCCCCCTGACACCCCACCCTCAACTTCTATCCAGTCTACGGAACTTGTACTAATTTTCAAAGTGGCCCAGGGAGGGAAGAGATTCCACAGCCTTGCTTTAGTGTCCCATCTGCTGCTTCCCTCCCTCCCATTCCCAGTGAGGAGCCATCCTTAGAATTTGTAGGGCTCAGGTCAAAGCAAAAATGCAGGGCTCCTGGTGGCCTCACCTACTCAGGGCCTTCCCCCATGGTCTCCCCCAGTAGTGTTTGTGTTTAGGGCCCCGCTGGAAGGGAATGGGATCCCACACCTTGCCCTGGTGAAAACAGGGGCCACTACAGGAGTCCCGGAAGGAGAGAAAATAGGAGGGCCGGAGGTGGCTGCCCCAAGGCCAGTCTGGCTCAAAGAGCTGAGTCTGCTGCTTCTGTAGCAAGCCCAACGTCAAGGTCATGGGAAGGTCATGTCGGGAAGCGGTGCCCAATGCACTCAATATTTTAATTGCATCCCTTCCTCCCAGCAGAATGCAAAAGAGGCCAATTGACCACAGAGGTGGTGATGAAGCAGAGAGACCTCATGGTTTCGAGGTACATGGTCATCAGTGAACTAGCCAACTGCTTGCCTGAGCAGGTTCTGAAAGACAATTTGGAGTTGTTTGGAGAGATGGAATTCCAGGAGCCCCTGCTACAAGTGCTGAAATCAAAACTGGACACGGTAAGGTTAGAGAATCCCAAACAGCTTGTTTCGCACCAGTCCTTGTAGATGACCCCTACAGCCCTAACTCTGGAACTGAAACGAGTACCCGCAAGCACGGGGATACCCATCAAATATTCAGTACCTGAATTGAACCAAATATTTCAAGGACTTTGGTTTTCGATTGGGTACCCAAAATACGGAAATACCAACCACCGGCATACCGAAATACCAACCACCGGCATACCAAAATCCCGACTTGTTCCTGGATTTTGTCCCGGCTTTTGGAATCTTTTGGGGGGAAATTTGGGATTTTGGTATCCCAGTTGTCTTTGGTATTTTGAGTACTCAATTTGGACACCTGAAATGGTAACCCCAAGAGGTGGGTAATACCTGTGGCTACACTATTGTTGTGTGACTTCTGTTTTGTCTAAGACAGCAAACCCCCAAGCTGTTTGGGGGCGGGCCAACAGGCCACTGTTAAAACCTCGATGTGGCACAGCAAGTCTCTGGTTGAGTCAGGAACCAAACTCATCATGTTCCAGCCTAGCATTCGAGCCGCTAGGCCATTCTTTCTCAGCTCCAGCCTATACACAAGGGAGGATATAATTGTATTGGCCCCCACACACCCCCACACCCCGTTCAGGATATGGCTGGATCAAAATTTCTGACCAGATCTTTAAACAGATCAAGCCATTTCAATCACTTGGGTGAAACATGGACTGGAATACGATACGATCTGCATTTCACCAGAATGAATTATTTTGCCTCTCATTCACATGCACAAAATGGCGGTGGCCGTACCGCACAGGCACATAATTACAGCGCAGTATAGAGCGCTACCACTTGCACACGCACAGTACGGACACCACCATTTTGCGCACGTGCAGTGGGAGGTGAAATAATTTTATTGGAATTTCTATCAGGACTCCGCCACAGATTAAACCCACGGCAGAATTCTGACATTTCGAAAATTCGGAACCCCTTCCCCCCCCCCAAAGATTGTAAGACTGAGTGATTTCAGAAGTGACGTGGTGAATGTCCACCGCAGTCAACCTCAGTCAAATGCGGGGTGTGTGTGTGTGTGTGTGAAAATGCCGTGCAGGTCTGTTTGCTCGCATGCAGATGTTCACCACAGTCAAACGCGGCCTGGGGTGAAGCTAACCACGCTTCGTGAGGTCGGGGCGGGAGGAGGTGGAGTGACCATTCACCACTCCAGAAGTGTGGTGAATGGTCACCACGGCAGGGGTGAATGAAAAGTAACTTCTGAACGGAAGGAATTGACCCCAGCCACGGTGCATTCTGGGGCTCGAACCGTGGTCCACGTCTCCACTGCATGTCTGTTGTGTTCCCCCGGCCCATGTTCTCTCTGATTGACCCCGGGCGGTGGTCACGATCCTGTCACTTCTGTTGGGGCCGCACGTGTCACCACAGCCCACGGTGAATCCTGTCACACCGGGGTGGGATTCACTGTGGTGAATTGGAACACGTCACTTCTGAAATCACCGACTGTTTCAATTAAGCCCTAGAGTTCAGGAGCCACCTCCCCCACCCCCCAAAAAAATCCTGTGAGATTTTTTTCCCTTAGTATCTATTAAAATAGGGTGAGTAAAATTATAATTGCAAGTAACCTACGTGTAAATAGAGACTCCCAAAGGCCTCCAGAAATTGATACCAAAATTTATGACAGTAGGGTGGAGGTAGGGGCCCCCGGATGTCAGGATGTATGGTGGTCTCAGATTTCTCTCAAGAGGATTGCCTCTTTCCCCTGTAAAATGCTGACACTGACACACCCTGTGTTTGCTCTATCCCCTCACTACAAACAGATCATTTCATAAGTGTGTTCCCTACCTTGTATTCAGTTCTTTTGAAATGCAAATGCTCTCCCCCTTGGAAATGTGTTTCCTGCTATGTCTTTCTTACATGTTTGCCATCACATCGATCCCAACTGAAGCTGAAGTGGATATCAGATGTGGCACTTGCCGGTAATACCCGCATGTTCGGGCACCATTTCGGGTAGCTGAATCGGTACCTGAATACCATTCGAATACCCAAACAACTGACATTTTGGTTTTCTGGTTTTTGAGTACCCGAAATTACCTGAAACCTCCCCCAAAAATACCCCAAAAAAGTTTCCATAATGTGGAACCAGAAAGTCAAAAAATTGGGACGAAAACAATATTTTGGTATGTCGGTATTTCAGGTACACAATCAGGACAACGTTTTGGGTACTAAAAAATACCCAGAATTTTTTAGTCGTATTGGGTACCATGAATTCAATGGGCATACCAGTTTCTCAAGACCTCTTTTTAAAGCTCGCAACCTGCATTTATACTTTGTTATCCACGGATTCTGGTTTTCAATTATTTTTAACTTAACTGTTTTTAAATATTTATTTATTTATTTATTTTTTAACTCTTTTTTTTTTTTTTTTTTTTTTTTTACATCTCCCTCCCAAGGGATTACTTTGTTTCTATAGACTGGACTTTCATTTTCTTCAGTCCAATACTCATTTATTCATTTGTAAAAACAACAACAGCAGACCTGCCCCAGAAGCCGCACCCCCTACCCCAGAAGCCACGCCTACCCCAGAAGCCCAGTGCTTGTCAGAACAGGAAAACGATCCCTAGTCTTTAGCTAGCAACCCAACCCCTTCACTGCCCTGCTTCTCTCTACAGCTAAATATAAAACAGAAGTTCTTTTGATTTAACATAGAGTGTCTCCACAGGGCCCAATCCACACGCGCCCCGCGACGGGCCCAATACCGCTGCCACGCCGTGGGCAGACTTACCCCATTTTGGGTAAGGCTGCTACATGCTGCATCCTCTGCCTTTTTCCGAGGATGCAACATGGAGTAACCAGCTTCCCGCGGGGAACATCTGGCAGCCGCTGGTCACCCTACGTACTGCGTCGTGTGGTAAGGCTGCCCAGAGTGGGGTGTGGCTGCCCACGGTGCAGTTGGCATGAACCCATAGTCAGTGCCACACTGGGTCAGACTAATGGCCCATCGAGCCCAGCATCCTGTCTCCGACAGCAGACATTTAAGAGAAGTCCCCAAACAGGCCATAATAGGGGTGGATCCATTCCCTTCTGTTCATTCCCAGCTCCCAAAGGTCAGAGGTTACATTCCCTAATCTACTTGGCTAATAGCCATGAATGGATTTATCCTCGAAGAACTTATTCTATCCCTGTATAAACCCAGCTATGCTACTGGCTGCGACCATTTAATCTATAGAATGACCAGCGCAGGGGAAGGGACAGGAAAGTCACTAAAGAAAGCTCAATAAACCATCCAGAGGGTTTCTGACTTTCGTTTCCATCCCTGAAATGGCCGATAACGGCCTTTTCTTGGGTCTTTCACATTTCAGGGTGCACACTCGTACTGGGAACACTTTCTGGGCCTCAGCCTCCCAAAGAATTTCAAGTTTTTTCCAAGTTCAAGGTTTATTAGGCCACTGGCTATTGTCCTGGCCAAAAAATTGCACGATAGACAAAACAAATTATTCATAAAAACACAAAACCAACAAAGACAATCCATTCATTGGAACACGCAGTATCGATTCGAAACCACAATAAGGCGCAGCCTCTGAAATAAGCAGGAGAGTTCCAATCGTGGGAACACGCCAACGAAGACAAATGAGTCCCACAAACAGACCCCAAGTTATGGGAGAGCACAACATTTATAATGGCCGCACACGACACGTGCCATCAATACATCACTCTATACGGCGCTAGCGGCGACATTTGCTGGATCCCACAGAGGAAACGCCTTGCCCTTATCGGAGCTTGTGACGACTGCACTTGGCTTGCGAAGACACCATGCTCTTCAATTGCAAGGGCTGAGCTCCGGAAAGCACCGTCTCGCCTGCCCACCCCCCAAAAATTAAGCTCTGATAGTACTGACTTACTACATGACCGAGGAAGAGCCCTGTGTGGCTTTAAGGCATTCATATTCTCACCAACAGTCGTTGGTCCAAAAAAAAGGGTGTCATCTGAACTCCTTCATCTCTCTCTCTCTTGCACCTTCCCTCTTGACACAGATCTTTGGGACAGTGCCTGAGGACTATCTTCCGCTCTTAGGCAACATAGCCAGGGCTTATACTGCTACCGAAATTGCAACCTGGAACATCACCGCAGTGGAGACCGTTGCCGCCTTAGTGAAAGGAACCTCATGGCAAAACGATCTCACCAAGGTAAGGACACGTGTAAACTAAAATGTGTATTTAGTAGCATCAGGGAGACATGGCTTCCCCGGGGGGTAACAAAGATAGGCAGGGAAATTTTGTGAAGCCTTAATATCCCTGCAAAAAAACAAAACAACCACCACCTTATGTGCAGTGTTTGTTGTAATGGAATGGAGAGCATAACTGCCTTGGAGACAACAATGCTTGTTGGTTTGATTCCCCGTTAGGATCCTGTTTGCAGTCTTGACTTCCTTCCACTCGAAAGAGGTTGCTTCTGCCTTTACGGAGAGAAACTAAGATTATTTCTAGATTTGTGGATTTGAAGGCCAGAAGGTAGACACCATGTTGACCATTTAGTCCAGGACTAGGAAAACTCCAGCTCGCGGGGGAAATCTGGCCTTGGGTTACTGGTGTTTTTATTTGGCCCCTTTCCAGTTCCTGGATCTGGAGGCCAGTCCTTGCCTTCATAAGAACATAAGAAGTGCTATTACTGGGTCAGACCAAAAGTCCATCTAGTCCAACATCCTGTCTCTGACAGCAGCCAGCCTCGGTTGCCTATGGGGAATACACAGCAAGCTATACAGTGGAGTAATCAATTTCCTTGCCATCCTCCTCCTGTTTCCCAATAATTAAAGGTCTCATCCCCCCAATTAACCTAACTAGTAGCCCTTTACTGACCTGGCCTCCAAAAATTTATCCAATCCTTTTCCGAAGCCAGTTGCACTATTGGTTTGCACAACATCCTCTGACAAGGAGTTCCCCAGATTTATCGTACATTGAGTGAAAAAGAACTTTCTTTTATTTGTTTTAAATCTACTGCTTGTTGATTTCATGGTGTGAGCCCTGGTTCTACTGTTTTTAGAAAGGGTAAAAAGCAGTTCCCTGTTTACCTGTTCCACGCCATTCCTGATCTTGTAAGTGCTTGTTCAAGTACGGAGTTGAGGGCGAAGGAGAAGAAACGAGGGCATGCTCTTGGGAATAGAGGATGGATTTAGGGCACAGATCCACACTCTGGACCCTCCTTCCCCCACCCCGAGTGCACTTCTGCTACCAATGCCTAACCACTCTGCAGCGCCTGTACTCATTTTCAAAGTGACCCTTGGAAGGGAAAAGGTTCCCCACACCTGAGCTAGTCTGAGCTGATGCAGAATTTGGGGATTTCATGAGTACCGCGTCTGCCAACTTGTTAGCGATGATGGGGCCTTAGGAAGGCATCCATCCATTTTCAGTGGTTAAGGATAACAAGTGTTTGATCATGGCTCCCAGCAAGGTTGCCAATCAGAAGGTTGGGGGAGGCGAGGCACGGAGTTGGTGGTTCAAAGGGTCTACACCAGGCAGGACCGAGACCAAGCCAGATGCCACCACGGTGGCACTGGAGAGCCAGCCACCACCCCAAGAACACTGGTCTGACACCCAGTTACTGACTGATGGAGGAAAACCTTGGATCAAAGATGTCTTTTCTTGTCATTAAGGGTCTTGTGATTTGAGTACCGTCATTAATACGTAACAATGGAAGCAAAAGCCTGCAGTGAGGCATCAGTTTACATCTACAAGTATTTCTAAGTGGGTTGAATTGAGTGTCAGTTTCTAACACCCAGTTTTATCCCAAATGAAATTTTCCAGGTTAACTCAATGGTCACTCGGTACCTAGAAGCGAACAGCACTCGGCTAGATGGAATGATGCTTACAATTCTTGGTCCGTACATCTGTGCTTTGGGAGATGCTCAAATTAATGCCATCAGCAGTGAGGCCGTTAGGTAAGTTCCGCACCCTTTAATGGGGAGAGGCTTCAGGTGGTTATTTATCTATAAAAGATCTGGGAGAATGACAGAGAGATTTTTTTTTTGTTTAAGTTTTTTTATTAATGAATAAAAGAAACAGACAGCGACCATTAACACTCCATCACTACAATACAAAACCCTCCTTCACCCAATGTCCAGTCCTAACTCAAATATGCTCTCAGTCTTTCCCATGCTCTCCAAGGCTGAACACCCCACGTTCAGCCTCCTCCATATTTCTTCCATGCACAATCTCTGCCTTCCATTTACCTAAATTTGATTGTAAGCCACCCAGGGCTGCATGTGGCAGGATGGGTGAGGTAAAAAATGTCTAAGATAAGTAGATAAATAAAAATGGTGAGGATAAAATTGTTTATTATCATTCAAAATGGTAAACAGCAGTGGGTTTCTTTTCCAGAGGGACCAGCACGCCCATGGACACCTCCTTGTGTTCTCAGCAGAAGAAGAATCTCCTTTACCACAAACTGAGAACAGCCTATGAGGCGTACACAAGCTCCCCAAATGCCTATTACCACCTACTGAAGCCAGCTGCCGGTAAGTGCTGATGATGACAAAGATGAAAGGGAAGGATTGCCAAGAAGTCCATTAATAAGCCCCATTTATTGAAGCCAGGTGTTTGGTGGGGATATAAGGGAGCTATTTGAATGGGAACTTTTATGTTTTTATGCAATTCATCTTTTTAAGGGTTTCATGTATTTTATTTTACCCCGATGGTTTAAGGGTAAAATAACCTTCCTCTTTTAGACTGTTTTAAATGGATTTTGTATGGATTTTAAGTTGTTTTATTTTATTCTGCTGTACTAATGTGGGAAGTGCCCCAAGCATCATTAGGAAGGAGAAGAGGGCAGCTATATGTTAATATATATATATTGTGAAAGAAAGAAAGAAAGAAAGAAAGAAAGAAAGAAAGACTCTCAACTCTCTCTACAGAAAATGTTGGAAGTTTTCACGAAGAAAACCCACAAAATCTTGTGAAAACGTTTCCCTGTAAATTGAGATTTCAAAGACAATTTTGAATTTCATTTTTATTTTCAAAAAACCCCACCTTTTTGTGGTTTTTTTTTATCCACCGGACTTTCCAAGATGCACCAGATGGCCAAATATTTTCTAGAGGAAGTCAGTTTTAGTGCTAGCTGGACAGGTTCATAGCATTCCTTATTCTGGTTCGTCATCACGTCTCTTTAAGACATGCTGTAAAACTCTTACGGAAACCTTAGACTCACTGAATGCAGAGGGGGCCGGCACTACCATAGAGACAGTGCAGGTGGCTGCCTAGGGCAGCACGTTGAAGGAGGGTAGCAAATAGGGATGGGCGAACAGAACACGGTTCGGATGTTCGGTCGTTCGGTTCGAAACCTGAGTTCAGATTCGATGGTTCGGTTCAGCCGAGTTCGGTTTGGCCGAACTTGGCTGAACATTCAAAAATAGCGAAACCAAAACCGAAACAAAATCGAAACCGAAATCTAATTTTTGGCCCGGAAAGACTTTTTTCCTGCCCCCGAACTCATCCGAACATGGCCGAACTGTTCGGTCGTTCGAGAGTTCGGTTTGGACGTTCGGTTCGGACGTCCGAACAGACCGAGTTCAGTCCAAACTCCAAACATCCGAACCGTGTTCGCCCAATCCCTAGTAGCAAAAACTGCAGCTACCCCTGCTGCCCGTAATCTCTGCAGCGGGATTTGGTGGGAGGGGGGATCCGGGGCTGCTTAGGGTGGCAAAAATCTTCGCACCGGCGCTGACGGAAAGCATGGATAACAATTCATAGAACGACGGTGGCTGTGCACAACTTCTCAGTTTCTTGTTTGAAGGCGGTGCCGTGGCTGAAGATCTGATCCAATTCGCCTCTGGTCATCCTGTGATGGACACCGACACATTTACCAGGCTCAATCCAGATGAAGTAAAGGTACCTTGTGATGATCCATGGCGGATGCCAGTTATTAATAAATTACCGTTACCTGTTTTTTCAATAGCGAACAACAACAAAAAACGGTTTAAAAATTTAACCAATAGGCAAGGTGGGAGGGCTTTAAAAAGGAAATTACAAGGTCACGAGTTCAAGTCTGTCTTAGAGAAGGGAATATTATTAAATGGACATAAGTGCGGCTTCTATGTTTTTATGATTAAAAAAATAAAATAATAGAATGCATAAGCTCATGGAAAATAAGTGCCTGAGCATCTGAGGCTGTCGGTCCAAGTGGGTCTGGGGTTGAGGCCTCTGACTGTGGAGGACATAGGAGTGAAAAAAAGAGTCATGGATCACTCAGTCTAAGCCAGGGGTGGGGAATCTACCTCACGGGCGGGGGCCAAATAGTTTTTATTTGACCCCTGGATCTGGTCCCCCTGGATCCAGTTCCTACCCCCAAGCAGGGCCGCCCTTACCGCAGAACAATCTGAGGTGACCGTCCTGGGCCCTGCACAGTGGTCCCGCAGTGATCCCCAATTTCACCACAGCAGGATGTGGGTTCCCAAACACAACTGCCTCTAGGGCCCCACAGAGGGTGTCTCCAAGGGGGTGGAGGCACAGGGAAGGGGGTGGGCTCACCGTGGGCCCTAGGGCTGTAGCAGAATATCGCAGCGGTAGCTATTTCCAGCGGAAACAGTGTTTCCGCAATTAGTGGAACGGCATGGCAGAGGCTTTCATTCCGCCGTTCCGCTTATTTAATTCCGCAACTTAGTGGAATCGTGGAAACATGACATTTTCGCGATTTCCGCAATTCCGCCAGCGCCAAAAAATAGCGGAATAGCGGTTTTCCGCGATTTACGCAATTTTTCCACGATTTTTCCGCAATTCCGCGATTTGCAGAATTCCGGCGGAATTAGCGGAATATCCGCAGAAAAGTCATGGTGTGGCGCGGGCAGTTCCGAAATGGCGGAACGGAATCGCGGCGCGGTAAAAGCTGCTGCCGCATCAGCCCTAGTGGGCCCTGCATTTTATCTTCACCCTAAGTCCCGCAAATTGAAAGGCCCTGTCCCCAAACATGGAAAAACTGAACTTGGGGTAAGGGAGCAGAAATGAGGGCATGCAAACAAGGATAGGGGATGGATCCACGGCATAGATTCAGGATCTGGAACCTCCTCTTCCTGAGCTCACTTCTTAAGCACCCTCGCCCCCAACTGTTGTGTGGCCCTCATAGCTCGTACCAATTTTCAACGTGGCCCCTGGGAGAGAAAAGGTTTCCCTCCCCTGATCCAGGTCCTATTTTGCTATATTTCCTCTAACGCATGCATCCAGCGATGGCCATTATCAGAGGCAGGAGACTGGGCTAGATGGACCATTGGTCTCTGACCCTGATCAAGCAACTCGCTCCAGAGGATGCATTTTTTAGCCAAGAGTTCCACTGAAATCAATGGGAAATCAGAGTGAGTTTCTTCCTGGACTGCAGGATCAGACCTTTAAAAAGATCCAATTACAACTGACCCTAGTTAGAACGTGGTATTTGGGAACCTTGTTCACAAGCGCGTTACAACAAGGTCGGTGCTATAACAAAACATTTTTTGCAAAATCTCCCGTTTTGTGAGCATTGAAATTGTGCATAAAACCCTGTTTTTTAAAAAATAAATAAATAAATAAAACGTGTTGGGAGCCATTGTCATGACTGTGCTATACATAAATTTGTACAAAACCCAATGCATATTATAATGAAGTAAAGTCTGGTCCAGGCCTGGCTGGATTGCGACCAATTTACACCTGGTCCCGATGCAACAGGGCTCCTCTATACGTGGAGCCCAATCTTCATGGAGCATTGTGATGTCATGGTGCTCTATGGGGGTGGGGCTATCTCTGGAAAGGGGCGTGGTTAAGCCGTTTCCCTGCCCCCACAGAGCACCATGACATCACAGCTCTCCTTGGGGGGCGGGGCTCTTTCTCACAGGGAGCCTGACTTGGCCCCCATCGGAGGATTTTGGTATCTGGAGGAATCCTAAAACCAGGCTCAGTCTGGTATGCTCGGCTCTATAATGAGGTTCCAGTGTAAATTCATGTCCCTTTTCTTTTCCCCTTTCTTTTCTGCCGTAGAAATTAAGTGCTCAAAATCTGAAAGATTTGCTGGGAGCTAATCTCCAGGATCTGAACAGCCTAACAGAGCAGGCTGTGGTGAAAGAGTGGGCCAAGGCACACAGGCAATCGGAAGTCAATTCTTTAGGGCTCCGGAATGTAGCGGGACTTCCAGACCCGATTCCTGACGGTTTTATCATTTTTTCGCCAGGTGAGTGAGCTCCCAGCAGAAAACCCAAGGTCGCTGGCGGAGTGTAGCGCTCCAGAAAATATCCACTGTAATTCTCTCCAAAGTAGGAAAAAGCATACGTCTGGAGCAGAAGAGAAAACAATTGTAGAGCCCCATTGCATGAAAAATTCCCCCAATGGGAATTTTTCATGTGGTGAAAAAGAACATTTTGAAAATGAGTACTTAAATTTAGTACCTAGCGATAATAACAGCCTTTTCAAGTATCATATCCAGAACCCACAGACATGGAACGGAGAGGGATTCTAATGGGTGGGGTCCCTGGGTGGCCATCGCGCCAACGCAAGCAAACTCCACACACCTCAACAGACCAGCCGTGCAACCAATTCATACAGGCGGCCATTTCCCCTCCTCCCCACCCGCAGCACTCCCCCCCTAATCCCTGCCCTCTGCCATGATACACAGCGCCAGACACCATGGAAACATGAAGCCAGTAACCCCTTCCTGCCCAGGAGATGGCGCAGCTGGGCTACAATGGAGGTGCATATTACTGGGCGGGACATGCCGGAAGCTGCCGTCCAAGCTGTTGTCCTCCATGGCGTGCGCTCTTCTCTCGTGCATTACGAGGGGGCGGGGGGAGGTTTGTTTTGCCTTGAGCTGACGTGGCGTTGCATTTCGTGTGCGTGTCCTTTAAGAGCTCCCAGCAGGGCTGTGGGCGGGACCGGGACACGGGCCAGCTGCAGACCTGTCGTGGGTGGAAGCCCCGGTTCCTACAGACAGGGAATGTGTGGGCACCTGTTCCTGGATGGCGCACACCAGCTTTTTCGGCAATGCCCCATTTTAAAATCACAACTCCTCACGCATTGCTGCCACTATAAGAATTCATAAAGATTAATTATATCTAAAAAATAATGAATAACAACAATAATAATAATAGTTGTAAGCTGCCCTGAGCCTCTGTGGGAAGGGTGTTGTATAAATTTGAATAAATTATTTTATTTTATTTTATTTTTTCTTGTTTCCAGCAGCACCAGTCCCAGGAAGAGCAGCAACGTCTGTGCCAAATCACCCGTTCCCACTTCTCTGCTGCCTTCTCCTCCCCTTGCTGCTAACGGCATCTCCGTAGACTGTATTGCCTTGTAATTAAATAATAATGGATGTTAAAATAATATTTCGGAGGAGAGAAATCCACAGTTTAACGGGTCGAAATGTTTCTAGGTCACGATTGCTATCCTTTCCCCTAGGGCTGAGGGGAAAAAAAGGGCAAAGTGGGACTATTTCATTGAATTATACAGTCACCCGTAACTGGACGTTTGCCCTGGACTGAAGTACTCTCACAGTGCTGTGGGTTCCCTAGGGCAGGGATTTGCAACCAGGTGCTCAGTTGGGCAAGGTGTGGAAGTGCTCCCTAAGCCGGCTGTCAGTCTGTGCTCAGGAGCACTTTGAAACAGTCCTTCATCCATTAAAGTCAACGTGAGTTGGGATTAATTGATTCATTATCTCAATTTCCATTGAATTGTAGAGGGGAGACTTAATGTATGCATATTTAAGCAAATCATTCATGCAAGTTACGCGGTGCTCCCAAATAGTCATTTATGTTACTCCAGTGGGAAACGGTTGAGAACCCCCTGCCCTGGGTGTTTTTACACAAAACGGGGGGGGGGTGGGGGGGGGCCGGCGGTCAGTGCGTGGGGTGGGTTTGGAGTTGTCGTGCGTGGGGGAGCACTTCAAACAGCGGTCCCATGCATGGCTGCCCCATGTCCCTGCACTGCCCACCCCATCCCCACAGAGGGCCCTCCAACTTTTCCCAAGTGCCCCATGTATGGATGGGACAGGCGGTGTGTGGGTCACGGGAGCATGCACCCCCCCACACCGAATTCACACCAGCGCTCCCCAGGTGAACAGTGTTTGTCCATGTGGGGGGGGTGTCACGTGTAAAAAAAATGTAAGTTATTGGATAAGAAGGATTTGCCGGACAGCTCTTAGTTTCAAGGAACGTCCTTTATGTCTGAACGCCACAGCTTTCAAAAAATCATAATGTTCCTTACTGCAGAGGATCCCCTCCTCTGTGCAGACCGCCATAGAACAAATCCATGTCCAAGTTAACCCTCAAGACAGCGCAATTTGTAAGAAATTGTCTGGTAGAAAGCCAAACCTCACCGAAATCAACACTTACAGGAATACTTCAGGGGGTGGCAGGGAGGTGAAAGAGTTCATAATTTTTTTGACAAGACATCCATCATGTCAAATGCCATATAAGTACTTTGTTCTCTAAAAGACAACAAAGTGCCTCCCCCTTTATCCGCTCTTTGCCCAGAAAGGGTTTCCAAAAAAATTAAGGGAGTTTGTCAGAATCAAGAAAAAGAGGATGAATTTCTGATATACGTTCACACAAAAAGGACTGGATTTTTCAAGTCGGCATTTTGATTGACTGATTCTGTTGGACTGTCCAGCACAATATTGCCCTGGGAAAATCCTAAAGAAAGAAAGAGCCGTTCAATTCATTCTGGAGAATATTCCTGGAATGGAGATTTTCAGGAAAAAGCTGGAGGGGTGTGGGGGTGTGATTAAGTCAAACAAATGAAATGTGTACTGTGAACCCACAAAACCGTCGCCATTGAGGAACAAATGCAAGCGGAGATGAATGCTGCACTGCTTTCCTTGCCAACTGTATATAGTATCTCTTTAAATTATGTGAAATTCAGAACAATAAATGTGCTATTCCACACCGAGAGTGGTGTTGCCTTTATCACTAGCCTGCAAAAGGGAGCAAGCAGGGGCAGATTTGCCAGTCTGTTGGCTATTAATGCCTGTATCCACTCTACTTAACAGCCTCAGAGCCTCCCGTGTCCCCAGAACACCCTATACCCCAGGGCAATCACCCCCACATTTTTCTCTGCCCCTTCTGTCTTGATCACCTCTTCCACTATGTGTTACTACTCATCCTTCCAACCACCCACATCAGAAATCTGCATGAAATCAAGTAGGTACATTTTTGCCAGTCAGCTAGCTTGCGTTAATCTGTGCAAATCAGATGGCTGATTATGCAAATCAGCCTTCCATAAACATGTGCGAATCAGCTGCACACGTTTCCGTTCATCTGTGCAAATCAGTTGTACTAGTTTGCATTAATCTGTGCAAATCAGCTGCTTCCCAAACTTGTGCAAATGTGTTGTGTCCAAACGTGTGCACTAGTTCACATTCACTTGTACAAATCAGCTGTGCCCTAGTGCCCATAAACCTGCGCAAATCAGCTGCGCCCGTTTGCATTGCTCTGTGCAAATCAGCTGTGTGCTAGTTTGCCTTCATCTGCACTAATCTGCTCTGCTGCCACCCAAACTTGTGCAAGCCAGCTGTGCACTAGTTTGCACTGCTCTGTGCAAATCAGCTGTGTGCTAGTTTGCATTCATCTGCACAAATCCACTGTGTGTAAACTTGTGTGCAGTGTGGACTAGTTTGCATTAATCTGTCCAAATCAGTTGTGCACGCGCTTGCGTTAATCTGCGCAGATCAGCTGTGCTGCCTAAACGTGTGCAAATCCGTTGTGCCCACGCTTGTGCAAAGCAGCTGTGCACTAGTTTGCACTGCTCTGTGCAAATCCGTTGTGTGCTAGTTTGCATTGCTCTGCATAACTCTGCAGAGCAGCGGGGCGCTAGTTTGCATTCACCCGCGCGCGCCTCGGCATCGCCGAAACCTCAAGGATATTCTGACTCCCTCGCGCGCCACCCCCTCGCGCCTCTACAGCCCAGCGCCGACTAGAAAACATCCCCGCGCATGCGAGTTGTCGGCTAATAACCGGGCACCCCGCCGCGCAAGCGCACTTCGACACCATCGACGACACCGCTTTCCCTCCGCCTCTTTCCGGCCGAGCGACGGAACGCGCTTTTCAGCAGTGTGGCTTACCCCCCCATCTCCTCGCCGCCGGGCGCGCTTTCCGGCAGCGTGGCCCGCCGCCAGTCATGGCGTCTCAGTTCAGCGGGGTGCTGCAGCTGACCGACCTGGATGATTTTATCGGGCCCTCGCAGGTGCGTGCGCGGGAGGGGCTGAGGGGTGGGTGGGGCGGTTCCCTCTCCCATGGGGGGGTGTCAGTGTTGGTGGGTCCCCCCTCCCCTTGCCTTCACACTGGCAGGTGGGGGAGGGGCTTGTGTGTTGCCCCGCCCCCCCCCTTTCTAGGGCTATGGAGGCAGAGCCCCTTTATGGGTCAGCATTAGGGTTGCCACCTGGGCACATTTTGAAGGAACACTTATTAAAAATACATGTTGCAGGGCAAAGGCGCCAATGCAGGCCCTGGAACATGTATTTCTCATAAATGTTCCTTTAAAATGTGCCCAGATGGCAACCCTAGCGGCTATTGCCTTAGGCGTCAATGCAGGCCCTGGAACATGTATTTCTCATAAATGTTCCTTTAAAATGTGCCCAGATGGCAACCCTAGCGGCTATTGCCTTAGGCGCCAATGCAGGCCCTGGAACATGTATTTCTCATAAATGTTCCTTTAAAATGTGCCCAGATGGCAACCCTAGCGGCTATTGCCTTAGGCGCCAATGCAGGCCCTGGAACATGTATTTCTCATAAATGTTCCTTTAAAATGTGCCCAGATGGCAACCCTAGCGGCTATTGCCTTAGGCGCCAATGCAGGCCCTGGAACATGTATTTCTCATAAATGTTCCTTTAAAATGTGCCCAGATGACAACCCTAGCGGCTATTGCCTTAGGCGCCAATGCAGGCCCTGGAACATGTATTTCTCATAAATATTCCTTTAAAATGTGCCCAGATGGCAACCCTAGCGGCGATTGCCTTAGGCGCCAATGCAGGCCCTGCAGCATGTATTTCTCATAAGCGGGAGGGAAAAGGTTGCCCGCCCCTGATGTAGCCTATACCTCCGGGACAAATGCAGCCCCCAGACAGGTTTCCTGTGGCCCCTTCCCAGTTCTTGGATCTGGATCCAGCTCCTGCCTCCCGCGCGCTGTGAAGCGGAGCTCAGGGGAAGGGAGCGGGGATGAGGAGCCCTTTGCACAAGGAGAAGGGACGGATCCAGGATCTGGACCCTTCTCTTCCCGACGGCACCTTAGAAACGCCTCTGCCCTCGACTTCTCTTGGGCCCAGAGAGCTTGGTCTAATTTCGAACGTGGCCCCCGGCGAGGGAGACGGTCACACTTGTACGCAAGAAGAAAGAGAGAGGGTGGGGGGGAAAGAGAGAGAGAAAAAAGAAATATATTTAAAGGGGGTGGGGGAGAATGACTATAAATCACAATTAAAAGTATCCACAGTAAGAAATGGGAAGGTGGATGGATGTATATTTATCCCACGGAAAGATAGAAAGGGCGGTTTCTCTGTTGGTCCCAAATGTAAGAGCTGGAGACTGAGTAGTTCAGATGATCTCGTTCATTGGGCCGACCTCTGGTGAGTATGTACAAGCCTTTGGGTCACACCAGGCCCTTCCTCAGGCACTGAGCGTAGTTAGAAATCTGTAAACTGAGCAAACGTAGGACAAGTCTACATGAGGAGGCGTGGAGCGACGTGGGTGGGAGTGGATTAAGACAAGGTAATGAGGGTGCGGTTGTTAAATAGGGAGAAGAGAGAGAGAAATGCCAGATATTTAAAAATAGAGTTTGTGTGTGTGTGTGTATATATATATATAAAAATATTGGTGTAGAAGAGGAAGAAACACTAGTGGTAAACACACCGAGAGAAGACGAGGCTAAAGCAGATATTGGTTGGAGGCGTAGTAGGAAACAGCTTTTCAGATAAAGGGAATTCGCGTAGGAAGGAACTGGGTTCGTAGCAGTGACGCAAAGGTGGAGTCTACAGCTGATGGAGTCTGTCGCTTTCTACGGATTTGTAGAATGGCTCGAAAAGCGTAGGTCTCTGTTGAGTCTTATTTTGGGGTATTTAATCAAGTTATGAATTTTAGCTCCCAGGTCCATCTTTTAAAGATGTTTTATAGGCTTCCTTTTTGAGGATGAGGACCGAGGCCACTTGCCCACGTTACCCGGGGCCGGCAGTTCCCCCGGTGGGGAATCTCCTGGGCGGGAGACTTGTGCTGACCTCGAAATCCAGCCCTTGCATTCGGAGGAAATCATTCTGCTGGCCGTGGCTGATGAAGCTTTCAGCCCTGCGCCCACGTGTGGAGTTTGGCGTAAGTCTTCTGACTGGGAGATTCCCAGCTGGGAGAATCGCCGGCCCCGGTAACGTGGGCCAAGGGGCCCGAGAGATGAGCCACGGAGCAGCCATTCTGGGAGAAGTGTGTCACACGCGCAGCTGAGGAGGAAGACTTTGGAGTGCGGTATTAGCGGGGGTTAGTGGGTTTTAGAAAGGGAAAATGGGAGTGACTTCTCAGTTAGTTTTCACCCGTCACCCGTCCCTTTTAACTGGGTTGATGTGACGAAGGCATGAGAGGAATGTGAAAGGAAGTCTATTGGGGCATTCTGGTCCCGCCAGAGCTCAGAGCAAGGATTTATTAAGACTGTTTAGAGGGGTGCTTCGGCAGTCAAGTTGGACAGCTAAGTTTTTAGGAAAGATGGAGGCAACCATTGGGGTGGGACTACTGGTATCCGATTAATCCAATAAAACCAGTAACACCGGTATCAGCGTACTGGGGTTTTGTTTTTTAACATTGGCCAGTTTACCGGATTTTTTACATCGCACCCATCGATGCCTGCAATGTAAAAAATCTGGTAAACCGGCCAATATTAAAAAAAACCAAACCAACAGTATGTCGATACCGGTAAATCTGGTATCAGGGAGCTCCGATGCCGGTAAATCTGGTATTCCTCCCCGAGTCCCACCCCTAGCTACCATAGATTCGTCACTGATGGCTTCTCCTTTGTTCAGGGTCCCTCTCTTCCCTATAACTAAGGCCTCTTGCACACGAGTCCAGGGGTGGAGTGGAGGAGGGAACTGCTGTGAACTGAAATTGCATGGGGGGGGGGGGGCAAGGGGGTCACATGAAGTTCCGCTCATGTGCAGTGGCGTTTAGCCCATTTCTGTCGTGATTTCAGTGGCGGGAGAGAGCTGGATTGTCAGCCCTGTCTCCCGTCACCAAAATCATGGAAGAAATGGCCGAATCATGTCAAAACCCCTGCACACATGAGCAAAACATCACATGATTCCCCCCTGGTGTGATTTTGGTTCACAGCAGCCGCCCCCCCCCCCCTCCGGTCTTGTGTACAAATGGCCTAAGTTAAACACATGCCCCTGCAATTTTTAAGCTTCCTGAATGTCTCCCTGTCTCTCCTTATGTTCCCCTCTCCCTTGTCTTTCCTAGATTGTAAGCCCCTTGGGGCAGGGACCTGTCTCTAACCTACATCACCAGGTGCATATTAAGATGGGGATAAATTCTTGTCCCCATTCTGAACATCTTGGTAGACAACCTTAAAGGCAAGGCGGATGTGGGTGAGGACACAGTTAAAATAATAATAATCATGCAGAGTTCTTAAAAACTATTCAGCCCCTGGATTTTTAAACAAACCAAGTGAAGTAATGGGATGTTCTCTATCAAATATAACTTTCTTGGCAAGTGCCACAGGTTAACTGTAATAATAACCACGCCTCCTGACTGCTTCAATGAAGAATGATCCTGCTGAGCCTTTGGAGAAGAGGATACCTAGGAGAGACAGGGTTTTTTGTTCCTTTACACACTTTTGGGGTTTTCTTGGTGCCCTCTAAGCTTTCGGTATGATGTTGGAGAGGTGTTTGCACTGTAAAAATGGGGTGAGCCGGTCTTTTTTGTCCTTGTAGCTTTTGTTTGTCTGGTAAAATGTAAGTGTTTGGTTTTTTTTTTGCTGTTTTTGTTAGCCTGGGAATAGTTGAATCCAAGAAATAATTTTAGGGGGAAGATGGAAAGTTTGTTGTAAGCAAACAAGATCTGATCCTTTTGCTTAACAGCCACAAGGATTTTTAACCCTGTAAACTGAGAATCCAGTTCAACTCAGTCCAGAATTAACCACCAGGTCCTGCTCCGTTGGATCTTTACATCCTTCGTTATATCCCGAGCGCTTTCTCCTGCCTCTTTCATATTTTGGATTTGATCCTTTCCCAGGATTGCATCAAACCAATTAAGGTTGAGAAGAAACTTGGGAAGGCGGCAGCTAAGATCCGAATTGAAGATGATGGAAGCTACTTTCAAGTCGACCAGGTAAATAGTTTTGAACTGTGCTTTGATGACAGCTTATTTCGTCTATACTTAGGGTGCGATCCAGCCGCCCACGGGAGCTATTCTGATTATTTTGTCTTCAGAGTTAAGCTTCAGAGCAGAGTTTTCATCCGATATTATTCTTACCTCCAGAACTTCTCGGAGCGGTGTGCTGAAACAAAACCTTCTTTGACATCCGTTGACTTGGTTATGATTTCAGATTTTATTTTCATTTCTGAAGTGTTGAAACTCAATAGAATTTCAAAAAGAGAGTGAAATCGGTACTGCCAGCATTCCGCTCGGACTGCTTTCTAAGGAATACTTAGCTGAGCAAGCGATATGGTCTAGCTCAGCTTAGGACATTTTCATACAAGACACTCCCGCCCCGCCCGCTAGACGTGTTGTGGGGCACCCATACGGCAACACTGCAGCCCTGCGTCATGTCTAGTGAGTGGAGAGTGTCTTGTGTGAAAATGCCCTTGCTCTCCGTCCCTGCTGTTTGCCCCATTGAACAAAGAGAGAACTTAGGGTGATTTCAGACGTTACGTTGTCTGAAATCCCCTCAGTCAACCGTGGGGGGTGAACGAAGGGGAACGTGTGTTTGCGCGCATCCAGATGTTCACCTCAGTCAAGCCCACCCCCCCGCGGTGAACCTATCCATGCTTTTCCCGCGCCACGGCGGCGAACGAAGCGTGGTTAGGGGGAATCCGGAACGCAGTGAAGGAAAAGTAACGTCTGTTGCCTTACCTTCGCCGCGTTCCGGAGTCCTGGCGGTGGCCGGATAGGCCGCTGCGGCTGCCTGTCTCAGGGAGGGAGGGCGGCCCAACAGACATGACAGGCGGCAGACATGTGGTTCGGCGGTCCCCACGGCCGGGGGCAAAGGGGCGAACGTCTGTTGGCGCGTCCCTTCCCTGGAATGATTTGGAGACGATGCTTCCGTTAATGCAGCCTAAACTTGCATTGACCATTTTAGCCCCCATAGCCCATTGTTTGACTCCTGTTCAGTTTGGGATCAAGCACAATCCCTAGATTGTTTTTGCATGTGATGCTGCCAAGCCCGGTATCCAATTCTTATCCTTGTGCGTTTGGGATCCACACCCCCCCCCCCCTCCAGAACTTTACATTATCTTGGTGAAATTTCACAGTGTTCATTTCAGCCTAGATTTCCAACCTAGCAAAGTATTTTTTAAAATGTGCATAATCTCTGGACATACCTGAACGAGGGACCAAAAGACAGCTATTAAAATTAACCCGTGAAAAATACAACGTTGTTTGTCTCATGGGGTAGGTTTGACACACACACACACCAGTCTTTTGGCACTTAAATTGCTTGAATGTATCAACTAACATTGTATTACCTCCTGGGGTATAAATCTACCTCATGGTAAAACTAATTGGGGTATGTTTCTGCCCCAGAGCCTATTCGTTCTCTCTCTCTGTGTCTCACTCTCTCTCTCCCATTCACACACAGAATGGTTAAAGATAATTGACTTTCCTTTGGGGATATTGTGTACCTGTGTGTAGGGGACAGTGTCCTAAAAGGACAAAGTTGGAGAACCACTAGCCCGTGAGTTATTGCAAGGGATGCGCATTCAGGGTAGGAAGCTGCTGCCCCAAGGGTTAAGTTTTAAAAGTTAGCCAAATTGCAATAAACTTTTTGCATCGTTTCAGGTATTGGAATCTTTGACAGCTAGAAGCATCCTAAGTATGGCGGTGTCTGCTCCAAGCATCCAGATGTATTTTCTGCCTGACTTGAGGGCAGTGCATTCCCAAGGGAAATCAATTTATGCTTGAGAGAAGCTGTACTGCATTGTTGGGACCTTGCTAAGATTCTTTTTCTCCCCAATTCCTCAAGTGCTTTTAGAAATCCCCCCCCCCCCCCCCCCCCCCCCAAGTATCTTTGAAAGTGAGTGAGTTCTGTCTAATGAAACTGTAGCTGATAAAATTGCTACAGCAAGTAATTGTAGGTAAGTAAACATTGTGATTTTCCCATCTTGTACGATTAGGACTAGAGCCAGGCTTGTCTCTTTTCAGGATGGTGGAACGCAAAAGCTGGAAAAGGCGAAAATTACCCTGAATGACTGCTTAGCCTGCAGCGGCTGTATCACATCAGCCGAAAGTGTATTAATCACCCAGCAGAGCCATGAAGAGCTCTGCAGAGTGTTAAATTCCAACAAGGTAAGTGACTCAAGTAGGCTCAATCACTTTAAAAGAACCCCCAAGCTTGAGTGAGAATTCCTGAAACGGATATCTGAATAATACAGCATGCAGGAAAGCTGTTCTGCGCCCAGATGAGTTGTCCCAAAGAAATTAACCATGGCGCATTTGTAGAAGGTGCATCTAGTTACTGCCCCCATCAGAAACCCGATTGTCAGCATAGACTTGTGAAAGACTTAGTAATGCTTAGTGCGGTGTCAACTATCTGCAGAAACGTTGAGGGCGCTGTATCTTAACCTGTTTGTGAAGCATTCATACTGCATCTTATTTTTCAGATCATAGGATCTAATCAGCAGAAGCTAGTTGTTGTTTCTGTCTCGCCGCAATCGAGAGCATCATTAGCTGCCAAATTTCAGCTGACTCCTCTAGATGCAGCCAGGAAACTGACTGCGTTCTTCAAAAAGTTAGGTGAGTGTTGTTACCTTCTGAATTTCAAAGGTGGAATGTTTTCAGAACATTGCTTTAGCGATTAAAGTTCTTAAGAGCCACAGGACTCAGTCGCCAAATACTTGTTTCCAGACTGTTTAAAAGTAATTCAGCCCTTTCTGTTAAATCACTTCTGTATCTTTGTGCATGAAAAGTTATCCAAAATCATTTGCTGCTTAACATCAGTAAAGAGTTCAGTTTTAAGTCAGGGCTGGCAAAATCCACTTTCTGCCCCATAAACATTTTGCTCTGTGCCAGTTTGGGTTTAATAAAAAAAAAAAAAAGATTTTCCTACAGAACCCAAATTCCAGGCAAACTTTGAGTTCAAATAAAACATTTCAGAAACCTTGACATTCTTCACTTAGTTTTGACATCTTTAAAATATTTTTATTTTAATTCAACACATGGCTTAAAACAGCAAAACCAGTTTAAGTTTTTGAATATGTTAACCTAAGCAACTTCAGAATTCTTATTAGAAGTATCGCTGTGGAGTTGAAATCTTGATGTTCTAAACATCCCAGATGTCGCTTGTAAGACAGGCGTCCAGTACACGGGTGGAAATGATAGTGCACTGACCAGCAGGTTCTGAAGTTGCTGGAAGTGTTTTTTGAACAAATCTACCCTTTAGTTTTCTCTGTTGGCAAAATTGACTCTCTCGAGTCAAATACAGTCACGGCAATTAATGACTAGCGAATCAGAAGCTACTTAGTGCCTTAGTTTTGTGACATCAGACTTCAGATTTGGATTCCAAGATTTCTATTATGAAATCTTTGGCACGAAATCTAAAAAAGTTGTAAACGTGACCCTTTTTTTTTTTTTTGGCAGGATTTTACTTTTGAAAACTATATTTTTCAGTGGAGGGGGGAAACTGGGGCAATTTGTTTTTTTGGATTAGCTTTGCTTAAAAAACAAACAAAAAACACTGATAGTATCAGCCTTGCTCATGTCACACTGGGACAGTGGTCTGTTTCATTCAAAAAATGTACAAAAAGTATGCTTGAGGCTGATCGGTTAGATTTCGTGACACACGGTCAGATATTTATCTTATGTGTCTGATGAAATACCCATGTGCTGTTTAGGTGTCCACTCTGTGTTTGATACAACTTTCTCAAGGAACTTCAGCCTGTTGGAGAGTCAGCGAGAGTTTGTGCAACGTTTCCGAAGGCAAAATGAAGATAAAAAGGCCTTGCCAATGTTGGCCTCTGCCTGCCCAGGTACGTTGTAAAGGATCTTAAAAGTGCCGCAGACTAATAACCCCCTCCGGAACAAGAAACTATTTAGTAAAGCCACCGTTTAATGGTGAGAGAATGATAACTGGTTGTAGAAACTACTGCAGTAAAGGAGAAGATGTAGACGTATAAATCCCATTTCTGCATACGACTCTGATTAAATATGGAAGCTATGAGCTGTAGAGGCAGAAATGCTTGTGATCATTCCTGTAGACGCTAGTTTTGACTCCAAAGGGTATGCTGCTAGCATCTGTTTTCAGAGAGAGACTCGGAACAACATTGGCTGGTAGCAAGAATGACTTTGAAGGCAACGTCAGTTTCATGTATTGCTGGTCCTTCCCGTTTCCTCAGGCTGGATCTGCTACGCAGAGAAAACCCATGGAAGCTTTATTATCCCGTACATCAGCACCACCAAGTCTCCCCAGCAAGTGATGGGCTCCTTAATCAAAGGCCACTTTGCAAGTCAACAGGTAAAGCTTTGCGCTGGCGATGCTTCGAGTGGGAAGCTGGAAACGGTTCAACGTTTGGAAAAATGCTAAGATCAGAGTGGTTTTTAAACCGGACTGATTATCATTAGAGCACAAGTTCTGCTGCATCTCCAGTTGCTTTCGTGAAGAGCTTGTAATTGGGTGGACAGGGTTTAATATGAAGCTTCTGTCTCTGAATTTCCTCTCTCGGCTCCCTGTCTATTGTCCTGCCCCTTAACTCTTCCGAACTTCCTAATGGTAAGAGCTGTTTGACAGTGGGGCAGACGCTGCCTAGGGCGGTGGTGAGCTCTCCTTCACCAGAGGTTTTCAAACAGAGGCTGGATGGCCATCTGTCGGGGATGCTGTAGCTGTGGATTTCCTGCACTGAGCAGGAGGTGGGACTAGATGACCTCGGAGGTCACCTTCCAACCCTAAGCGTCTATGAAATCTTTTGTAGAACCTTAGTGTTGAAAGTCACCGTGAGGGTCATCTAGTCTAACCCCCTGCTTGGATGCATGGCGACAGCCACAGCATCTCTGACAGGCGTCCGTCCAGCCTCTTTCTGAAAACCTCCAGCGACAAGAGATCTTACAACCTCCCTAGGGAACTTGTTCCATTGCTGCACAGCTCTGAATGTTAGGTGGAATATCAGGAAGACCTTCCTAACTCTAACTTGAGTGTGTTATTTCTAGTCCTGCCCTCGGCTGTAGCAACTCAGAACGGTTCGACTACTATCATGTCTTCCCTTAATCTTCTCTTTACTAGGCTAAACATACCCACTTCCTTCAACCTTTCTTCATAAGACTTGTCTTCCAGGCATTTTTATCATCTTTGTTGCCTTTTTCTGAATCCGCTCCGATTTGTCAGTATCCTTCTTAAAATGAGCCTTCCCCCCCCCCAAAAAAAAAAACCTGGACACAATGCTCCAGCTGAGGTCTGACCAGTGTCGAATGGAGTGGAATTATGTCTTTCCTACCTTTTCTTCTTAATAGCCACGGTTCAGCTCTAGTACTGAAAGGGCACTGGAAACTACTTTTCATTACCCAATACATCTGAAAGAAATTGATTTGCTGCCTTGATTTTTCTAGTGTATTTTCATACGTTAAAATCTGCGGACACTTTTTAAAGCAAAATAACATTATCTTGTCTCAGAGAGAATATGAATTTATGTGCACGGACAGTCCACTTTGTTTGGACTTGGTTACATTTAAGCTCCACATATTTCATGTCTAAACTCTTAGTCCAAAGTTGATTTCCCCCAAGACACTTAAAGAAGCGCTGCTGACACCATGACTTATTCTTCAAGCAATGATGGGTTTAACATTTTTGCTGGACATGAGTGTGGCCATCGCCCAGATGCATTCAGAAATCTAAACAGCCGTGAAGCGCGTTTGGCAAGAAATACTGAAAACCAGCTTTGGCACGCAGTGGGTGTCTTCAGACCAGCACGTTACCCGCTGGTTGCTGTGGGTAACCAGTGGGTAATGGGTGGGAAGGTGCTTGTCTGGAAACACCCATAGGTGAACTTCTTTCGAGAGTTCCTTGAATGGTGTTGAACTTGCATGTTTGTTGTTCGCTCCAAACTAGGACACAATTAGGGTGTCCTAGTTTGAATCGAAGCATGTGCACCTGCAACCTCTTGGATGTATTCCTGTCTCCTTGTGTACTCCTCTCCTGCCCCAGTGGGCTTACAATTAAGGGGACCACAGAGGGACCTGTCTATAATTGTTGACTGTAAAGTACCAGGTACATTGCAGGCGCTGTGTGAATACTTAATAATAATCCAAGCTGGAGCAGTGTGTGTGTGTACTGTATCCTCTGACTTAAGTGGACTTCCCTAAGGATGTAGCTTCCATCCATTCAGGTCAACGACTCCGCTTTCACCCATGACTCTAAGGTCTGTCTCTTATACACATCTAGATGTGTATAAGAGACAGGGGTGGGGGGGAAAGAGAGAGAGAAAAAAGAAATCTATTTAAAGGGGGTGGGGGAGAATGACTATAAATCACAATTAAAAGTATCCACAGTAAGAAATGGGAAGGTGGATGGATGTATATTTATCCCACGGAAAGATAGAAAGGGCGGTTTCTCTGTTGGTCCCAAATGTAAGAGCTGGAGACTGAGTAGTTCAGATGATCTCGTTCATTGGGCCGACCTCTGGTGAGTATGTACAAGCCTTTGGGTCACACCAGGCCCTTCCTCAGGCACTGAGCGTAGTTAGAAATCTGTAAACTGAGCAAACGTAGGACAAGTCTACATGAGGAGGCGTGGAGCGACGTGGGTGGGAGTGGATTAAGACAAGGTAATGAGGGTGCGGTTGTTAAATAGGGAGAAGAGAGAGAGAAATGCCAGATATTTAAAAATAGAGTTTGTGTGTGTGTGTGTATATATATATATAAAAATATTGGTGTAGAAGAGGAAGAAACACTAGTGGTAAACACACCGAGAGAAGACGAGGCTAAAGCAGATATTGGTTGGAGGCGTAGTAGGAAACAGCTTTTCAGATAAAGGGAATTCGCGTAGGAAGGAACTGGGTTCGTAGCAGTGACGCAAAGGTGGAGTCTACAGCTGATGGAGTCTGTCGCTTTCTACGGATTTGTAGAATGGCTCGAAAAGCGTAGGTCTCTGTTGAGTCTTATTTTGGGGTATTTAATCAAGTTATGAATTTTAGCTCCCAGGTCCATCTTTTAAAGATGTTTTATAGGCTTCCTTTTTGAGGATGAGGACCGAGGCCACTTGCCCACGTTACCCGGGGCCGGCAGTTCCCCCGGTGGGGAATCTCCTGGGCGGGAGACTTGTGCTGACCTCGAAATCCAGCCCTTGCATTCGGAGGAAATCATTCTGCTGGCCGTGGCTGATGAAGCTTTCAGCCCTGCGCCCACGTGTGGAGTTTGGCGTAAGTCTTCTGACTGGGAGATTCCCAGCTGGGAGAATCGCCGGCCCCGGTAACGTGGGCCAAGGGGCCCGAGAGATGAGCCACGGAGCAGCCATTCTGGGAGAAGTGTGTCACACGCGCAGCTGAGGAGGAAGACTTTGGAGTGCGGTATTAGCGGGGGTTAGTGGGTTTTAGAAAGGGAAAATGGGAGTGACTTCTCAGTTAGTTTTCACCCGTCACCCGTCCCTTTTAACTGGGTTGATGTGACGAAGGCATGAGAGGAATGTGAAAGGAAGTCTATTGGGGCATTCTGGTCCCGCCAGAGCTCAGAGCAAGGATTTATTAAGACTGTTTAGAGGGGTGCTTCGGCAGTCAAGTTGGACAGCTAAGTTTTTAGGAAAGATGGAGGCAACCATTGGGGTGGGACTACTGGTATCCGATTAATCCAATAAAACCAGTAACACCGGTATCAGCGTACTGGGGTTTTGTTTTTTAACATTGGCCAGTTTACCGGATTTTTTACATCGCACCCATCGATGCCTGCAATGTAAAAAATCTGGTAAACCGGCCAATATTAAAAAAAACCAAACCAACAGTATGTCGATACCAGTAAATCTGGTATCAGGGAGCTCCGATGCCGGTAAATCTGGTATTCCTCCCCGAGTCCCACCCCTAGCTACCATAGATTCGTCACTGATGGCTTCTCCTTTGTTCAGGGTCCCTCTCTTCCCTATAACTAAGGCCTCTTGCACACGAGTCCAGGGGTGGAGTGGAGGAGGGAACTGCTGTGAACTGAAATTGCATGGGGGGGGGGGGGCAAGGGGGTCACATGAAGTTCCGCTCATGTGCAGTGGCGTTTAGCCCATTTCTGTCGTGATTTCAGTGGCGGGAGAGAGCTGGATTGTCAGCCCTGTCTCCCGTCACCAAAATCATGGAAGAAATGGCCGAATCATGTCAAAACCCCTGCACACATGAGCAAAACATCACATGATTCCCCCCTGGTGTGATTTTGGTTCACAGCAGCCGCCCCCCCCCCCCTCCGGTCTTGTGTACAAATGGCCTAAGTTAAACACATGCCCCTGCAATTTTTAAGCTTCCTGAATGTCTCCCTGTCTCTCCTTATGTTCCCCTCTCCCTTGTCTTTCCTAGATTGTAAGCCCCTTGGGGCAGGGACCTGTCTCTAACCTACATCACCAGGTGCATATTAAGATGGGGATAAATTCTTGTCCCCATTCTGAACATCTTGGTAGACAACCTTAAAGGCAAGGCGGATGTGGGTGAGGACACAGTTAAAATAATAATAATCATGCAGAGTTCTTAAAAACTATTAAGCCCCTGGATTTTTAAACAAACCAAGTGAAGTAATGGGATGTTCTCTATCAAATATAACTTTCTTGGCAAGTGCCACAGGTTAACTGTAATAATAACCACGCCTCCTGACTGCTTCAATGAAGAATGATCCTGCTGAGCCTTTGGAGAAGAGGATACCTAGGAGAGACAGGGTTTTTTGTTCCTTTACACACTTTTGGGGTTTTCTTGGTGCCCTCTAAGCTTTCGGTATGATGTTGGAGAGGTGTTTGCACTGTAAAAATGGGGTGAGCCGGTCTTTTTTGTCCTTGTAGCTTTTGTTTGTCTGGTAAAATGTAAGTGTTTGGTTTTTTTTTTGCTGTTTTTGTTAGCCTGGGAATAGTTGAATCCAAGAAATAATTTTAGGGGGAAGATGGAAAGTTTGTTGTAAGCAAACAAGATCTGATCCTTTTGCTTAACAGCCACAAGGATTTTTAACCCTGTAAACTGAGAATCCAGTTCAACTCAGTCCAGAATTAACCACCAGGTCCTGCTCCGTTGGATCTTTACATCCTTCGTTATATCCCGAGCGCTTTCTCCTGCCTCTTTCATATTTTGGATTTGATCCTTTCCCAGGATTGCATCAAACCAATTAAGGTTGAGAAGAAACTTGGGAAGGCGGCAGCTAAGATCCGAATTGAAGATGATGGAAGCTACTTTCAAGTCGACCAGGTAAATAGTTTTGAACTGTGCTTTGATGACAGCTTATTTCGTCTATACTTAGGGTGCGATCCAGCCGCCCACGGGAGCTATTCTGATTATTTTGTCTTCAGAGTTAAGCTTCAGAGCAGAGTTTTCATCCGATATTATTCTTACCTCCAGAACTTCTCGGAGCGGTGTGCTGAAACAAAACCTTCTTTGACATCCGTTGACTTGGTTATGATTTCAGATTTTATTTTCATTTCTGAAGTGTTGAAACTCAATAGAATTTCAAAAAGAGAGTGAAATCGGTACTGCCAGCATTCCGCTCGGACTGCTTTCTAAGGAATACTTAGCTGAGCAAGCGATATGGTCTAGCTCAGCTTAGGACATTTTCATACAAGACACTCCCGCCCCGCCCGCTAGACGTGTTGTGGGGCACCCATACGGCAACACTGCAGCCCTGCGTCATGTCTAGTGAGTGGAGAGTGTCTTGTGTGAAAATGCCCTTGCTCTCCGTCCCTGCTGTTTGCCCCATTGAACAAAGAGAGAACTTAGGGTGATTTCAGACGTTACGTTGTCTGAAATCCCCTCAGTCAACCGTGGGGGGTGAACGAAGGGGAACGTGTGTTTGCGCGCATCCAGATGTTCACCTCAGTCAAGCCCACCCCCCCGCGGTGAACCTATCCATGCTTTTCCCGCGCCACGGCGGCGAACGAAGCGTGGTTAGGGGGAATCCGGAACGCAGTGAAGGAAAAGTAACGTCTGTTGCCTTACCTTCGCCGCGTTCCGGAGTCCTGGCGGTGGCCGGATAGGCCGCTGCGGCTGCCTGTCTCAGGGAGGGAGGGCGGCCCAACAGACATGACAGGCGGCAGACATGTGGTTCGGCGGTCCCCACGGCCGGGGGCAAAGGGGCGAACGTCTGTTGGCGCGTCCCTTCCCTGGAATGATTTGGAGACGATGCTTCCGTTAATGCAGCCTAAACTTGCATTGACCATTTTAGCCCCCATAGCCCATTGTTTGACTCCTGTTCAGTTTGGGATCAAGCACAATCCCTAGATTGTTTTTGCATGTGATGCTGCCAAGCCCGGTATCCAATTCTTATCCTTGTGCGTTTGGGATCCACACCCCCCCCCCCCTCCAGAACTTTACATTATCTTGGTGAAATTTCACAGTGTTCATTTCAGCCTAGATTTCCAACCTAGCAAAGTATTTTTTAAAATGTGCATAATCTCTGGACATACCTGAACGAGGGACCAAAAGACAGCTATTAAAATTAACCCGTGAAAAATACAACGTTGTTTGTCTCATGGGGTAGGTTTGACACACACACACACCAGTCTTTTGGCACTTAAATTGCTTGAATGTATCAACTAACATTGTATTACCTCCTGGGGTATAAATCTACCTCATGGTAAAACTAATTGGGGTATGTTTCTGCCCCAGAGCCTATTCGTTCTCTCTCTCTGTGTCTCACTCTCTCTCTCCCATTCACACACAGAATGGTTAAAGATAATTGACTTTCCTTTGGGGATATTGTGTACCTGTGTGTAGGGGACAGTGTCCTAAAAGGACAAAGTTGGAGAACCACTAGCCCGTGAGTTATTGCAAGGGATGCGCATTCAGGGTAGGAAGCTGCTGCCCCAAGGGTTAAGTTTTAAAAGTTAGCCAAATTGCAATAAACTTTTTGCATCGTTTCAGGTATTGGAATCTTTGACAGCTAGAAGCATCCTAAGTATGGCGGTGTCTGCTCCAAGCATCCAGATGTATTTTCTGCCTGACTTGAGGGCAGTGCATTCCCAAGGGAAATCAATTTATGCTTGAGAGAAGCTGTACTGCATTGTTGGGACCTTGCTAAGATTCTTTTTCTCCCCAATTCCTCAAGTGCTTTTAGAAATCCCCCCCCCCCCCCCCCCCCCCCCAAGTATCTTTGAAAGTGAGTGAGTTCTGTCTAATGAAACTGTAGCTGATAAAATTGCTACAGCAAGTAATTGTAGGTAAGTAAACATTGTGATTTTCCCATCTTGTACGATTAGGACTAGAGCCAGGCTTGTCTCTTTTCAGGATGGTGGAACGCAAAAGCTGGAAAAGGCGAAAATTACCCTGAATGACTGCTTAGCCTGCAGCGGCTGTATCACATCAGCCGAAAGTGTATTAATCACCCAGCAGAGCCATGAAGAGCTCTGCAGAGTGTTAAATTCCAACAAGGTAAGTGACTCAAGTAGGCTCAATCACTTTAAAAGAACCCCCAAGCTTGAGTGAGAATTCCTGAAACGGATATCTGAATAATACAGCATGCAGGAAAGCTGTTCTGCGCCCAGATGAGTTGTCCCAAAGAAATTAACCATGGCGCATTTGTAGAAGGTGCATCTAGTTACTGCCCCCATCAGAAACCCGATTGTCAGCATAGACTTGTGAAAGACTTAGTAATGCTTAGTGCGGTGTCAACTATCTGCAGAAACGTTGAGGGCGCTGTATCTTAACCTGTTTGTGAAGCATTCATACTGCATCTTATTTTTCAGATCATAGGATCTAATCAGCAGAAGCTAGTTGTTGTTTCTGTCTCGCCGCAATCGAGAGCATCATTAGCTGCCAAATTTCAGCTGACTCCTCTAGATGCAGCCAGGAAACTGACTGCGTTCTTCAAAAAGTTAGGTGAGTGTTGTTACCTTCTGAATTTCAAAGGTGGAATGTTTTCAGAACATTGCTTTAGCGATTAAAGTTCTTAAGAGCCACAGGACTCAGTCGCCAAATACTTGTTTCCAGACTGTTTAAAAGTAATTCAGCCCTTTCTGTTAAATCACTTCTGTATCTTTGTGCATGAAAAGTTATCCAAAATCATTTGCTGCTTAACATCAGTAAAGAGTTCAGTTTTAAGTCAGGGCTGGCAAAATCCACTTTCTGCCCCATAAACATTTTGCTCTGTGCCAGTTTGGGTTTAATAAAAAAAAAAAAAAGATTTTCCTACAGAACCCAAATTCCAGGCAAACTTTGAGTTCAAATAAAACATTTCAGAAACCTTGACATTCTTCACTTAGTTTTGACATCTTTAAAATATTTTTATTTTAATTCAACACATGGCTTAAAACAGCAAAACCAGTTTAAGTTTTTGAATATGTTAACCTAAGCAACTTCAGAATTCTTATTAGAAGTATCGCTGTGGAGTTGAAATCTTGATGTTCTAAACATCCCAGATGTCGCTTGTAAGACAGGCGTCCAGTACACGGGTGGAAATGATAGTGCACTGACCAGCAGGTTCTGAAGTTGCTGGAAGTGTTTTTTGAACAAATCTACCCTTTAGTTTTCTCTGTTGGCAAAATTGACTCTCTCGAGTCAAATACAGTCACGGCAATTAATGACTAGCGAATCAGAAGCTACTTAGTGCCTTAGTTTTGTGACATCAGACTTCAGATTTGGATTCCAAGATTTCTATTATGAAATCTTTGGCACGAAATCTAAAAAAGTTGTAAACGTGACCCTTTTTTTTTTTTTTGGCAGGATTTTACTTTTGAAAACTATATTTTTCAGTGGAGGGGGGAAACTGGGGCAATTTGTTTTTTTGGATTAGCTTTGCTTAAAAAACAAACAAAAAACACTGATAGTATCAGCCTTGCTCATGTCACACTGGGACAGTGGTCTGTTTCATTCAAAAAATGTACAAAAAGTATGCTTGAGGCTGATCGGTTAGATTTCGTGACACACGGTCAGATATTTATCTTATGTGTCTGATGAAATACCCATGTGCTGTTTAGGTGTCCACTCTGTGTTTGATACAACTTTCTCAAGGAACTTCAGCCTGTTGGAGAGTCAGCGAGAGTTTGTGCAACGTTTCCGAAGGCAAAATGAAGATAAAAAGGCCTTGCCAATGTTGGCCTCTGCCTGCCCAGGTACGTTGTAAAGGATCTTAAAAGTGCCGCAGACTAATAACCCCCTCCGGAACAAGAAACTATTTAGTAAAGCCACCGTTTAATGGTGAGAGAATGATAACTGGTTGTAGAAACTACTGCAGTAAAGGAGAAGATGTAGACGTATAAATCCCATTTCTGCATACGACTCTGATTAAATATGGAAGCTATGAGCTGTAGAGGCAGAAATGCTTGTGATCATTCCTGTAGACGCTAGTTTTGACTCCAAAGGGTATGCTGCTAGCATCTGTTTTCAGAGAGAGACTCGGAACAACATTGGCTGGTAGCAAGAATGACTTTGAAGGCAACGTCAGTTTCATGTATTGCTGGTCCTTCCCGTTTCCTCAGGCTGGATCTGCTACGCAGAGAAAACCCATGGAAGCTTTATTATCCCGTACATCAGCACCACCAAGTCTCCCCAGCAAGTGATGGGCTCCTTAATCAAAGGCCACTTTGCAAGTCAACAGGTAAAGCTTTGCGCTGGCGATGCTTCGAGTGGGAAGCTGGAAACGGTTCAACGTTTGGAAAAATGCTAAGATCAGAGTGGTTTTTAAACCGGACTGATTATCATTAGAGCACAAGTTCTGCTGCATCTCCAGTTGCTTTCGTGAAGAGCTTGTAATTGGGTGGACAGGGTTTAATATGAAGCTTCTGTCTCTGAATTTCCTCTCTCGGCTCCCTGTCTATTGTCCTGCCCCTTAACTCTTCCGAACTTCCTAATGGTAAGAGCTGTTTGACAGTGGGGCAGACGCTGCCTAGGGCGGTGGTGAGCTCTCCTTCACCAGAGGTTTTCAAACAGAGGCTGGATGGCCATCTGTCGGGGATGCTGTAGCTGTGGATTTCCTGCACTGAGCAGGAGGTGGGACTAGATGACCTCGGAGGTCACCTTCCAACCCTAAGCGTCTATGAAATCTTTTGTAGAACCTTAGTGTTGAAAGTCACCGTGAGGGTCATCTAGTCTAACCCCCTGCTTGGATGCATGGCGACAGCCACAGCATCTCTGACAGGCGTCCGTCCAGCCTCTTTCTGAAAACCTCCAGCGACAAGAGATCTTACAACCTCCCTAGGGAACTTGTTCCATTGCTGCACAGCTCTGAATGTTAGGTGGAATATCAGGAAGACCTTCCTAACTCTAACTTGAGTGTGTTATTTCTAGTCCTGCCCTCGGCTGTAGCAACTCAGAACGGTTCGACTACTATCATGTCTTCCCTTAATCTTCTCTTTACTAGGCTAAACATACCCACTTCCTTCAACCTTTCTTCATAAGACTTGTCTTCCAGGCATTTTTATCATCTTTGTTGCCTTTTTCTGAATCCGCTCCGATTTGTCAGTATCCTTCTTAAAATGAGCCTTCCCCCCCCCCAAAAAAAAAAACCTGGACACAATGCTCCAGCTGAGGTCTGACCAGTGTCGAATGGAGTGGAATTATGTCTTTCCTACCTTTTCTTCTTAATAGCCACGGTTCAGCTCTAGTACTGAAAGGGCACTGGAAACTACTTTTCATTACCCAATACATCTGAAAGAAATTGATTTGCTGCCTTGATTTTTCTAGTGTATTTTCATACGTTAAAATCTGCGGACACTTTTTAAAGCAAAATAACATTATCTTGTCTCAGAGAGAATATGAATTTATGTGCACGGACAGTCCACTTTGTTTGGACTTGGTTACATTTAAGCTCCACATATTTCATGTCTAAACTCTTAGTCCAAAGTTGATTTCCCCCAAGACACTTAAAGAAGCGCTGCTGACACCATGACTTATTCTTCAAGCAATGATGGGTTTAACATTTTTGCTGGACATGAGTGTGGCCATCGCCCAGATGCATTCAGAAATCTAAACAGCCGTGAAGCGCGTTTGGCAAGAAATACTGAAAACCAGCTTTGGCACGCAGTGGGTGTCTTCAGACCAGCACGTTACCCGCTGGTTGCTGTGGGTAACCAGTGGGTAATGGGTGGGAAGGTGCTTGTCTGGAAACACCCATAGGTGAACTTCTTTCGAGAGTTCCTTGAATGGTGTTGAACTTGCATGTTTGTTGTTCGCTCCAAACTAGGACACAATTAGGGTGTCCTAGTTTGAATCGAAGCATGTGCACCTGCAACCTCTTGGATGTATTCCTGTCTCCTTGTGTACTCCTCTCCTGCCCCAGTGGGCTTACAATTAAGGGGACCACAGAGGGACCTGTCTATAATTGTTGACTGTAAAGTACCAGGTACATTGCAGGCGCTGTGTGAATACTTAATAATAATCCAAGCTGGAGCAGTGTGTGTGTGTACTGTATCCTCTGACTTAAGTGGACTTCCCTAAGGATGTAGCTTCCATCCATTCAGGTCAACGACTCAACTCCCATTGGTTTTAATGCTGATCTGACTCCTGCACCGTTTGGGGGGCGGGGGGTAGGGACAGCAAGAGTTCTCGAACAGCTCTTCAGATGGTTAACCATAAAAGAGAAGGCTTTCAAAGAAAGCAGAAACAAGTGCCTGATCCGTGCCCAATTCAGGAACCCAGTGTCCTGGAACACCAACTTCCAGTCCCAGAACATCGACTTCTGGTGAAATTTCCCGATTTTTTTGGTGATCGGGTAGCCTGGCAGGTGCTTGACTTGGTACTTGAAAATGTGGGTATTACTCGTGAGTGCTGAATGAGGCCCCCCCCCCGTTCCCCAGCTCTCCTTTCAAAGGCACGATGGCAGAGAGGAATCTTAAGAAATCTCGTGCCCCCCCCCCCTAAAAAACTAGGTTGGAATGAAGCCCCTCCAATACCGAGCTACTTTCTCCTTGCAGCACTTGACACCTGACCAGATCTACCACGTGACGGTGATGCCCTGTTACGACAAAAAATTGGAAGCTTCAAGATCGGACTTTTTCAACCCAGAGTACCAGACGCGGGAGGTGGACTGCGTGATTACCACAGGTAAGCAGCGCTAGAATGCCTAAGCAGGGCCCTGTTGTCCCTCATTGAAGAGCCAGCGTGGTGTAGTGGAGAAGGTGCTGGACTCGGACCTGGGAAAATCTCGTACTAGCCATGAACTTGCTGGGTGGCCTTGGGCAAGTCGCTACCTCTCTGCCTCATTTGTAATAAATGGGAATGTGTGTGTGTCTGTTTCTCCCCTGTGTTCCCCTCACCCTTGCCCATCTAAATTGTAAGCCCACTGGACATGGACCCATCTCTAATAAAAATTGTAACGCACCAGGTACACTGCTGGCACTATATAAATGCTTAATGATATCGAAAACAATATCCAGTATCAGTCTAAGCTGCTACCTGTAGATCCTAAAAGATTCCCCTATAATTCAGAGCGCTGTGCTGTGCCTGTTCACTTCTTGTGCCTTAAATATCTACGGGTAAGCCTGCTTCTTAAAGCATGTCTCCATGGCTGGTTACCCATTTGCTGTCCCTGTTTTTCTCTGCAGTAAGTTTCCTCTTGGATCAACAATCGGCTAACGATCCACAAGTGGCCCCGTTGGAGCCGAATGAAACCCTATGGGTTTCAGTGGGAGCGACTGCTCCGTAAAAAGAGGCTTTTCGATTGCGTCTCGCTATTCTGAAAGTGGATTCACCTATGGGTTGTCTTAATTCAGATTGCTTCCTATTGGAATGCAGTAAAAAACCACAGAACCAAAATGACATCAACCACAAAAGGATGCCGTCCTCTAGTTTAGGATGGGGAAACCTCAGCCCTGAGAGTCAAACATGGCATGTGTCTGGTTTTTATGAGGCCACTGGATGTAATACCTACCCCCCAAGCAGTGAAAGGTGCTGATTTTGACATACAAAGCCCTAAATGGCTTGGACTCCCGGTATCTGAAAGACCATCTCTTCCCTTATGTTATGTCGTGGCCTTGGAGGTTGGCTGAAGGGCGCCTTCTTGCATGTACCAACCGTCCTTGAGGTTCATACAAGGAAAGGTACGCAGCGGCGTTCTCGGCTGCTCCACAATTATGGAACTCTTTTCCCCTTGGAGATCTGCCTGAGCCTGCTGCTTACCTTTCAGGAGAGACGTAAGACCTTTTCGTTTGGTCAGATGTTTGGTGGGCTGGGATAGGGCGGAGAACTTAGGGAGAGTGTTGGTGAGTGGGGTTTTAGGATTTTTTAAAATTGCTTTTATATGGTTTTTTTTATATGTTGCGTGTTGATACGTTTATTTATTTATTAGTATTTTGTAAGCCACCCTGAGCCTTTGAGGAAAGGGCAGGGTAAATATTGAATGAATTAATTAATTAAATAAGACACAACTCAGGGTGGAGGAGCAGAGAGGAGGGCATACGCACGAGGATGGAGGACAGATCCGTGATCTGAACCCTTCTCCTCCTGAATTGCANCTTCTTGCAGCCCTTGGAAGTTTTACTAATTTTCAAAGGGAGGGAAAGATCCCCCCACCCCCACTGTGGTTTGATTTGGTTACACCTGTAAAGCATGGATGTGTGGATCCAGAATCTCATAGCCCTGATTCTCTCTTTACTCCCTGGTTTTGTTTTAGGCGAAGTGTTACGGTTGCTCGAACAAGAGGGGGTCGCTCTGTCGGACGTCGCCCCGGCCCCTTTGGATACCATGTAAGAGCAAGTATCCTACTTTACGCTGATTCCATTTACCTCGTCGGATTTTTCTCATTTAGCCACATCTGGATTCCACAACAGGCTTCATCCCTTCTGCAGACAATTTAACACAACAAAAACCGGTCGTTTTTTGCGTATCACGCTGCAGTTTTTGCTTTTGTGTAATAATGATTTTGACGTGCTAGAGGACAGTCGGGCATTACCGGTAGAGAGGACCAGACGGTTCTCTCTAGCATAATTAGCAAGGGGAGTCCGTCAGCACCTAAATGCAGGGCCTCATGCATTCTCCAATCCCACCCCCAAATTCTGCAAGCAGGATAAATGATGCAAATTAACCAAATCCTGCAATTTATGCAAATGAACTTCCCAGCATGACATTCTGTAAACTTTGAACATCCCAAATGACGTAAAATACGGCATGGGAATGTCAGCTCTTCTCTCCCCTGGGTGGTCGTGGGCTACTCTTCCTCATTAGCTGTGGCCCGGGGCATCACTGACAGGAACATATGCCAGCAGCTCATGGAGCCGGCACCCCTCAGGCTGGCTCAGAGTGCTCCCCGCTTGGGCTGTAATTCTGAGCTGCCAGAGGCAGCTTCTGTGTCAATTTGAGCAAATGCAAAATTTGGTGAAAATGGCTGCAATCACAGCAGGTCAGGATTGACGGAGTCCTTCCCCCTAGGTTTATTTTCATGGCGTGAAAACAGATGTGCGTTGGATGTGCCAGCTACACAGCCCAGAGTGAGTAGCTGGTGGGTCACGCCCTGTATCCCTGACATAAGGGAGGACGGATGGCACAGTAATATTACTTTTAAATGCTTCTTGTTCGCTCTATATGTACGTACCGGAGAGATTCCATCAATCACCAATTCGGTCAACACTAAGCAAGGGCAAAAAGCTATTCTCCCGGGGGATCCGCCTGGCCGGCCAGTCAGGACAGTAGGGTAGATCCCTCTAGGAGGCAGACAGTCACATTTTCTAGAACCAGTCCCCAGGGATCTATCCTTATCTCCCCAGTCATTTGTCTGCCTCGATACTGCTAGGAAGCAGGTGAGACAGCCCTTAGGGAAAGAAGAGGAAAATCAAAGAATTAGGAAGGAGCTCCGGGTGCCAGGGGAGGAGAAATTCCTCTCCCTGTTCACCTCCCTTCTCTGAAGGGATTTTGGAGCAGATACCGGGCGCCCCCTTCCCTGTTGGCGCGGGGGTCCCTGAGGAGCGGGAGTAGCAGCCAAAGGGAGGCGTGGTGCTGGGCTAGTTCCATTCCCTGCTGGGGTGGGGAGATCCAAGCTCAGCAAAAATTGCTGCATCAGAGGGCGGACCGGCACAAAGAGAAACAGCAAATAAGGTCCCGATCCCATGGGCGGCCCCTTACAGCTTCCTTCCCCTCCCCCGGCGGAAGGTCCTTTCCCGCCCTCCTCGAGCAGTTGCCGTGGCCATAGCCCGGTATAGAGAGCTCCGACGCAGAGTGGCGCAGCTCCCCGCCTCCCCCAAGGCCGCCCACCGCTCGCGGTCTACAGACCGGCTAGATGCCCAAAGAGACCGCGCGGGACTTAGGAGCCCCTGCCCGGATCCGTTCCTGCCCGCAACCGGCACGCGGTGCCTTGACGGCCCAGGTTTCTTCCGCCCCTCCCCCAGCTGGGCCCGCTTAATAACGGCGGACAAAGAAAAAATGGCCGCCAGGCGCAGCGCTGCGGCGGAGCAGACAGAGACAGAACAGTCTGCCACAGTGAGCCCCCCCGCACCCCTCCCCCGGCCCAAGACCCACACATGGAGGTGTTGAGGGAAATCCTCTCAAAATTGAAGAGAAAAAGGTCCCCCTCCCGTGAGGAGACAGAGCGCACTTTCAAAGGCCGCTCAAAAGGGGCAGGAAAGGGAAAACACTCGAGGGCCAAGAAGCCTCGCAAAACCGCTCGGCCCCTTGAGTCAGCAACCTCCTCAGAGTCCGAACCCCCAGAGGAGGTCCTGTCAGTTCAGTCCTCGGAGGAGGAAAGAGCAGGGGACAGGAGGAGGAAGAAAAAGGGCAGGCCAGTTTGCAAGGAGACCAGCGAAGAAGAGGGGGGAGGTTTCTGATCAGATCTCGGACAGCGGGGGCCAGTCAGGAGAGGAGGAACCGGGTTTAGACGCCTCGTCAGACCCAGACAGGCACTTCCCCAACAAATATAGGGACCAGATATATGACCTGGTCACCAAGGCCCTCTACCTCAAACAAAAGAAGGACAAGGAAGCCTCGTCAGACTCCGAGGAGGAGGGGAGAGAGTACCTCCCTCGAGCGAGAGATAGAGACAAGGGGATGGTCTCAGACAAGGCCTAACAGTGCATTATTAAGAGAGAGTGGCAGCGACCCAATAAGGCCTCCAGAATGTCTAAAGCCCAACTATTGCTTTATTCCCTATCTAAGAGCAAGAATAACCTGCTCGCCATACCTAAGGTCGACGCAGCGGCAGCCTCTCTGGCCAGAAACCTGGTTTTCCCCACCGAGGGTGAGTGTTACTCCTGAGATCCAACAGACAAGGGGATTGAATGCAACCTTAGAAGGAACTTTGAGGCAATATCCTCCATTATAAAAATGGCCACGCTAACCTCTTATTTTTCAAGGGCCTTAATGACGTGGATCAAACAAGCTGGGGATCCACGAGTCTCCACGAGAATGATTGGGTTCTCTCAACCAGATTCCAGCTGGCTTACGCCTTCGTAGCCGATTCTTCCACAGACATGCTCCACTGAGCGTCCAGGGCGGCCGCATCCAATGTAGCAGCGCGACGACGGCTCTGGTTGAGGTCGTGGAAAGGAGACCAACACATCCAAGAACGCTCTGGTCGGAGGTCCATTCCAGGGCCGCAAGTTCTTCGGAGTTTGTCTGGATAAGGTGCTAGCGGATGCCACCGATAAAACCAAGAAGCAGACTCTGCAGAGTGTGGGAGTCCAAAAGCGATCCTTTCGTCCCTACAATGCATCCTTCTCAGTTCCTGGGGGTTCCAGATGGCCATTCTTTCCCCACAGGGGAAACCAACAGAGATACAGACCCCGGTGGCAAAAACAAAAGGGCCACGACATCAGAAATAAGCAGCGTCAGAACCCAGGCCACCCCAAGATGGAGGCATGACTGGGCTCCGGCCAGTGAGGCGGGACAGGAGAGACTGGGGGGCAGGCTTCAACTATTCGTGGACCAGCGGAGGGAGTCCACCACAGACGCTTGGGTCATTCGCACCATACAACGGGGATACACAATAGAGTTCTCCCGCTCCCCCCGACAGTTCTTCTGTGCCTCGCCAGTCTCCAGCAACCACGACAAACAGACGGCGATGCAAGTGGAAATTACCAGACTCGTGTCCGTTGGAGCCATCAAAACAGTCCCCCACCACGAAAAAGGCCAGGGGCTTTATTCCATTCTATTCTTAGTCCCGAAAAAGTCGAACAAATGGCGAGCGGTGTTGGACCTGAAGATGCTGAAACAGGTCATCAAGGTACAAAAATTCAAAATGGAAACCTTGCAGTCTATCCGCATAGCGATCACGAAGGGAGAGTGGCTGACATCACTCGACCTGAAGGAGGCTTATCTGCATGTACCTGTTCTGCCATCCCACAGGCAATGGCTCAGGTTCAGTTATGCCAGGCAATATTGGCAGTATACAGCTCTCCCGTTCGGTCTAGTGACCTCGCCGAGGACATTCACCAAGGTCCTAGTAGTGCTCATAGCAAACCTAAGAACGGAGGGGATCGAACTGCACCCCTACCTCGACGACATCTTAATACGATCCCCAACCTACTAGCAAGCACAGAGGGATGTACACAGGACCATCACGTACTTACAAGATCACGGATTCGTGGTCAACCTCAAGAAAAGCCATCTCACTCCCTCTCAAACTTTGGAGCACCTAGGAGTGATATTGGACACCAGAATCTGCAGGCTCTTCCTCTCGCAACAGAGACAACTGAAGCTCACCAGCCTGATCCAACAGATCATGAAAGTTCGCAGAGTCAGGCTCAAGACCCTGGCGAGCCTTCTGGGAGCCGTGACCTCCTGCTTAGGGATCATACAATGGGCCAGGTTCCATGCCAGGCCTCTCCAATGTTTCCTTCACCCATGGCAGGACTCTCTAATTCAAGGGGAAAATCCGTGGATCCTGATACCGGCCGGACTCAAGAAATCTTTCACCTGGTGGATGCAACCACCCCGGTTCACCCCCGGAATGGGCGGATCCGGAGATGACAACCTTAACAACGGACGCGAGTCTCCGGGGCTGGGGAGCACATGCACAAAACACGATGACACAAGGGAAATGGCTTCCTTGGGAAAAGGAACATCATATCGGCTAGAGCTGAGGGAAATGGCATTGCAGAGCTTGGCTCCGTCCCTTCAAGGAAAAGATGTCCTCATGTATACAGACAACATGGTGGCAGAGGCCTATCCGAACCACCAAGGCGGGTCAAGATCCGAAGCGCTCCACCAGATGGCCTCCACGAGAGGAACTTACGATCCATCCGGGCACTGCACATCAAGGGACGAACGAACACCCAAGCCGACTGGCTCAGCAGGGTGGAGCTGGAACAAGGGGAATGGTCTCTGCACCTGAGGGCATTCCGAACGATAACCAGGCGGTTCGGCGCCCCCACAGTAGACCTCTCTGCATCCCCGGTCAATGTGAAGGTGAGGATCTTCGTCTCTCGTCACCCGGACCGTAGAGCAATAGCCTTCGATGCACTGAACATCAGGTGGCCCCAGGGTCGTCTATATGCCTTCCCTCCATTTCCACTCATGCAGAGAACCATAACGAAAATAAAGAACGAAGGCGCAGAGGTCATTCTTGGAGGCCCACTTCTGGCCATGGAGGCCATGGTTCGCGGACCTGGAAGATCTCAGCTCAGAACCTCCACTCAGGTTGCCAGACCTCCCAGACCTGCTGACCCAGGGCCCGATCCATTACGGCAATCCAACATCACTCGGACTGACAGCCTGGAAGTTGAGAGGAGGGCCTTGAGGAAATTAGGCTATTCTCACCAAGTACTAGACACCATGCTACAGTCCAGACGCCCGGCAACCAAGCGCATTTATCAGAACACCTGGGCTACAATCGCAAGATGGCGCGAGAGTAGGGCAGTTAGGCCAGACAGGACGTCTGTTAGGAGTATCCTAGAGTTTCTTCAGGAGGGTTTAGAAAAAGGTCTAAAGCCCAACACCCTACAGAGGCAAGTAGCAGCGCTTAATAGCGTGCTAGGCACAGTAAAGGGCCGCAGGGTATCCAGCCACCCCCATATAAGACGTTTTCTCGGGGCAGCCAGAATTATTTCTCCTCCAGTAGTCCATCGCTTTCCCTCTTGGAGCTTGAACCTCCTCCTCGGAGCTCTCACCAAGATTCCTTTTGAACCGTTGAATGAGGTTTCCCTCTACTGTTTGTCAGTTAAGGTAGCGTTCCTCGTGGGGATTACCTCTGCCAGGAGAGTCTCCGAGTTGGGAGCTCTGACCATGGACCCAGCTCATCCTGTTTCCCATTGTGACCCAACTCAGTATGTTACAGGCGGGACTCCTGTCCCATCTCTGTTCAAGAGATTCCAGAACTTGGGAAAGATGGATTGACTGGCGCTGGTACACTGGCAGGGGGGTGGGGAGTAAGAGGGGCACTTACTCAAACCTGCATCGTTAGACCTTGGTTTTGGAGAGAACTGCTCTCTCCCATATTCATCAGTACAAAAGGGGGGGACGTGTTGTGTGAAAGCATCCTCTTAATCTGGGGTGGGGGAGCCTCAGGCCTGGAGACCTTTTGGCTAATTTTTATTTGGCCCCTTTCCAAGTTTCTGGATCCGGCTCCTGTTCCTCTCCCAAGCGGCCGAGATTGGCCAATGTCAGAGACAGGATACTGGGCTCTGAACCAGTACGGCGCTTGTTCTTATCACCCTGATGGAATGAACCTTTTTTTCCCTCTGGTCCCATTGGTGGGGGGGGGGGTGTTGCTCTACTGTATCTTGTCATCCAGGATCTGATCCAGAGCTCCCCAAGTTGGTTAATGGTTAAAGTATTGGTCTGAGAGTCCGCTGCCCCCTTCCTTCCGCTTCTCATAACTCTGGTTACGTCTGTTAGCTCTGGGAATAAACAGCAGGTGGTGGTTATAAACCCAAGTATGTTTGTGTGGGATTTTCTGGGTTTCGGCAGAACCAAAGTCTCTACTTCAGAGATGGGATTGATCAGCTCTTGCTAATCTATTAGGAGCTAAAGACTAGAGTGCGTCTGCCTTCTACTTAGTGCGGGAGTGCTCCAACCTTTGACCTTTTGCTAACTTCCTAGATCAGCTGGCCCTAAACAGCACGTATTTCCCCAGCGCCTGCAGGGTTAACCTGAGCAGCGGAGCAGCTGTTGTTCCACTCTCTCGCTCAGCACGTGGGAAAGACCATTAGGGGGTTATTAAACTTGGCACCAGAAGAGAGAGGCAAGTGCCAAAAAATCTCTTCTGCTTTTGCTGGTAGAGCTCCTTCACCGAGGACAGCGGTACGTGAGGCTGGACACGCTGGAGCGTGGATTAATGAATCTCCGTTCCTGTAAACATGAGAGTGGGGTTAAAAATAGTCCCTGATTAGAGGGCGAAACGTTGTCTTTCACGGTCCTGAAGCAGAGGCTTTCGCCTTGCAATCCCCAAGCGCTTCCCCTTCTGAAGCCGAGAGCAGCAAAGTGCTGGGTGTCCCGCTGCTTGACGGATGTTTGAGACGCACCCCTTTTCTGATTAGCCTCTTGTAACGCAATCCCATTGTTGTCGCTTTGCACGGGGCCGTGCTCTTAAACGGCATCGGGGTGACCTTTGGAAGAGCAGATTGACCCCAAAACAGACGAGAAGGGATGGAATTGTTCGCAGAATGTTTGAGCTACGTGGTTTTGCTCGGTGCGGCTTAGTCCGCGTAAACACAAGCTGACCTTTTAATTTGCAAAGTTTCAGAAGAGACTGGGGTGAAGTTCAGATGGACCAGCCTCATCAGGTTTTATTCCTCCCTAGCTCCCTAAGAGTTCTGAGATGGCTTACGCGCTGTCTGAGGCCTGGTTGTTCTGTGTAAATCAGGGTTGTGAAGCCGGACAGTTGACCGGTCAATTTTTTTTTCAACTGACTGCCTGTTATTTGACCGTAGTCAAATATTCCATGAAGCCAAAACCAGCCTTGCAGAGGTGGCGGTCTGCCTTTTATGTTGCATCATGATTGGAAATCCATGTTTTACCACATGGAAAAAAAATAAATCAGTTTTACAAGTTTGCTGCCAGCAGAGCAAATTATAAATTTACACACCCGAGTTTGCTTTTCAGCACAAAGTGTCCCAGCAGAACACACACTCGCATCCCAGTAGCACGTGGCAAAGAGCTCCCCGAACACTCCTCCAAGCAAAATAATACCAACCATCCTCCCCAAAAACTCAAACCCCAGCAGCAAAAAGTGATACACTCAAAAGCATAGCCCCCCCCCCAAGATAGCCCAGGTACACCAACAGCAAGAACGAAGATTTAAGAAAAAAACAAGGGGAAAAACTGTTCCCTACTGATTATTGAGAGCCAGTGCGGTGAAATGGCTAAGTGTGCTGTACTTGGAGCAGGGGTGGGGGGGACACTGGTTCAAGTTTTGCCTTAGCCAGAAAGTCACTGGCTTGGGCCAGTCACATTTATTCTCTCAGCCTAACCTACCTCACAGGGCTGATGTGAAAATAAAAAAAGCTATACATTAGTTCTTTGTGAAGCGCTTCGAGTGCCATTGGGGGAGGGGGGGGGTGCTATATAAAAATAAATATTATTATTATTATTTATATTCACATTTATACTAACCTAATGTTAAAAGTTCATTCATTACAAATGTTTGTAATAACATTGGGGTTTTTTTTTAAAAAGGATAATTAACTTGGTTTTTTTTTGTAATTCGTGTAAGTATCTAACTCAGGGGTGGGGAACCTCAGGTCCGAGGGCCAAATGCAGCCCCTGGCAAGTTTTTATGTGACCCTTTGCCCGTTCTTGAAACTGATCCCTTGATCCTGCTCCTGTCTCCCAACAACTGAAAAACTGAGCTCGGGGTAAGGGAGCAGAGATGAGGGCAGACACACAAGGTTTGGCGGACAGATCTATGATCTGGGGTCTCCTTTTATTGAGTACTCTCCAAACTTGTATGTGGTCCTTGGGGCTTGTACTAATTCTTAAAGTGGCTCCTGGGAGGGGAAAGGTTCCCTGCCCCTGATCCTAACCGATTGAAGGGTAAAGTTTATTGTTCTAATAAGGGAATGCTTTAAAAGTGCTTGGCCATTGTCAGGGAGCCATGTTCCCTGCATGCTCCCCATTGCTGCCAGCAGGCAAGACACAGGGAATTTGGGTCCCTGAACATTATTTGACAATATATATATATTTATTTATTTTTAACTTATCCAGTACTTCTAACCGGCCTTTTTCTGCCCCGGGGCAGCGTACACCAAATAAAAACACAAAGTAATGAAACACTGTAAAATATAAATAATTAAAATTCATTCAAATGAACAATCACAGGGGACAGACTAAACACCCCCCCCCCAAACTCCCTCAAATAAAACAAAACATCCCCCCACTCGCTACCCGTCTCCCTCGCCAAAAGCCTGGATGGGAATATTTGACTGGTCAGTTGACCAACTTTTGTTGTTTTTTTTAAACTGGTCACCCAACCCTTTCTGGGATAAAACACAACTTGTGTGTGTGAAGCTGGTGAGTTCGTGAGTGTGTTCACACAGACGCTGGCCCTGGAGCAAGTCTGGGGATGTAGCCTCCCACATCTCCCCGCTTGTAGCCCTGGCTGGGTCCGTTTTAAACAGACGTGGCAGCTGCCGCAGCCCACAGTTTACTTGCACAGCCCCCCACCCACCCACATCGTAGAGTTGTGGGCGGATCTTGTCCAGTGCTCTTGGCTGCCGCCTGCAGTTCCATGGTGTTGGCCGGAGCCACCTACCGAGATTGGAGCTGCAGAGGCTGTCCGCTGAGCAGACAGACAGCAGCCCCACCTCTGGCTGGTGCCCAGCGATTGGGCTGCCCGCTCCGCTGGCGGTGCTCCTGGTTGTTCCAGAGCAGCGCCGGCAGGGACAGCTTGCCCCACCGCCTGCACAGCTGGTGGGCTGCCTTTCAACGGACGGCCTACCTGGGGCGCTGTCCGTGCGAAGACAGAAATGGAGATGAATGACCCATCGAGACCCATTTTAAATACCCCCGGGGTGAGAGGTGTTCCAGAAATCCCTGGCTTGCTTATCGGTCATCTTTCTTACCGATGGGACGGCGCTCCTTACGCTGTGATCCACCAACCACTTACTCTGGAGCAGCCCCACTGAATCCAGTAGGACTACTCCAGAGTGAGTGTGTGGAGGAACCCGGCAGTGGATTACAAAATCAAAGCTTAGGTGGCCGACTTAATGTTTTTCTATTTCTATAAACATTTAACTCTTCTTTTCAAGCTTAGTACGAGAGCGAAACCTGTCTGGATACTGTCTGTTTTGGGATAGGTTTGTTCGACCCATGGCAGCTGAGTGGCACTGCCATGGAGCACCCGCTCAGGTGGAGCAGTTTTCAACGGGCAGCTCCCAGGGTGACCGCTGCAGAAGCAGCCACCACGCACTCCCCCTGCCGCGGCCCATGGAGGAGGGGGGAAGCGTCCCAGAATGAGCTTTGCAAGTGATGTGTCCCCGGCACAAGCGCTGAGGAGCCCAGACCCCCAACCCCCCACCCCCATCCGGTTCTTGTGTCTTGCAAAGGCCACTTCCTCCGCCCACAGCGCCTCTGAGCAGCAGCCCTGTTCGCTGGGGTGGCGGTGGCCGCCCATTTCCAGGGAGCTATTTGGCTTTGCCCCATAAGGAGCGCACTGGATTTCCTGGCAGTGCTCCGTGGCTCATGGGAGCACACATCCAACCTTCAGACGGGTGGCAGGCTCCATGCTTCCTGGGTGGCCATGCAGGGGTAGCATCTCGTCTAAAAAAGCCTCCCTAGATGGACCCGTCTCTAAGTAATGACGGTTCTGCACCAAGAACATCTCGGGGGTCTGTGTAAATTAACAATAAGACTTGTGTAGCTCTGTGTATTCATCCCTGCTAAATTTCGGATGGTGCGTTGGCACTTTTTCCGGTTACAATCTTTCTTGTCACCAGCAGAAGGGTATAAATGGGGTGAGCGTGTGATGATTTTGCATCCTGCTGGGTCTGGAAGTATCTTACCGTTGACAAAATCCGAGTCTCGTCTCTTCTGGGTTTCCTAAAGAATGGTTTTCTCCTTTTTCCGCCCCACCTTCTAGGTTTAGCAGTGTTTCCGAAGAGGAGCTCCTGAGCCATTCCGGAGGGGGTTCCGGGGGCTATTTGGAGCACATTTACAAGTACGCCGCCAAGGAGCTCTTTGGTATCCAAGTGGCCGAAGTCCAGTACAAACCTTTAAAGTAAGGATTGAAAATTGGTTGGACGCAGTTTTAGATTTCAGCGCCGTTCTGTTTGTGCTGATCCTCAGAGAGCTTTGTCGTATTGTTAAACTTCTACAGCAAAACCATGGGAATCTGGCTTCGTATCCCAAGAAGGTAGTGAGCAATGAATCCGCCAGCGGCCTTTCCTTTCCAAGATCATCGTAACCTCTTCCCGCCCTACACACCCACACTTTCATTGGTCTTGGAGATTTTCCCAGCGTCCAGCTGTGTAGGATCTTAGCCCTGCATGGAAGATCACGGAAAGTGAGCTGCCCTTTAGGCTGGTTTTGTATCCGCGGCCAGCATCTATCATGATTTCCAGCAGGGACCCATATCCACTGCCTGTATCCAGTATCCACTGTATCCCGTATCCACTTCCCGTATCCACTGCAGGGACCCGTATCCACTGTCCTGGCCGCTGGACCGTTCTGCGCATGGACAGCCTTTTTCCAAAATGGCGCTGGCAGCATTGGTGCCATTTTGGGGTAGGGCAGCCAGTCTGCACTTGCACAAAATGGCTGCCCTTTTGCTGGTACCATTTTGGAAAGGGGGTGCATGTGCAGAACAGCTCGGGAAGCCGGTTTTCGCATGTGCGGTGTTTTTTAATTATTATTTTTTTCAATGAAACAGGTGCTTTTTTTTTGCTTTTTTTTTGTATTTTAATTACTAAAAGCAAACGGGACTTCATTATTTATTTTTATTTTATTTATTTATTCAAAACTTATATCCCGCCCCTCCTGCCCAAAGGCAGCTCGGGGCGGCGAACAACATGCACACGAAACAATAATTCAACAATAAAACATTTTAAAACAAATCTACAAATTTTAAAACAAGTAATAAAAACACACCCTCCCTCCCAAACCCCACCTACCCCGCCCCCTCGCCAAAAGCCTGGCGGAACAGCCAGGTCTTACACAAAAGTCGAAAAGACAGGAGGGTGGGGGCCAACCAAGCCTCCTCCGGGAGAGAATTCCACAGCACAGGGGCAGCCACCGAAAAAGATCTCACATCAGTGGCCACCCGCCTCGCCCGGGGAACCTCCAAAAAGGCCCCCACGGACGATCTCAGGGGTCGCACGGGCACATGGGGAGTGGGGTTTGTAACTAAGAAAATGAATTGCACCCCCCCAAGTCTAGTGACCACTGATCCCTGGCTGGTGTTGCCGTTATGGCTAGACCACAAAGTTCGAAATTAGAGCTCGCAGGGCGCAATGCTCCAGCCATTGAAGTCCAAATTCTCATTGACTTGAATGGTGGACAGTTTGTCCTGCCAAAGTCATGACAGCGCAAGTCTTCAGTGTAGAGGACATTATTCCCCTTGGACATGATCTAGGAGTAGGATTTGATGTCTGCATCTGAACTGGATTTACACAGTTGAGTTTTCTGCGAAGTCCTCTACCGCTCTCTTGAGACAAGACTAGCTCCTTTACGTAGCTAATCTTTAGCGAAGAACTTGGCCAAATTCTGCCTTGCCAATTGGGAGTGGGAAGTAGATGCGACCCATTTACTCTTTCTTTTTCAAAATTCTTGTAGAAACAAGGATTTCCAGGAAGCATCCCTGGAAAAAGACGGCAAAGTCCTGCTGCAGTTTGCCCTGGCTTACGGCTTTCGGAACATACAGAACTTAGTGCAAAAACTGAAGCGAGGAAGAGCGTCCTATCATTACGTCGAAGTCATGGCTTGTCCATCAGGTAAGCACGCCCCGTGGGTCTCAATGGATAGTGTCATGGGATTGGGGTCTCGCTATCCCACTCTAGGCTGTTTGTGACTCAGTTTCCCTCGCTTGCAGCTCTCACTGGACCAGCTCTCTCTAAAACTGATTCAGCCGGCAACGGCTTAACCCTTTTGTCACCCTTAAGCCTCAGAGATTCCCAAGCACAGACTGTTCTCTCTAGGTTTGTCTGCGTTTGACAACAGAATTAGCCTGAGCTGTGTCAGTCTAATGTTAGGAATTCGTTTACCACACTAGGCTCAGTTAAATCAAAGTCCAAAGAATATTTCAGTCCGTTTCTCCGCTAGCGATTAAAAGGCTTTGCTGGGCACCAGTCTTACGAGTTTCCAAGAGATCGGTGTTCTTCTTTCATCGCTGGTCTGGTGCAGCCCTTCTGGCTGGCTCCTCTTCAGTTGCTGATAAGACGAGATAGGTGTGTCCTTTGTCTTGTCTTCCCCTTAAGTACCCTTCCAGGGTTCTTGGTTTCTTTTCCCGCTCGGGTGAAACCATGCTGTCCGGCACGTAGTCTGGATCTAGTCCGTTAGCAGGTCGGCGGCTGATTCCTAGTGTCTTTAGAAGGCGTTGGGCGGTTTCTTGGCTGCGCAGTTTCATTCGTGTAGTGATTTCTCAGTTTACGCTGCTATGAAGCGCGTTTTTAGCTTACATTAAATACATGTTGCCTTAACACTTGTTACACATGTGGTCTGCATGTATCCCCGGATCTCCTCATGACAGATGGGTTTCAGGTCTGGGAGGGGGGTGTTCAGATGGGGATAATGCCACTCCCCCCCCCCCCCCCCCCCCCCCCCCTTGTCCTTGTCTCCTGCCTCTGGTGTTTGCCCCTAAATAAAGCAGCCTTTATGATCTCTTCTTCTCTCGCTCCTTCCGACTCCCAGCCCTCCCCGAAATCTAGACACACTATCCTCTCCACCTCCTTCTCCTTCAGGGGGACTTGCCTTTGCTCACTTAGCCTGCCCTGAAAGTCATGGTAGTGACCTTCTCCTTGCCAAATCCTGTCCATTCCAACCTTTACCTCCTTCCTCCCCCACATTCCTTATCTGCCTCTACTCCCTCGTCAATGTAGCCATCATCTGCTACCTTCCAGGGCTGCTTTCCACTTTCCTCACTGACTTCAACACCTGGCTTATTCTTTTCCAGTAGGACAGCAACCCACCCTGCTCCGCCGGAACTTTGACATCCGTATTGACACCCCGCTCTCTCACCTGCTCTCTTCTCCGTGCCATTCTTTAACCTCTTCTTTCAACCTCCACTACTGTACTCTGTCCCCCACTGTGAAGGTCGCTCCCTTGACCTAATATTTTTTCCATTTCTGCCCTCCGATCATTTCTTTGCCTCATTCTATGACCGTTTTAAAAAACGAGGCGCCCAGTGTTGACATGGGGGAGTGTCTCGTTTATGTGCGGAGGTCCGTGGGGGCGCGCTTCCGCTACCAATGCATCCCCACCCACAGACCAACGGGGGGAAATCCCAATTGCACCGTGCTTGGTTAGTGGCACACACCCAGTGCCACCCCCGCCCGGCACGCTGAGGGAGCAGATTGGCTGCAGGTCCTTCAGAGCGTTTTGAAGAACTATTCTCCATTTCCAAATCATTTCAATCTTCTGTCTCTGTATAGCCCTGTTAAATCTCTTTGAAGTGACTGGCTATACATACAGACTTCCCTGGTTTCCTCCCTTCCAGCGCTCCTCTGCTGCCCTCTGTGGGCGTTTGGTTGCACTGCATTTCCCCATTCCCTAGTATGTCCATTTTGAGAAATGAACAGAAAATGAAATTTTAAAACATAAATGAAATGTTTGCTCCTGCACATCCTTATCGTCTTCCCCTCTCCGTTTTATAAAACGTGTCTGAAGACCACCTGCTGGACTATTAGGGAGGAAACCCAGCCAATGCAGTGGGGAAATTCTGTCTCTCCCCATCTTGTTACAATAGGAATCCCTTCCTAGTCCTCCTCTCTGGTTTTGTCCTCTCCAGGGTGCTTAAACGGAGGCGGCCAGATCCGAGCAGAAGGGGTGTCCAGCAAGGATTTCCTCCAGCAAGTTGAGAAGTTGTACGAGTCTGTTAGGACTGAGGTTCCCGAGCTGAATCCTCGCATCGAGGAACTGTACGAGCAATGGCTGGGGGGGACGGACTCGGAAAAGGCTGGGGAAATGCTACGCACCCAGTACCATGCCGTCGAGAAAACGAACACAGGGTTCAATATCAAGTGGTGAAGACGGAGGCTGCATCCGCAGCGCTACGGTGTCTACCCGTCTGGGAAACCAAAAGATGCAGCTTCTCTCTGCTCCATTTTTAAATATGTCACTTTTAAGAGTCTGGGAAGCCAGTACCTGCAGGGCGATTTTGTGATGCCAGCCAGGTACGTTGGGAAAACACCATCCCTACATGATAAATGCCCTGAGCCTCGAGACGGTAATGTAAACACGTACTGACAATTCCTTCACGTTAGAATTAAATGCTGATTTGGACTTAGACAGCAATAACCTGCATCGACATTGGCTTGATTCTGCACCCTTTCCTCATCTTCCTCCTGAGGTTTGCAGGACAGGTTTGCGTCCCATTGCAGATGCTAAATCAAACTCCTGGTCCATGACGTCGGCAACATGTGAGCTGTATTTTCAGAGCCCGAAGGGCTAGTGGGCGAGTCACAATTTAACTCCCCCCAACTCTGGTACTTTTTTTCCCCAGCAGAATGTGACCCCTCTTTGTACCATGTTTAGATCAGCTGACAGTCCGCGGACACGGATGGGAGCAGCCTAGGACAGCCAGTGTTGGGTTTAAACGAACTTCTGCAGCATGACCTGTGTGAAGGTCAAAGAAACATTCAGTCGGTCAGCCAGATAAATGAGAGGGATTAAGAGAGCAGTAGCGTCCAATAGGAGATAGCGCGCAAGCTGTCACGGCAAGCCAGCTCCCACATGTTGAAGAGACTCCGGGTTTCCTAAGCCCTGTTGTTAGTTCACACTGTCTGGAGTGGATACATCAAAACTGCTTGTCACCTAATCTCAGCTTCTGAATGCAAAAGTAGTCGGCATAATAGAGCCCTTTTGCTGATTCTGGGGGAGCTCTAAATGCTGTCGCACAGACAACTTAGAAACTGAGTCTGAGGCTGCTTCTCCACGAGCGGCGAGGTGCGGCACGTTCAAGAACGTGTGTCCAAAAAAGCCCAGCAGGGTGCGTTTCGACCGCACCGGAAGTAGCCGGCCGCCATCGGAATCGCCGCTCACGTGGTCTCTTTGAAGGCGCATTTTGGAAACACCGATATTGAGGCTTCCAAAATGCANGGTATAACATTGGGTTAAAGCGGTGGGGAAGATTTGGATCCCATTGACCCACAAAAGCTCCACCCCAGGCACTTGCATCTGTGAGGGGAGAACACTGAGGGTAGACGGCACTATATGCCCATTTTTACCATCCCCGGTGCTCTTTGAGGATTCGTTGTTCTCCCTGATGTAAAGGGTCTGCGTGAATCACTCCAGCGCCATCAAGTAGCAAGGGGAATGTGTGAATGAATTTTCCAGGAGCAAGCTTTAGTTCCGGATACATCGGTTCCTGCTCCCCATCCACCACAGAGATGAAGCAGAGAGACCCGCAGCAAGCATGCTTCGGGGCCCTTGGCACTGTGGGAAGTAACAGAGGAAAGCAAGCGAGAAGGAGGGGCCCAATGCCATGTGCATCCGTACACATAGGTTTACTAGAGGGAGAGGCGGCTGAAATCACAGAAAGGTCTCCGGGCAGGCAGTCGTGGGGGGGGGGGTGGATTCACAAACAACCTCGTAGAACTCTCCTCGCTCCATTCCTCAAAGCACTAGCGGCAGTGACAACAATGGGTTTGCAAGACACGATGCTTTTCCCTCAGGGTGTCGGAATTTAGTACAGACAAGGATTTAAGCCTCATTTGACAACCGGGGAAACCCCCGAGCCACCTTTTTATTTTTTAACAGGATAAGCCGCTCTCCAGCTCCAAGGCATCAAACTAGGTAGGATTTAAAATTAGAAATTAAACCAAGCAGATTTAAAATAAAGTATTTTTTCCACACAATGTACAATTCACTAGGGGAACTCGGTGCCAGAGGATGTTGTGAAAGTCAACGGGTTCAAAAAAAGGACCGGATAAGTTCTTAGCGGGCCGGGGTTGGGGAAGTCAGGCCCAGGGGCCAAATATGGCTGACAACTATTTTTTGTTTGGCCAATTTCCGATTCCTGTATCTGGCTCCTGCATCCAATTCCTACCCCCAAACATTGAAAGGCTAAGCTCAGGCTAAGTAGAGAGATGGGCATGTGCCCAAGAAGAGGGGACAGAGCCAGGATCCGTCCCCTCCTCTTCCGGCGTGCACACTTTAAGCATCCCCGCCCCCTACTTCTAACGACCCTCTGAGCTTGTATTGATTTTTTAAGTGGCCCCAGGGAAGGGATAAGGTTCCACACGCCTGTGCCGGGGGTAGGTCCCTAAATGGCTATTAACCAAGTTGGCTGAAGATGTCAATCTCTGTCAGGGCCAGGAGTGGACAGCAGGGAACTGCTCACTCCCTTACGACCTTGTTGGGCACTTCTCTGATGTGACCAAAAGTTGGCTGCTGTCGGAGACAGGATGCTGGGCCAGATGGACCCTTGGTCTTGCCTAGTCTGGCCTTCCTTATGGTTTTATAAAAAGTGCATTATAGAGGAGAGGAAAGCGCACATGCCAGTGCCTCGTGCTTTTCATCTGCGCCGAGAAACTGGGGGAGGGTTCGGTCGACCAGGGACCGATCACCTTAACTAATTGGCATTTAACTGAGAAAGGAAACAGCTGGGTTTCTGGAACAGACACGCTGGGTTGCATTTCACGCTGGCAGCCGATTCCCAACTCCCACGACACCGGCCAAAGCACTTTCACCAGTTCAGCTTCTCCCTAACTGCCCCTTGGCGCAAAAGGAAACCATCACAGAGTGGAGATACCATTCAAAAAGCCTGTTCAAACCAGTCTTCTGGCAAGCTTCATTTTTGTCTGGTGCTGCCGTCCCGTCGCGCAGTGTCCCCCGACGGTGAGAAGCGGATCCCATTTCAGCTTGGCAGGCTGGGGGGCAGGGGGAGGCTGGACCTGCAACCAGATCCAGTTGCATCTATGCAGAATAACGAGGAAAACTCAAGAGAGTGCAGAGCGTGCAGCAGGGAGCCCTTGGCTAGGGCTCAGAGGCGATTCGGTCTGCGATCCCCTTTGCGTTCCGCCTGCGAACGAAGCACAGACAGACGTTGGAAACGGAACCTTCGGAAGAGTCTCTTCCACCTTGGAAAAATGACCCTACCGTGATTTTGATGGGGCAGCAGGAAGGTCGCCACCGATGCAGTTTTAAAGGAACACTTGTGAAAAATACAGATTGCTGGGTCTGCATTTCATGTAGAATTTCATAAGTTAAACGTTTCATAAACGTTCCTTAAAAGCGTGCATCGGCGTCAACCCTACTCCGCAGGGCTGCCGTAAGCAGCCGGAGTCCTTTTATTTATCTGGAGTCACTCTCCCAAAAGGGCACTTCACAAACTCAGTACAATAAATCAATCAAATAGCGATTTAAAATCCAGTTATTTAAAAAAAAAGTTTAAAAAAAGGGGGGGGGGGATAAATATGTTAAAAGGAATGAGCAGTGGGTCCTCTAGAAGTACCTTGAAAGTTTAAAAATAAAACAAAATAAAAAGAAAGTAAGTTTTCGAGTGGCTTTTAAGGGTGGAATCAATAGACATCTGGAGACAGCAGGTTCCACACCGAGGGAGCCTGCCCTAGCAAGGGTGTATTCGCCCGCCGACTTAGGGCATGATGGCAGGATCCCCAAACAGCGGGTGCCATTGGATGCTTCCACACCCAGAAGGAATGGGGGAATCTTTTCTCTAAAGCTCCGCTGCTAGGGTCATCCACTCAGCCCGTCGCTTCGACCACGTGCAGCCTCTCCTCACTTCACTGGCTCCCCCTTCCCCAACGCATCCTTCACAAACTCCTGGTATTCACTTACAAAACTCTTCACAACCTGGCTCCCCCTTACCTCTCAGCCNTAAGTCTCCCAGTAGATAAAGGGATGTTAAATTCGCCATTGGGGTTACTCGCCACACTTCGTTTTATTAGTCGCCTCTTCTTAGCTTCATGTTGAACGAAAGACTCACAGCAAGGCTGGAAGATTTTTGCTTGTTACCCTAATTACAGCTGTAGCACAACTGTGTCCCCTTAAACTTCAATCGGAACAGACCTTGAACAAATGGGGCCAACAGCCTATTTCAACCAGCAAATCCCAGTCCAAATTATGCCTCGAATGTATGAAACCCTCATTCAGAGTTAAAAGCACCGTCCTGCAGAGCTAAACATGATCTTCCCTTAATTCCTGTCCAAGCATGTAATACAGGATACAGAGTAAGAAATAGGGATATTACTATGACCTGTTGGGGGTTTCTCCCAAGTGACTGAGGGTAGCCATTGTCAGTGACAAGATGCTGGGCAGGATGGACCATTGGTCTTGACACGGTGTGGCACTACTTATGTTCTTATCCTGTCTGTCCGAGGCAGGATTAGGTTAGACTCGGATTAAAGACCGGATTTGAAATCACACAGCGATAAGGAGGCCATTTCACTCAGCACTGCTTTCAAGCGATGCCAATGGTCATCTTGTGGCACTGAAGGCGTAACGTTTGAGTGTCTCATGCCGGGCTGGCATCCGAAACTCTGAAGCATGAACCGCAGGTCCCTTCTTCAGAGTTTTGGATGCCAGTGCAGTATGAGACGCTCTTTTATACTGTGCTGGCAAACATGGAAGCGAACCTCCTGCCTGCCCCCTCCGTGTACCGTGTCATCAGAACAGGTCCCTGCTCTGAAATAACCAGGAAGGGGGAATGTGAGCATCTCTATCTCAGAACTGGTTTCATTCTTCCCACCTAAGATTTTTGTACCTTAAAACGTCCCTTGCCTTCTTTCTGCCTCACTTTGCCACACCGCCTCTGCCAGTAACATGCAAGGCCATGGTGTAGCTTTCAACAGTCTTTTATTATTAAAGCTGTCGCAGTCATTGTGACCTCAGTGATTTCACAGGGCGGTTCTCACATCGCGTTCCACCTTGCGTCCTGTTTCTACAAGCACATGCTGAGTTTCAGCAAGTGCCCTTGGGGCTGGCCAAGTCCAGGCACAGAATAATCCTGTTCCATCAAGCTATCTCATCACTAAAAACGTGCAGCAGGCTAGTGTTAGCCGCTAGCACGGACATCTCATTCATTTCAGTAGTACTCTTGTAAACATTGCTATGGGCGCATGTTCTACCTACCGGACGACAGCATGCCCCAGCGGAGTAAAACAGACACACAGGATGACCTTGGCCAGGATGATTGACTGCCTGCCTGCAAATGTACAGGATAGAGAGGCAGGGAGCTCTGCCCCCGTCCCGTCTCTGAGGACAGTGACATTGGGCATCTTTAGACATCATAAAGCGCAGGTGTCAAAACCCTTCAGCACGTGTTTGGCCGTTGTGTGTAGGCGTTATAACAATCCCAAGAGCAACTTGGCCACCCATTGATCGTACTATGTGAACACCATTGCATCACAAGAACAGTTTGCATGTTCCAGCCGCGTTGTGTCTAATGATATCGCGTGGCGTGTTAGCAGGTACAACATGGGGAATGAGGCGACAGCGCTTGCATGCCGAGATCAGGGGCCGATTTGCCCCAAGACGGGTTGTGTGTCTAAGCAGCGCCACGTGATGAACACGGGGCCGAACCAGTGTTCTTGTCAAGGTCAAAACATACATTCAGACACCTGTTGATGTTCTGTCTAAGGATACCCCACTGCTGTGCTCCAAAGGGTGNGGGGGGGAGAGGGGGATCCAGAACTGGATCCAGGAACCGTAGATGAGACGGGTGTGAAGCAGGCTCCCATGTTTGTTTTTGTTATTAAAAAGTGTCATTATCATTAATGGCAATGTCGTTTTTGTTTTCATTATCGTTATTTTTATATTTTTTATATAGTTTAAATTATCAATATTGGTATCGATTTTGTTATCGGTACCGATATTAGTTATCGGTACTGTTTCAAACAAACATTTATTTTTGGTATCGGTATCGTTATTGATGCCCGTGCACAACTAATATTTAACTAAATCTAAGGGAGACGGGAAGGGAAAAGGAAAACTATATTATCTAATCATATATATAAATATGTACAGGGGGAGAGGGCAGGGAAAGGGAGAAGGTAACATGTAGGGTATGAGGAAGGAAAGGTATTTGTAATACAATGAGGGCTAGGGAGGATTTTTTGTGTGCAAGCACCACAGTTCTGTAAACGCAATCTGACAAGCAGAGCTCTCACAGAACGGAGAGAAAAGGCCTGGCCCTCCCATTATAAAGGGTTGCAGTGCCCTCCCCCAGAGCCCCCCGATTGGTTGTGGGAAGCAGCAGGCATTGAGCAATCACAGAGTCCCATGAGACTACTGGGGCCTGTTTGCGCTGCTCATTGGCCAGCGATACATCCATCAGATACTGCTGAGCTGCCCGCCCCTCCCAACACAGGCACAGTTCAAGAGTTCAAGCCTGGTTAGGGCTCCGAGATGTCTGCTCCCTCCTCCCCTCTCCACATTTTCCCTCCAAAACCCAACTGCCACAGCACTAATAATAATGACAACAACGACATTGTCATTATCGTTTTTGTTATCGTAATAACAAAACCAACATGCACACCCCTACTAGATGACACTCAAAATGTCGCTTCTAGCTCCTGAACTCTGGCGCTGGAAATGGGACACACAAGAACTAGCCAGGAGGCCAGGCCTGAGATTCCCCGCCCTGGGTTAGACAATCCAGCTCACTAACCCTTTGGCCACAATTCTTTATGGCTTCTACTCTTCCCCTCCTGAGCTCCAGCTGCCCGGGAAGCACAGAGCAGAAAGAGAGCAACTAGCCCATCCTCTCCCCAGAGTCAGGATTCATTGTCCCTAAGCAGGGATGCTGGATCTCAGGGATGCTCCACTTTTTTTTTTGCAGGCGAGACCCACCAAAACATTTTTAAAAATAAAAAATAAACTCCAGGACCCACCTTAACTATATCAAGGGACCAGGGTGGGAGCAGCGGGGAGCTTGCTCCCAATAGTCCCAGAAACGTTCAGGAAGGGGAGAAATCCTGGCAGCAGCGGGAGGCACAGGAGCCAGCGAGGCAGTAAAGCTGCATGAAAGCCCATCCCTCCTTCCCCCATCTTGCCCCAGGCTCTCAGTGACAGAGGTGGCCAGAACAAGAGGCAGGAGGGGACGCGGCAGGGAACACGATGCAGCTGCACCAGGCCACCCTCCACCCCATTCCTCACCCAAGACCCTCCCAGGATTCTCCTCGGGGTCCCAGTCCACTAGTTTGAGAACCACTGCTTTCCTCAGCTCCTCATTCCCAGAGATTGGTCACTCTGCTCCCTCTATTCTCCTGACATTCGGTCTCCCTTTCTCCCCTGTAACTAAGCAACTTCTCAACTGCATGGATCTCTCCCTTGTGTTCCCTAGATTGCGAGCCCCTCGGGNTCGATTTCAGCTTTACTTCCACACAAAACCCCCTCAGAGTTCCTCTCTGTTTTCACATCATTTGCTCCTAAATTCTTGTCTGAATCCTGAGCCGCGCCAGCGAGGAGGGGGACGGGGCGGCCAAAGAAAATCGGAGTCTGCAAAAAACAAAATCTTAAGGGAAGTGATGGGAACGCCTTTGAAATCAGCAGTCACTCTGAAGGAAGCCCTATAGCTCATCACAGAGGTCGGCCGGGTTGTTTTGCGGACCCTTCTGCTCTCCGTGATTACGCTAATGCCTGTTGGTAAAACAAGGCCTTGTACTGGTCCCACAACTTATAGAATGGCACAAAACACACAAAGGCAAAGCGGAGCTGTGTTTCACTTCTTCTCCAGGAAGGGATCAAAGAGTACCCCCTCAAAAGCTAAACTAGGCTGAGGGTTCAGCCTCTCCTCTCGAAGTTATCCTTGGCCGCTCCGAGCACTTGCAGCACTTCCCCCGGGTCTGTCTTGCCGGTGAATTTCATTTCTGCGCCGATTCTTCCTTGAAATCGCAGAACGCCCTCCCATTAATATCAAATGGCAGCAGAGAGAAACCAGATTTGTCTCCGCCGCAGCCCGGCTAGCTGATTAGGAGCTTGGTTAGGACTTGAGGGAGTCTCTCAGATTTTGCGCCAAAGTAAGGGCCCCCCCTTCCTGTCCTTGCTTTCTCGTCCAAACTCCTTGCCACCTCGGGATAAGAGAGGAGAGGCTCAAGGAAGGCCTGCTCTGCTATATGAAAGGAGAGCCTCCTTACTGTGCACCCACCCTGTCACGGGTTGTAGACCAGTATCACACGTGTGTGACCCTATGTTCCTCCGTGACAAACCCTTCAAGCACTTCTAGAGGTTGGAAGACGTGGGAGACTAGCTCTTTCCCTGAGAGTCATCAAACCCCAGGCAAAAGGCCTGTTTATGGGAGAAGGTGAATGGGAGAGGTACTCCAAGGTGGCTCTTAGATACTCCCTCTACCACCCCCTGATGCAAAGGCTCTGCAATTATTATATTTAGGCGCACCCTATTAAAAATAAAGCTGGTGCTATCATCACAGTATCTTGTGAGAGACTTGAATAGATTCATTTCCCAACTGCCTATCCACAAGCCCAAGTTTGTTTTATATTTAAGACTATAACAAGTGCCCTACTGGGTCAGACCAGTGGGCCATCCAGCNTGTAGGAGGACGCAGGCTGTGCAAGTGCCTGGGTCTTTAAGAGAGAATAGCACCTGCAGAGAACCGGTGCTAAAATGAGTGCAGGTGCCAGTATAGGGGAGGAGAGCGCCTGAGCACGAATCAATCGAGTGCTACTGGGGCCAGCTGGAGTTGGGTGTGTCCAAGCCAGGACGGGGGCTAGAACGACTGAGCTGAACTCTGTTAGAGGGGGGCCAGGAGCTGCCTGAATGGGTAAAAACAGACGTCTGCCCCACCCTGGGGAGGGCTTCCCCCGGTCAGCTACACTCCGGTTGTTCCCGCGGGTGAATGGGGGAACGTTCAGCCGCATCCCTGTCACCCCCCTCCCTTTCCCATGACGGGCAGCCATGGCTACCTATCCCAGGCAGCCATGGCTGGGCACCATGGCAACCCCAGACACCGGGACGAGCCTGGACCACGAACAGATGTTTCCACCTGGCTCGCACGCCCCGTCCTGGCCAGGTAGGAGCCCCAACTGGGCCCACATTTTCCCCACGGCTCCTACCTGGGCCGGGTTTGTACCAGGCCCACATCTGACACCACCCAGCGCGGAAGCAGACGCTCAGGCTAGAGGGCCACGGGGGGGAGGTAGGTGCCTGGCGCTCTGGACTCGCCGTGCGGACGTTGCGTACAGGGGTGGGGAACTTGGGAGTGTAGAATAAAGAATGTTGTCCCACGGGGGCTGGATCTGTGGGGCCGGATCCTGACAATACTCACCCCAGGACGCTTATCACACCCATGGGGGTTTCCACACCCTTCCCTTGGTAACTTGCCTGACTATTCTCCTTCCTCATATTTAGAAAATCTTTCCTTCTGCCATTCAAGCTCCTGCCGTGTCGGTTACAGCGGGTTGATTAACCCAGCGGATTCCCAGCTGGGTTCGAGGAGGCCAGGATAACCACACTGGCAATATGCAGATGTTCCGCTGAACACGAGAGTGGGGGGTGCTGGTACTCTGGTTGAATTCCTTTTTTTTGTTGTTGCTGAATTTCACTTTTTCGGGTCTGGCTCCCTTTTGCCATTTCAGTCAGTCATTCCCAATCCCAATCCTGTCCTCCAAAGCATTTCCAAATCCTCCCAGTTGTGTGTCGTATGCAAATTGCTCTTCCTTCTTTACGAGGAAGACAAAGGGTGTTTTTAGACAAGCGCACACACACACACACACCCCATCATGCATGTTGCAGGGCTGCATAGGGCACCAGTGTGGCCCGGCAACCTGCATGAGGGGTGTGGAGGCGCTGCTCTCAAAAACACCCAGGGTGGAGGGTTTTCTGTTTTAAAGGAACATTGTCAAAATAAAAGCCACGCCTTCACAGCCAACACTGCAACCTCCATAACTAGCAGGGGAATTGGATGGAAGACACTTTCCCTTCTAGTGTTTCTGTTCTCGCCTCTCTCATCGTTGACCATACGCACGAGGACGCACGTGCGGGTGCAACGGGATTGGTGGGAAAACGTTTACAAAGTGGCTTTTTCCATGAAATCTCTGCTTCGTAAGCCTGGCTGGCTGGCTGCAAGCGTGTTGAGATCAATTCTCTTCTTAGACGTCTTATAAAAGACCTCACAGCGGACAATTTGCGGGTTTTGCTCCAGAACCTCTCGTTATTAGCTGTTTAAATCGGATACCGGCATTCTTCTCGCTAAGGTATTTTAATATGGATTTAATGTAATAATGGAAAATTAACCCACAAGTATTAGGGACTAGTTTACTTTTCAAGGGTCAAGCGTTGCTGTCTGTAAGCCCCGAGAAGGGGTCGGCATTCTTATTTAGAGCCCAGCACTGGTTAGATCAAAGGCCATGACGGGCGAGATGTCAAGGGCCAAGGTTTTTGTTGCTAGTAGGCCTGGACCACTACGTCGGAGCAATATGCAAAGGCGTATCCATCTGTGGGTCTTTAGAATAGTCTTGGTGGATTGTATTAGAAGGTTATGACTTCTGGCAATGTTTTATTTTTATAATATTTTGTATTTGTATCCAAATTTTATTTTATGGGTTTTTTTAAATGTGTATGGAGTGTGGCGAAAGCTAACCCAATAAAAAATAAATTAAAAAATACTGCTACCACCACCAATACCACTTGCGGTTTCAAAATTGGAGAGAAAACTACGTCCAAACGCCATTTCTAAAGTAACAGTTAAACCTGCCAAGATTGAAAAACAGTCATCTTCATGCTGACAGATTTGATCGGCATTAGCGTGGATCACGGTTAAAATAGATGCTTTTGCCAGTCAAACATGGGGCATTTTCAGACAAGACACTCTCCACCCACTATGCATCTGGCAGGGCTGCAGTGTTGCCCTGTAACGTGTCTTAGCAGGTGGTGAGGGGCATCGATTTAGCAAACAAAACGCCGATTGGTCACCTTTGGACCACAGTCTAACGAACAGAGGTTAAACCAAAGTAACTACTCTGATTTGATTAAATCCAAGTTAACTACTCCACCTTTGGCAGCATTCAGACGAACGGCATAAACCGAAGCAGTTCTAGAGCCATCTCCACGCCCCCCCCCAGCCAAGACATAATGATCAATGAACTGTGGTTGCTCCCCCTCACACTGCTAAGCATTCACCCGGTTACTTTGAAATACAAACCAAAGGCGAGTACATACTTTCTATAACTCAACGACAGGTTTAGTGCTGTTTGTGTGAACTAGAGCTGAAACTCAGTATTTAAAAGTTACTCTATTTTTACCAAGTATCTTTGGTATTCGACTCTGTTTTACTGCGTACCAAGTAACCGAGGAATCGGCCTGGTACTCATTCCTGTACTCAGTTCAACATACGGGGTTTTTCCTGCCCCCCCATACGAGGTGACTCAGTACTCAGAAAATACGCGGTACTTGGTTTTACTTTACCCAGTACCAAGTCTTCATCCGAGTTTCAGAGACCGGCCAAACGCTCGGAGCCAGTCCTCAGAAATATTCACAAATAGAATCTTTACTATTCGTTTTGGGCCCCAGTGTGAATGCTTCAGGAGAAAAACAAAATAAGGTCCAACCCCATTAAATGAGCCATTTGTGGGAAGTGGCCTTGGTGACTTTTTATTCCCCCCCCAGCACTAAAAACAGAATCCTAGCCTTCCAAATAAACACACAACAGAGAAACAGGATTGAGGTGACTCAGCAGTTTAGAGGCAGGAGGTTAAACAGATGGAAATGACTCAGCAGGATTCGGTTTCAGCTGGCAAACATTTATTGGGGGATAAACAAACCCAAACATTTACACAGACCTTGTGTAACCGAGCGATCAGGAGAGAGAGAGAGAGAGGCGCATGGTGCAATTAGGAGCGGGTTTCGCACCTTCTCATGCCAATACCCCACTAGAGTCTACTGTGCAAAGCAGCTGCCTGCAGACTTCAAACAGAAAACACAAGGCAGGCAGACTTTGCCCTTTTGGCGTAGCTGTTGCTGCTGATAGCTCCGAACATTGATAAGCCACACCCTACATGCCAGCAGCAGCCTGAAGTGCAGTTCAACGTACATGCACCCGCCCAGAGCGTCCCGTGGGCACACTACTTGCAACGCGTGCAAAGCCACACTCGGGGGGAGCGTGTATCTTGGAACCTGGGGTGCGATTCTAACTTCAGCCAAGGTCAATGGAGAAACTCCCACTGAGCTTGATCCCAATAGTCCCAGCAACGTTCAGGAAGGGGAGAAATCCTCAGCGCCTCATTCCCAGAGACTGGTCACTCTGCTCCCTCTATTCTCCTGACATTCAGTCTCCCTTTCTCCCCTGTAACCAAGCAACTTCTCAACTGCATGCGTCTCTCCCTGGTCTTCCCTAGATTGCGAGCCCCTCGGGGCAGGGACCTGTCTCCAGATGTTGCTGGCGCTAAATGAATCCTTAATATTAACTTACACGAAGCTCTCAGTNAACACTGGTGCTCCGCGCTCTGCACTGGCTGCCTATAGCGCACCGAGCCAGATTCAAGGTGTTGGTATTGATCTATAAAGCCCTGCACGGTCTGGGCCCCTCATATCTCGGGGACCGCCTCACCCTCCGTGCCTCAGAGCGATCCCTTCGGTCCACCGGGGGCGTCTTTCTAAAGGTCCCCCGTGTTCCCCACTTATCTCAGAACCCGGGGGGGGGGTGTTTCCCCACATCTCCAAATTGGGGGTGGGAAGCTCTGTGGGAAACTGACCCTCCCACCTTAATACAGGCATTTCGTGTGAATTAAACCCAGCATGGCTTCCCATTCACCTCCACCCCACAAACACACACGTCACCCCTTCCCTGGGTAATAACCCCTCATGGGGTAATGATCCATACACATGTGCCAACACCCCTCCAGTTCAATTCCCCCACCGCCCCAGCAGTCCGAGGCCCCGATCCTGGGTCACCACAATCCGGAGTGACCTGCTCCTGCTGCCTCCGAGGCCCTGGAAGCAGCTGCGGCCTCTGAGCAAACGGGGCGGTCCTGGCCGGTCTCTGCCCTCTCGAGCTTGGAGCCAGCCACCGGCAGCCTCCCCGGGGCTAGGGCAGCCTCAGAAGCAGGTCATCGGAGCCTTGATCCCGGGGAAGCAGCCTCCAGGCCGGCCGGGGTCACAAGGACCATTGCCCGATCGGGGTGCGCTCCCTGGCGGCCCCGGAGGAGCCTCCCCCAGGGGAATGGGGTGCTCCTGGGTCTCCTGGATCCAACCATTCGCTTGGGAGCCCCAGCTAGGACCAGCACAAACACAGCTTCACCCCCCCATTGCATCCCCCCCACTCACCCCCATCTGGGAATGGGGCTGCCATCAGGGCAAGGGAGCAGTATAAAAATTATATAAATAAATCAAATCTGTAACACACCCCGCGTTTGGAGAGACACGCACACCCCGGCTTCTGCAGGGAAACAGCCGGCCCCAGAGCTGGGAGGGGAGTCAGACAGCCCCTTCCCCCAAGTTTGGCTCTTCCCCCCGATGCTAAAAAGCGGCTCAAACAGAGAGGTAGAACCGCCACTCCACGGCCCAAATCCTGCAGAGAACTTTATTAATTTTATTAATAATTATTATTATTACTGCTGTTTGGGACAGCTTTTTTTATTATTTAGATGTATTCATTATTATTATTAATTTGGCCTCGTTCCAATTTCTNCAAGTATCTTTGGTATTCGACTCTGTTTTACTGCGTACCAAGTAACCGAGGAATCGGCCTGGTACTCATTCCTGTACTCAGTTCAACATACGGGGTTTTTCCTGCCCCCCCATACGAGGTGACTCAGTACTCAGAAAATACGCGGTACTTGGTTTTACTTTACCCAGTACCAAGTCTTCATCCGAGTTTCAGAGACCGGCCAAACGCTCGGAGCCAGTCCTCAGAAATATTCACAAATAGAATCTTTACTATTCGTTTTGGGCCCCAGTGTGAATGCTTCAGGAGAAAAACAAAATAAGGTCCAACCCCATTAAATGAGCCATTTGTGGGAAGTGGCCTTGGTGACTTTTTATTCCCCCCCCAGCACTAAAAACAGAATCCTAGCCTTCCAAATAAACACACAACAGAGAAACAGGATTGAGGTGACTCAGCAGTTTAGAGGCAGGAGGTTAAACAGATGGAAATGACTCAGCAGGATTCGGTTTCAGCTGGCAAACATTTATTGGGGGATAAACAAACCCAAACATTTACACAGACCTTGTGTAACCGAGCGATCAGGAGAGAGAGAGAGAGAGGCGCATGGTGCAATTAGGAGCGGGTTTCGCACCTTCTCATGCCAATACCCCACTAGAGTCTACTGTGCAAAGCAGCTGCCTGCAGACTTCAAACAGAAAACACAAGGCAGGCAGACTTTGCCCTTTTGGCGTAGCTGTTGCTGCTGATAGCTCCGAACATTGATAAGCCACACCCTACATGCCAGCAGCAGCCTGAAGTGCAGTTCAACGTACATGCACCCGCCCAGAGCGTCCCGTGGGCACACTACTTGCAACGCGTGCAAAGCCACACTCGGGGGGAGCGTGTATCTTGGAACCTGGGGTGCGATTCTAACTTCAGCCAAGGTCAATGGAGAAACTCCCACTGAGCTTGATCCCAATAGTCCCAGCAACGTTCAGGAAGGGGAGAAATCCTCAGCGCCTCATTCCCAGAGACTGGTCACTCTGCTCCCTCTATTCTCCTGACATTCAGTCTCCCTTTCTCCCCTGTAACCAAGCAACTTCTCAACTGCATGCGTCTCTCCCTGGTCTTCCCTAGATTGCGAGCCCCTCGGGGCAGGGACCTGTCTCCAGATGTTGCTGGCGCTAAATGAATCCTTAATATTAACTTACACGAAGCTCTCAGTGACGGTGTAGGAGGACGCAGGCTGTGCAAGTGCCTGGGTCTTTAAAAGAGGATAGCACCTGCAGAGAACCGGCGCTAAAATGAGTGCAGGTGCCAGTATAGGGGAGGAGAGCGCCTGAGCACGAATCAATTGGGTGCTACTGGGGCCAGCTGAAGTTGGGGGTGTCCAAGCCAGGCCGGGGGCTAGAACCCGTTAAAAAAAAAAAGGCAAGGAGTTGACACAGGTTACTGTCTATAGGATCGATGACAAAACGTCCACTCATCCAGCATGGGAAACAGAGGCCTCGTTACTCGAGGTCTTTGAGTGGGCAGAGGGGCTGAGAGAGTTCGCGCAAGCATAATACAGCGCCCTCCAGAGGCTCTGCCAGGACTATCCCGATTAACCCAACCCGGTAGAAGGCGGGTAGCCTTGCTTCTAGACAGGAAGCCCAACGGACTTGGCAGCAGGAGGGGCACAGCACAGCCAGCCATGGGAACCAGGGCCCCTCTGCGGCATAAATATCCTTTGGGAAAGCTGGGCGCGTCCTACAAGAGATCCAGTCACACCGACTTGCTTACCATCGCTTTTGATCACTTTGGGGGAGGGAGGGGGGATAAAAAATCAGCAACCGAGTTTTCATCCGAACACTGGATTTAACACTGCTGCGTGCCGCACAGAGCACCCCACATCCAACTCCCCCAAAACCTGCTCGGAACTAGACTAACAAAGCTCCTACCGCCAGTGGGTTTGGGAGGTGGCGGTACAAATCCCCAAGGAGCGAGATCAGACTCGTGCCATTGTTTCAAATCCAGCTGCTAAAGTAACTCCCCCAAACAGGCAGGAGCCCTAATAAGCAGGCATTTCGGTGCGGCAATTTTCTGAGGGGACGCACGTCACACACGCGTCGCGATCCTCCGAGCAGATACTGCCAGGGAATGCAAAACCGGCTGCAGCGATGGGCTTGCATCCACTCCAAGTGCTCTCCGCTCCAGCATTATCTCTGCAGAGGATCACACTGCCCAAGGTCTGGGAGATCCTTGTCTGCTCTGAGGCGCAGAGGAGGGAAGAGGAGAAGTATTCCCTCAAATGCCATTAGAAACAAGGTCACAAGCAGCACCAAGAGTCTCACAGAAACTCAGGGGGACAAGGGAAACTCAGCCAGGAGTTTTAAATTCACCCCATTAGCCAAGGAGCGACGTTCACGAGAGAGGAGGCCGCAGCTCTGTTTAAAAACACAACAGATGCTGCGCTGTAGAATTTTGCTCCTCTCCCCAAATTAAGCAGTGCTCTTTGAATCAGGCCCAGAATCCTGAAAGAAAGTTTCCACCGTTCCGGTTTCAGATTGTCTGCTCACCCCCCCCCCCCCCCCGCACACACCAGTCAGTGCACAGAATTAACAGCGCTGGGCGGGAGGGCCATTCCAACAGGCTACGTTTGTCCTCTGGGAGTTTCCCGCCAGAGAAGTCAAGTTCAGCAGGACTGGACAGACGCTGCCAATCACAATATGCCCTTAACAGGAGGCTTAACTGGGAGGCTGCAGGGCCTAAGGGGTTAAAACCAGCTGATCCCACTCCCGGTTCGCTTAAATGGAAGTCGCTGTTCGGAGACACCAACCTCCACCCCCTGGCAGCCAACATCAGACCTCTATGGCTTGGGGATGAGAGGCAGATTGCATGAAAATAGCATCTATTTAGATGCGGATTCCAATTCCTGCTGCACTTGGCTCCCTTAGTGCTCAAGATTCTGGCCAAGACACAGGTTAGCAGCTTCTCAACTTCTAAAGCATCTGCTTGACTTTTAACCCAGACAAGAAGGACCACGTTAGTTCCTCCTGGAGCTTTAAATGGTCTATTTGATTTCATCACCAAAGCAAAGGCCTTCTGCTGGTACAACAGAGAATACACATTATTATGACAAAGGAAGGGAAATCCGTTGCTTAATGGAAGCAGGTTTTCTGCTCCTAGTCCCCATGAAGGGAGAGAAAGAACACAGTGGCCTCCGTCTGTCTGTAGGAAATATACTGTCTGGAAAAGTTACTGCTCGGTTTTTAAAAAGACATGGGAGCAGAGAAGAAGACAGAGGCAACACCAGATTTCAAACAGCCTAGCCCTCCTGGATCTTATGATGCGATTTTAAAAGTCGGGTGTCTACGAACACCGAGTCAATTAACGAATCGGACGCTCAGTTGCTCGCAGAAGCAATAGCTGAAGTTTTTAAAGCGAAAGAGACAAAACTTGTGAAGTTCACGTGCTGCAACAGAATCGCTCTGTCGGCGGTTTAAAAGATCCACAGGCAGCTGTTGGGTTTCCACACCCTCCCACCCACCCCAGTTTGCTTTAAAAAGCCAAAACTCGCAAGTCCACAAAGAGGCAAAACTCCGACAAAACCAACAGGAATTTTGGCACAGTAAACAGCAGACTTTGAAAATTGTTCCTGCCCTGCCTTCCCGCACAGCCACGTTCTAAGAGTCATGCAAGGTATCCATTTACAGGAGAGTTTGAAAGCCAGGGATATAGGAATAAATACTTTTTAGCATCTTATAAATATGCCATAATAGAACATCTCAGCAAGATCAAAGTGCTTGTCGTTTTTAATCCTTTAAAATAAAATGAAACCCTAAACATGAAGGGTTTCCACCACAACAGAACAAGGGAAACGGCTGTTTCCGAGAACATCTGACCAGCCCACGTCATCCTAACAAAGTCAACGAGAGGTTGCATCGGCCGAGGCGCTCAATCTTTGGGCACCTTGAAGTTGTCTTTTTCTTTTCGGATGGAGCCCATTGTCCGGATGGGGTCAGCTTCCCTGGCGTGTTGCTGCACAGACTTCTCCCTAAGGGAAAGAGAAAAGAGAACGCCGTTGGAGAGAAAGAGAGGAGTCTGGTTCAGATCAGGGATCTGTCCCCTCTCCTTGTGAGCAGGAACTACATTCAGGACCTAGAACTAGAAAAGGGGCAAATAAACTAGCCAGGGACTAGTTCCTGGGCCTGCAGCTTCCCATCCCTGCTTTAGACACTGCATCTACCAAGTATCCCCACCCGCCACCCCAGCGCCTTCCAATCCAGAAGAACGGAGACCCATCCCTGCCCACACAGTTACCTCACTCGCATAAAAGGGTTGTACGTAAACTCTTCCGCGATGGTCGATGGGATCGTGGGCTCCCCGCTGTCGTATTTCGCCTTCCGACGGGAGAGAAAGAGTTCTGCTTAATGACAGAGGAAGGAGAAAAAGGCAACCGTACTTGCAGTAGAGCTGAAATGAATAGTAAAAATTATATTCGCAAGTATTTCTGAGGACTGGCTCAGAGTGTTTGACCGGTCCTCGAAAACACAGACAAATACTCGCTAAAATACTCAGTAAAATAAAACCGAGTACCGAGTATTTTCCGAGTACCGAGTTACCTTATATAGGGGCAGGAAAAAAGCTCCATGTATTGGTCTGGATAGCGGTCCGAATACCAGGCCAATTCCTCGGTAAATCCGAGTCGAATACCGCGATACTCAGTAAAAAGCGAGCAATTTTGAATACCAATTTCAGCACTGATTTGCAGATGCACAGAGAGACACCGCATCAGTCCCTCCCCTATTCCCACGTCAGAGCTGGGACCTAGACCACGTTTTTTGTGATGGCTGAGTAGACTCAAGCTACAACAGGCAGCAGGGGTTGTTAGTCACATTTCTGGGTAGCCCTCTGAGGACACAAATAACATCCGTGACTAAATGGGTACTCCTAGCCAAAAAACCCTCGGGTTTCCCATTGGATTTTTCCTGTTATTCAGTCACGACAGCTCTGCCGTTGTCGGCAATGACGTGACAATTGCCGGCAATGACACGATTGCAGGAATGACAGAACCAAAATAGCAAAATGACCAAACAATAAAAAATACTGACACTCGCCCCCGCCAAACAAACAACAACACAGAAAAACCAAATTGGATACCCAACATAGTTATTGGTTATTATCCTCCTCCACACTCCACCAGGAACAGAATTTTAAGAGTGGCTCTGTCCCCACCCACTCTGAAAATTTTCTAGCAGTTCTTGAGCTGCTTGCAAAGGACCCCATCAAGACAGGGACAACACCCGCCCCCCCCAAAAAAAAAAAAAACTGCAAATACCTTCTCGGCTCCCCGCAAGTGGCCTGAGTACTGCTAGAAAAATTTCAGAGTGGGTGGGGGCAGAGCTTGGACCCAGGCTCAATTGAGCCCCCTCCCTCCATGGTAGCTTTCCCCCCCCCGCCCCATCAATATCATATTCGTTGCGTTGACAGGCTGTCTCAAAAGGGGAAGGAATCTGGCCCCTCTGAAAATTTGAGGAAGGATAAATTAGAGAGTAACAGCAGGGTCGAAGGGAGTCTTCCAGGGCCCCTGCCTACCCCCCAAGCCAGAAATCACCTGGATCATGTCTCTGATTCCTGCCTTGCCATCTCTGCCTACTTTGCTGAAAACAGCATTATCGATTATGCTCAGGGACCCACATTCACTGGACCTCTGCAAACCGCGCTGCTTTTTGTGGGGTCAGCTGTGCTCCACGGTGATAAGGTACTTGGGGGATTAGCTTTGAAGAACCCCTTTGTTGTGGACATTGAGGGAGAGGCTCTGCTTGGAAACAATGACTCTCCCCCCCCTCCACCCGCTTTCACTGTTCTCGGCTAGAAGGGAGAGGATGCCAAGCCTAGCAAACCCCTGTTGAGGAGAGGTAACTCTCAAGTCATCTGCTTCGTGGCTCCGTTTCTCTGTGTGTGGGTGGAGGGGGACAGGAGGCAGCGGCAGCAAGGGCAGCCTGCGTTTGTGTGTGCAGCGAGCAAGGGGGTTTGCTGGGCATGCAGGTAGTTGGGGAATCCAGGTGTGGGGAAGGAGGAGGGTGGTTTGGCTGGGGCACACGGGGAATGGAGAGTGTGTGTGGGGAAGGAGGTTTTTTTTTGCTTTAGCATGTGCGAGAGAGGGGAGGTTTTGTGCTGCGGTGTGTTTACTGTCGGTTTCTGCAGAGGAGCTGTACATGGCTGTGTGGTGTGGAGGTAGGATAGGGTTGGAGGGCAAAGGAAGTGTGTTTATTGCTGGATGATTGCATCTTGGGAAGTAAATTTACATAAATAGGCACTGCAAATTAAGAAATTATGCAAAAGTTTTAAGCTTGTGGTAAATTTGCAGACTCAGACTTCCAGGATGCAGAATGTAGGATTTTTTGGGTGCAGTGAGCACAGGTCCTTGGCTATACCCCACACGGAAGGCTTTGTTAGAGTGTGTCTAAAACAGTTAGGTCTGTCATCACATAATCAATAAACAGTGTGTGATCAAAAGAAGCATATGAATTTTGACGGAGTGGGTGTCACCGTCGGACCAAGGAAAGGCCATTCTTAATCCAACCCCACATTTCTCACAGGATCCCACCTTCAGGCCTAGCAGGTGGAAAAGCTCTACTTACCTTCGCCCAAGCGAGCTTGTGCTGGATCGCCGCGTTATTAGGTTCCACGTGCCAGGCAAATTTTAAGTTGTTGATATTGTATTCATGACCACAGTAGACTCTCTGGAAAAAGGAGAGAGAGTTGTACAGAGCTCTACATCGCAGAATAAGGACCTACAACACAGGGGTGTTCAGAAGGGGAACTAGATCCTAGGTTCTCAAACTGGGGGAAGGGTTATTTGGAGGGTGACAAGAACCCAACCCCCCCAGCTGGCAAACACCTAGCTCACAGAGCTTTATTTATTTATTTATTTATTTATTATCTGGATTTGTACCCCGCCCCTCCTGAATACAGCTCGGGGTGGCTTCCAACAATAATAATACATATAAAATACATATAAAAACAGTTATGGGGAATCACCAAAATAATGGGAAGCGGGGGAAGAGTCAAAGGACAAGGGGAGGAGAGAAGCAATAGGAGGGTGGGAGAGGGAGCGAAATGGGAGTGGAAAAGGGCCTCGGACAAGTGGAAGGGAGAGGGTGCATAAGTCTTTCCAGGACTAGACTCCAGAGTAAGGGCTGAGGCTCGTTATAGCATCATTAAGTTCCATTTCTAGGATTTACTGTGCTCTGAAATTTTCTCTTCTCCTTAGCCAGTTTATCGAATGGACAGCACCCCTGAAACTATCTAGGAGAGGTGTGCCCGCATTCTCCACCACTTACGTGGCAGCAACTGGTCACTCCTTCTGGAGGAGTGCTTCAAGTCTTTGGGGAATATCACTCTTTGTTCCTGCCAGCATAAACCAGCATCTATTACCTTGTACTTTTCAGTCTGGGCCAGTTCCCACCACAAATAGGGGCTTTCAATATCTGGTCTCCACCATCCCTACAGCCATTGTACATTGGAAAACAAACCAACGGCCAGGTGCAGGGCCCCTCATGCATGGTCATCATGCCGTCTGTTTCAACCCACAAACAGGGAAACACAATCTATTTTATTTTTTGCCTTGGGCCTCGCTGCATTTGGTCCACCTAGGGTTTCTTCTTGGGTTTAATATTTTACTGGCTTGTTAACTGACTAGTGTCAAAAGGGCGCCAAGGTACCGTTTCCGGGGGTAGTCGGCCCAAGATCTCAATCAGTGCTTTGTACATTTCCTCCCGGCTCCCTTCGAAGAACTTTCCACAGCCGGCCACAAAGAGTGTGTCACCTGGAGGAGAGAATCCCAAATCTCTGCTAGACTAGACTCCAGAGAAAGTGTTCCTAGAGCAATCAAGGGTGCAATCCTGACACCGACAATGGCTTAACTCCCATCCGACTTCAATGGGGTGAAGCTCACCCCTGCAAAACTATCTCCTTTTGTAGCCACACACACCTCTGCTACCGTGCCCCCACTCCAGAAGCTAGAAAACAGTCTCCCAAACTATGGGTCATGACCCCCACAAGTGAGGTTATCCCATCCATAGATGTGGCAGAATCCCAATGGCTATTTGACTGGTACAGTATGCATATCTTTGCTGCTCTCTTGCAAAATTGTATGTGGTTTCAAAGAAAGACCCAGAGGCAAAAAGAATTTGAGAACCACTGAGCTAGAACCCTACAGCTGGAAGGGGACCCCAAAAGTTATCTAATCCACCCCCCGTGACACAGGATCCACTAGACCGACCTCATCCCTGAGAGGTGTCTGTCTAATCTGTTTTTAAAGACCTGCAGTGCTAAGGCCTCCAAAGCCTCCTTTGGTAAACGATTCCACTGCTTAAATGTTCTGGTTGTTAGAACATTCTTCCTAATGTTCAGCCTACATTTTTAAGCCCCATTCCCTTTAGTCCTCACCGCAACGACCAGAGAGAATAACTGGGCACCATTCTGTTTAGAGTAGCCTTTTGAATATTTGAGAACTGTAATCAGGTTCCCCCTCAATCTCCTTTTTTCTAGGATAAATATTCCTAGTTCATTCAGTCTCTCCTTGTACGTTTTTTCCTGCCATCCCCTTTATCCTCTCCATCTTCTCAGTCTCCTTTTTAAAGCAAGGTGCCCCAAACTGGACACAGGATCTAGAGGCGACCAGACCAGGACAGGAGAGAGAGGAACGATCACTTCCCTTTTTAAAGCAAGGTGACCCAAACTGGACACAGGATCTAGAGGCGACCAGACCAGGATGGAAGAGAGAGGAACAATCACTTCCCTTCTCTTACAGACAATGCTTTGGTTAACACCACCCAAACTAGCATTAGTCTTTTCAGTTGTTGCACTGCACTGTTGAATTGTATTAAGTCTGCCATAACTAACACACACACACACACACCCCTCAGTCCTGCTGCCCAGACAGTCATTTCCAATTTTGTTATTTGGACTTTTCATTATTTTTTTCTCACCTAGGTGCAATACTTTGCATTTGTTTTTGTTGAATTTCATCTTGTGTTTTTGTCAGCCCAACCTTCCAGTTTAACAAGATCACTTTGAATTTTGATCCTATCCTCTAGCGTGTTTGCATTCCCTCCCAGCTTTGTGCCATCGTCAAACTTGGTAAGAACGCTAGCATGATAAGCGTCACGGAACATCTCCTGTAAGGAGACAGGAAGTGCTTAACAAGTCAATATGCCCAGGCTGACTGCAGGAGTTCATTAGGAATTTTTCACGGATAATCCAATCCAAACTGACTTCCCCCCCCATGGCAGGATTGGAGCCAGAGATGGGAAGACAGTTGTGTGTTTAACCCGTAGGACAGAAGTGAGGAATCTTTTCCCTCCCCGGGAGCACTCTGAAAATGGGTACAAGCTCCAAGGGCTGCACAGACGTTGGGGTGAGGGTGCTTAAGGTGTGCGTTCAAGAAAAGGATGGATCATGGATCTATCCCCTATACTTGTGTGCGTGTCTTCATTTCTGCCCCCAGCACCTGGGGGTCGAGACTGGATCCAGGGTCAGATCAAGGAACTGGAAAGGGGTCTCATACAAACATGCCCCCGAGCCTGAAGTTCCCCACCTCCACCCCTAGCATACCCACCCTCTCTGAGATGGAGGTGTTGTTATGTTTTTTATATTGCTATGAAAAATATAGACTTTTACCAAGCAACTACCCTTTGCCTTGAGATGCTAGAGACAAAAGGTCCCCGAGTTCAGTGAAGCGCCAATGGAAAACATGCAGAGCATTTTTGGATGTTGCAAGAGTTCTCCTTTGAGAAGGCTGCATGGAACTTGTTTTACCAGGCTCGATTCACAAACATTCAGCTCATTTTCCAAAAACCATCTACTGAGCTTGCTAGCTAGCTGGACACGTTTACGAAGCGGGGAGGGGGGGTGTTAAGGGCTTAGCACAAGGAAGATCCGAATTCCCAGCAGGGAGGGAAACATTATTAGGGCTGATGGATTGTTCTACCAGGTCCAGGAAGGCATCACACAGAGACACAGCTTCCTTACTTTGGGGCCCTTTCCAATCAGTCCAAAATAACCAAGGCCCCGGGGCATTCTGCAATGTTTCCCCCCCACCCAACTGCACAGCCAGAAAACCCAAATTCTGCCAGCAGAACAAATTATGCAAATCCTGAATGCAAATTAATTTCCCAGAATGCCATTCAATCCTTTCTGAACACCTTGTATGTTAAACCACACACGTTGCCACATGGAGCCATCAGCGAGAAGTGGGGGTGGCCTCTCTCTTCCCTGAGGGAAAGGGGAGCGTGAGCGGCTCTTCTTCAACAGCTGTGGCTCAGGGCCTCACGGCCCCAGAATATAAACTAGTAGTTAGTAGGGATGGGACTATCAGTATCGGATTAATCTGATAATGCTGATAATCGGCAATATCGGATTAATCCGATAAAACCGATTCTATCGGTATCGGATAAAACCGGTAACCGGTAATTCACAGATAGTCCCATCCCTAGTAGTTAACGGTGCCACCACCCCATTGGCTTGCTCACAGCAGCTCCCCAACTCAGGCTGTCACTCTGCACTGCCAGAGGCAATTTCTGTAGCAATTTGACCCAAATGCAAAAACAGCCGCGCAGAATACAAGGGACCTTGACAAGAACACAAGAGAGGGTTTTTTCTGGAGAAGTGCCTCCCCACCCATCATACATGTTGCAGGGCTACACAGGACACCAATGCGGCCCCGCAACATGCATGATGGGTTGGGAGGCGCTTCCCTAAAAACACCCAAAGACCAAACAAAGTACAACACAGAACCCTGGGTTCCAGAAGGGCTGCTGGCTCCAGGCTGACGCCCTTTCCTATTAACTGGAGCCAAGACAGGCAAGAAACTTCAGCCTTCCCTTGGCGTGAGCCAGCCCTGCTCCACCCTCTGTCGCCTCTCCGCTGTGGAAGCAGATCAGTAATAACCCCCAGCGTGCGAAACCCAGCCCAGTCCAGGCTGGTCCCCCGCCGCGCCGCATCGTTCCCGACGATGCATTCAGCAGGCAACTCCCTTACCCGTGAACACCGCCGGCGGCTCCGAGCTACTGGGCTTCGTCACGTAGTAGCAAATGTGTCCTGAGGTGTGACACGGCGTGTAGAGGCATTTCACATGCAGAGAGCCCACCTAGGAGAGAGAGGGGTGGGTGGGTTTGAAAGCAGGTCAGCAAAGCAGGAGAAGAATGAACGACAAAGAAGTTCAGCTTGGGGTTTCAGCCGAGTCTCACAAGGAGACTAGAGTCTCCCAGGAGAGCTTGGCTGTGCCGAAGGGGGAATGGGACTGTTGGGTGGATCTGGACAAAACCCTGCCGGGGATGCCGGAGCCCTGTTCCTTATGGACAGAGGCCTCGCCCCCCTCGCTCAAAACCCTCCAACAAACACTGAAATCAGTTGAAAGCTCATCTTGAAACTGTAAAGTGCAAGGGAATACCCTCACCCCCCACTAATAACGCTCCTTCTGTCCTGTCCTGTCCCTCGGGGTCTGCTTCTCCCCTGGAATTCAGGATGCCTGCGCATGAGCCGGGAGGGGGATGGGGGAAGTGCTGCGAGCCGAAATCACAGCGGGGGTGGGGGAAAATCACGCGAGGTTCCGCTCGTACGCGCAAGGGGTTTGACGCCTTTTAGCCCATTTCCGCTGTGATTTCAGCGACGGGGATGGCTGGATTTTCCATCTTGTCCCTTCTCCTGTTCAACGTGTCGATGCAGCCGCTGGGCGAGGTTGAGAGACGGCTTCGGGTTCGGTGCCATCGATAGGCGGACGACACCCAACTCTGCCTCTCTTTTGCATCCGACTCCGAGCCGGCAGTCTCGGTGCCTGCCCGGCGTCCGAGCCGGCAGTCTCGGTGCCTGCCTGGCGTTTGGCGGCCGTGAGGGACCGTACTTTACTTGGGAGGTGCCCCCGTCACTGAAATCACGGCAAATATGGACTAAATACTTCAAAACCCTTGCGTAGACGAGCAGGACTTCACATAATCCCCCTGCTGGGATTTCGACTCGCGGCCGTTCCCCTCTCCCGTGCAAGCTGCCTACATCACACGTGCCCCTGCGGCTTCTCAACTGCATGGATACATCCCTGGCTCTTCCTACGTGCCGCCCATCTTCCACGTCCTTCCTCGATGCTAATCCCCCTGGGGCAGGGACCGGTCTTTTAATTCTTTTAATTCTTGTTCTGTGCCAGGCACATTGCAAATACTATCGTTATTAATACTATTAAAATAAATACTATTATTATTATTATTATTATTATTATTCCAGGCTACAGACTGAGCTGGCAAACGCGTGTCCTCTTTTCAACCGAACAAGGGCCACGTCCAAGTGTCATTTACCGGGCCCCGAGTCAAACAAGCACGAGACCAGACAGTTAAGGCGGTGCCTTTTACCGGGAGCCAAATTCTGTTGGCGAGAGCCGGCAGGTTTCCAAGCCCTCCCTCAGGGCGACGCAAGTGCTGAGTCAGGCTTGGCTCGGTGCCCCGCCACGCCCGGAACAGGGCGGGGTACGGTTGCCGTGGAAACTTGCACTCCTGCAGTCGCCGGCTTGCCGCCAGATCCCAAACGCTGACTTCAGCCTAGAGCCTTTCCTATTATTTACGTAACAACGGCGCACCTGACTTTGGACACTATCGAAGGCAAAACTTAGCACAGACAGCAAGGCTGTGACGTTCAACTCGCTATTGATTCTTATTATATATATAGCGCCAGCAGTGTACCTGGCACTGTACAATCAATAGTTAGAGACAGGTCCCGAACCCCCCAGGGGTTTACAATCTAAGAGAGACAAGGGAAAGGAGAGGGGGCACAGGGAGGCATTCATCGAGTTGAGAAGTTGCAAATGCACATGCTTGGCTTAGTGAGGGGAGACGGGGAACGAAGGGCAGGAGAGGCGGTATCCGTGACGATTCTCTGGGGGTGAGGCGCTAGGGGGAAAGCCTGATGGAAGAGGTAGATTTTCAGGAGGGAGCAGAATGAATGTGTTCAGGGAGGGAGTTCCAGGCATGAGGGGCAACGAGGGAGACGTTCCGAGGAGCAAAGGAGCAGCGAGCAGGCGACGGGTACGGAGGCAGCTGCCGTTTACGGTGGAAAGAGCCGCCCATGTCCAACGCCAAGGTGACCGGCGGCCGTTTAAAGCCGGACAGATGTTCTTTGCCTCTCTGTAGAGACGCTGCTCCAGAGGGAGGCACAGAAGGGAGCTCTGAGGGCATCGAGTTCAACTCCCTGCTCGGTGCAGGAAATCCACAGCGACAGCATCCCAGACAAACGGGCCGTCCAGCCTCTGTCTGAAAACCTCCAGCGAAGGAGAGCCCACCCCACCGCCCTAGGCAGGGTCTGTTCCACTCTCAAACAGCTCTTACCCCCTAGAAAGTTCTTCTTAATGTCTAGTTGAAATCAGCTTCCTTGCAGCTTGACCCCATTGGTGCTAGTCTTGCCCTCAGGGGGCAAGAGAGAACAAGTCTTTGCCATCCTCTCTGGGACAGCCCTTCAGGGAGTGGAAGGCCGCTATCATGTCTCCCCTTAGTCTGCTCTTCTCTAGGCTAAACGTTCCCAGCTTCTTCACGCTTTCCTCATAGGACTTAGTTTCCAGACCCCCCCAACCCTCTTTCCCGCCCTCCTCTGAACCCGTTCCAAGGTGTCGTTGCCCTTCTTCAAGTGCGGTGCCCAGAACTGGAGTCTGAGAAGATTCCACGGATTTTGTGCTTACCTGAAACGAGGTGTGGTGCGTCACTTTCTGTGTGAGGGCACCCACCCGGCTGTCTCCCCCGTACACTCGCAACCCCGAGGCCAGCTTTACCAGCTTCTCGTTGCCACCGGCATGGTCCCTAGAAGGTCAAAAGGTCCGACTTTGGCAGTTATAACGACACGAGATGCATTTCTTACAAAACCGATCCAGCGACCTAAAATGCAATCTCCTTTTGAGGGGGGGATGGATCCAATATTAACACTCTAGAGGAGAGGTAGGAAACCTCAGCCCCGTGGGCCAAATGCATTCCCATGGCCCCTGGATCCAGTTCCTATCCCCAAGCAATGAACATCTGAGTTCAGGGTAAAGGAGCAGAGAGGAGGGACAGGGAGACAGATTGATGTTGCAGAGTCATGATCTGGACCCCCCTCTTCCTGAGGGCCCCCCTTAAACACCCCTCACTGCTGTGTGGCCCTCGGAGCTTGTGCTAATTTTTAAAGCGGCCCGCAGGAGGGAAAAGGTTTTCCACCCCTGGTCTAGAAAGCAAGATACACTCGGCCTTGAACAATCATCATGGCCCAGAGCTGTGTCATTCTAAGACAAAGGACTAAGGCCTGTGCCAACTAAGAGAGACAGTGGGGTGTGGGGGTGAAGAGTAAAATACTTGGACCGGGAGGTAAGGGGAACCCCCTCATTAAACTCTCACCTTAGCCTTGAACTCGCTGGGTGACCTTGGACCAGTCACCGGTCTCCAAGATTAACCTACCTCACAGGGTTTTGTTATGAGGATGAAGAGCAGAGTTAATTTGTTCGTTGTTAGGGTTACAGTTAATAAGTTAAAGACTTGTAAGCCACCCTGAGGGATAGGGTGGGATAAAAAAAAATCTAAATAAATAAATAATAAAATAAAATAATAGTCAGCATCCCTGAGAATGATCCCCAACCCACAGGCAGTTTGGACTTTGCAATTCCCAGCCAGAGTTTGGCTGCTTAATAACATACCAAGAGGGAGAAACCTCCAGGGTAAGGCCCACAATTTGGCCCCTTTTCAAATCCTCGATCTGCCCCAGGGATCCAGGCACGGATCCATTAACACAGATCAGGGCTGTGGGGGGAACAATTTCCCTCCCGGGAGCCCCAAGTTCCAAGGGCTGAATAGAAGTTGGAGGCAGGGGTGTTTACGAGGTGCAGATCATGGATCTTTGTGTGCAGGCCCCTCCTCTCTAACCCCCTTCCCCTGGGCCGTCATTCAGAACATGGGGGATAGGAATTGGATCCAGGGGCCAGATCCAGGATATCAAAAGGGGCCACATAAGAACTTTATCGTGGACCACGTGTAGCCCCCCTGGGCTTGAAGTCCCCTCCCCACCCTGCCTAAATCGATGATCTGAGCCCTCCCCTACAAGCCTCCTGCTCCCAACTCCTGCCCAGGTCGTGGAGACTAATCCCAGAGCAGACCTTCTCAGGCACTGGCCTGCGATCCGCAGTGCATGCTCAGTGCCGACGGGCCGCCACTGCAGAAGGCAGGCGGCGTCAGTCCCCACTCCTGCTGGGGAAGGACAGTGACGCCCACCGCCTAGGCGGTACCGTCACACCGCAGATACCGGCGAGAATTCAAGCCCACGTTGCGGTAGCTGGTGCCCCTGTCCAGGTGCAAACTGCTGCCCTCCTGGATCATGGTATTAATTCATTCCCTTCATCCTCCATGGACCAGCTAGCAAGGCAATCAACCACCTGCTCTGGGGTTTGGATGTGTAACTCCCTCTGGAGCAGAGGTTTCAAAAACCATGAATGTTAATTGTTTCTATAGCGATTTCAGTGTTCAAAGTGCTTTAACATCCTTCTCTAGTTCACCCCCAGTGGGAAGCAGGTCATACTTATTCCCATTTTACAGGTGGGGAACTGAGGATGAGAAAGTGTGACTTGCCAAGGCCGCCTAATGAGCTCATGGAACTGAACCTTGGAGTCCCAGGTCCAAGACCAACATCCTAGCCTCTAGGTCCACACAGAAGGTAGGTAGGTTGACCAGATAGGCAAGTTTTAGAGGACACTTATGAGTAATGCAGGTTGCAGGGCTGCACTGGAGCCAATACAGCCCTGAAACCTGTATTTCTCATAAGCGTCCCCGAAAAC
>QEPC01010859.1:19683996-19698554 GCA_003113815.1 Sphenodon punctatus
GCAGAGGCCTCACCCAGCCGTGCTACCCGAGACCCTGCAGGATCCCCAGCAGAGGCCTCACCCAGCCGTGCTACCCGAGACCCTGAATCGGAGATGCTGGTATCACCACACCAGCACTAAGAGAGGCTTACACTGCTCGCTGTTAGGACAGGTCCCCAGGGTCCTAGGCTAATGTGCAACAGACTCTTCTCTCTCCCCTAAGGCTAGTCAGAGAGTGACCAAAAACAGAGACCCCTGGCACAAGAAGGGAGCCTCATAGGATCGTGTGGCCCAGATTTCCAAAACCTGGTGCCTTTAGATGTTGGGGGGGTGGGGGTGTTTGAGGATTGCGTCCCCCCCAATCCCTAAAAGACAACCCTGGAGCAGATCCCCCAAGTAGGGCCAGGCCAGGGTGCCACCTCTGCCCATTTTTAAGGGGCACGGATGAAAAAGGCTTTATTGCGGGCTCTGCAGGATGCATTTCTCATCGGTGCCCGTTTGCGGGGCGGACTAAAAAGGGCCCCCGAGTGGCCAGAGAAAGGCACCGAAGGGACGCACCCGAGGGATCCAGGAACGCACGTTCAGAGTCTCTTGTTAGTAGCAGCAGGATGATTGATCCCTGCGTGATGGAGAAGCCCATTCCCAACTCCCCCCCCCCCCCCCCCCCCCCCCCCCCCGCAAGTTGCAAACCGACCCCTCCCCGGGCCTGGATCAGCCGGGACAGAAACCCCCGGGGAGGGGAAGGGAAGGGGGTAAAGTGGCCCCCCCACCCCCCCTTTGCTAACTAACAAACCCGGAGGGAGAGACCCCAGCAGCCGGGGCGCTGCCGGTCCCGTCGGTCTCCAAGGCGCACGGAGGGTGCCCGCCCGCAGGTGCCGCGGGGCCAAGCGAGGGAACTCGCCTCCCTCGGCCCCGGTGCGAGCCGATCGCTCCCACCTACCGGATCGGAGCCCCAGGAAAGCCAAGGCGCAGCCGAGCCGCCTCCCGGCCCCATAGACCATGCCGGTGCGGCGGGTGGGTAGGTGCCCGGCCGGAGCGTCCTGGCGCCGCGCTTCCTCCCCGCGGTTACACAAGCCCCGGCTCCAGCCCCTTTACCTTTCCTCCCTGACCTGCCTCCCGCAGCCAATCGGCTCCCCCAGCCGGGCAGGCCCGGCCCCTCTCGCTGACAGGCCGCCGCTCAGCTGGCGAGGCAGGGAGCAGCGTGCGCCCCGTGGCCGGGCGCTTTTGAGAGGGGGGCGCCGGGCCCGGGAGGAACCAGGCAGCCAGGCCGAGCGAAAGGCCATTCCACTCCGCCGGCTGCATAGAAATAGGGGGGGGGGGCACTCAGTCCGGAAAGGCTGGATCCTGGCTCTGTCCCGTCTGTGCGTGCGGGGCCCTTAGCAGACTCGGGGTGCTAGGCGCTGTATCCAGGAGGGAGCAATATACAAACAGGGGGGGGCAGTTTCTCCTCCCCCTCCAATGAGGTGCCTCATCCCTGAATTCAAGCGTAGTAGGTTGGGTTGGTGTTTTGCAAAGGAGTTAGTGATTCCATTCACTATTTCACTGTCTCCCTATGAAACGCCTGTTTCCCCCCTTGCAAACCGGAACCCCCTGCTGCTTGCAGATCGAAGCCGGTGGTTGCAGTCAAGCCGGATGCGTTTCATTATTGCATCAACCCCACAAAAAAGAGAGGGGGGGGGGGATGATGCAATACTCCTATTTTTCCAAGCTTGCTGCTTCTGTGATTTCTCTGGTTCGGCATTTGTTGGAGTGAAATCCTAGCTGCATGCAAAGCTCTGTCTGTGTTTGCCAGGCTGCCACCCCCAGGCTCCCCATGGAAAGCCCATGAGAGGTTTGCAACCGGATTCAAAACCACCAGGAAGTGCCCCCCCCCTTTTTTTTTTTGGAGAGCATTCGAGATGAGCTGTCATCCGCGCTGCAGTTTGCCTTCATGCCACCAGCAAAGCCGACCCTGCCCGCAGCGCTTGACATTGTCCCGGGCAATGAGCATGCCATGAAACCAGCTGACTCCTGGGGAATGCGAGCGAGAGGGGAGGGCCACTGGATTCGTGTTGCAAAGCTCCAACCAAGAGGAACTCGGTGCGGGAGAAGTTTGTCTCCTCTGCCCAGCCGTAAGTTTTTGCTCTGCCTTAATTAGAAGAGCCCGCTGGCCTAGCCCAACAGCCTGGGATTTCATTTCATGGCTTCCTCTCAATCTTTGGCCAGGTTCTGGGAATGGGGCAGGAACATCATCTGCGTAGGCAGGAATTATGCAGAGCATGCCAAGGAGCTGCAGAACGCCCTTCCCAGCGAGCCCCTCTTTTTCTTGAAGCCTTCCTCAGCCTATCTCCGGGAAGGCTCGCCCATCGTCAAGCCTTATTATTGCCACAAGCTGCACCATGAGGTGGAGCTGGGAGTGGTGATTGGGAAGAAGGCGCAATCTGTTGCCCAAGAAGTTGCCATGGACCACGTCGCAGGCTACGCCTTATGTCTGGACATGACCGCCAGGGATACCCAAGAGGAATGCAAGAAGAAGGGGCTTCCGTGGACGTTGGCCAAAGGTTTCAATACATCCTGTCCGGTCAGTGACTTTGTACCTAAGGCAAAAATCCCAGACCCCCACAAGCTGAAGATCTGGCTCAAAGTCAACGGGGAGTTGAGGCAAGAAGGCGATACATCTTCCATGATCTTCTCCATCCCATACATCATCAGCTACATCAGTGAGATCATCACGCTGGAAGAAGGGGATGTTATCCTGACGGGCAGCCCCAAAGGGGTTTCTGCCGTGCAGGAGAACGACGAGATCCAGGCTGGGATCGATGGCATCCTCAGCATGAAATTTAAAGTGGCTCACCAGTCGCGACGCCCCTGAAAGACCTGACTCTTGCAGAAGGGGCAAAAGCGGGGAGAGACTTGGTTTTGTGGCCTTATCAAAACACAACCAACGGATGAGGAAATTCATGATTCTCTCTGCTCCGAGCAGACTCAACTGATGGTATATTTCCCCCCGCCCCCCAACCACTTTGGAAAAAGTCAAAAACCAAACTCTCGGAGCTAAACACACGGAGGATGATAATGAAATCCAATTGCAACTCATTCCAGATGGAAGCCAAGAAGACCCAGCTAAGAACTGTGGCGGCTCCGAGGACTTCACTGAAGGCTAGGCTTTTCATTACTGAACATTGTCTTGCAGGAGTCCGCCGCTAAAAATATGAATAGGACAGTGAGTAATGGAATTGCTGCTAGGATGCACCCAGCATATTAAACTACTGTTTGCAAAAATGATAATGTTTGAAAACGAGAGTTTAAAGGGTGGGTGCGAAACAGCCTTTGATAAAAGCTTAGGAAGTGCTTTGCATGAAAATCAGTTTGAATTAAAAGCTGCGTTATAGTGTGGAATGTTGTTAGACGCTCTACCCTCCTGTTTGCCCTAAGAGCAAGCAGTTTAAACTTATCTCAGAATTTGTTTCTTAAAAATAAAAACGTTTTGATTTTTGTGGAAGCATCCAAAGGGGTCCGAACCTCAGTTTAGAAATAGCTTCATCAGCCAGTGCATTTAGAATGAAATGGGGCCTGCACTAGATTTCATTTGTCTAAATCTGGGCCAGTTCCCCCACCCCCCTCCCCACGAGCGTTGAAAGACTGAGCTCAGGGGAAGGGGGCAGAGAGGAGGGCAAGCGCACAGGAAGAGGGGACAGATCGCACTGACAGACTGAGCTCAGGGGAAGGGAGCAGAGAGGAGAGCCTGCACACAAGGAGAGGGGACAGATCCATGATCTGGACCCTCCTTTTCCATAAGCACTCTCGTCCCCAACTTCTTTGTGGCCCTCAGAGCTTGTACTCATTTTCAAAGTGGCCCCTGGGAGGGAAAAGCTTCCTTGGCCCATTTTAGAAGCTCTCTTCCTTTTGTAGGGGCAAGTCTCTTGTGGGGATCTTTCAGACGGTGTTAATTTAATATCCTTTAAAGGCAAATCTCAGTGACATGTACTGTGCCCTACAGAAAGCTGTTTGGTAAAGTGATATCGACCTTACAGAACCTGCAAGGTAAAAAACAATGCGTGGAGCTGCGTTTTACCATATACAAGTGGTCTGGTGGTGTCAGCTGTTCACAGTCTCTCTAGAGAGGAACAACAGGTCATGCAAAACAAACAGTACTTTCTGGACATCAGAGACCCGCTCGCTGCATGGCTGTGTATAAAACCGTCTAGTGGTTTGTTTTCAGCACCTTGGAGGGGGGGGAAATGTGTGTGTTCCTAATTCAAAGGTGAGTGCTGCCACAGGGCCAGGGCTTTGGGATGCTAGAGGGGGAGATAATGGATGGGTCCTGATCAGACAGAGAAGTGAATGGGATTGCACGCCTGCTTTCATAATACGGGTGCCGTGCCGTCCACGAGCCACTGACGTCAGAATAGCTCTATTGAAGTGCTATGGGAATGAGCAGGGGCAGCTGAGCAGGGGCAAGGCAAATAGGTTATAACAAGACACAACCAACTGTAAACCAAGGACCAACAGGGCTTCCTAGCTGTAAAGTGCTAAATAAGCACCTCTGTTTCAAGTAAAATTAGCAAAACTGGGGGGGAAAATACTGATCCAGCTATTTTTTTATTTTTTTAAAAAATGGTTTAGTTAAATCTTCAGGAACCGAGTTCTCTCTCAGAAGTTTAGTTCCAAACTATTTTTCCCCAGGCGCCCACAGTCCAGTTCTACCAACATTGGCTACAAGCGGGAGACTGTGCAGTTCAGAGGAGATCTTTGATTGGAGCAAACAATAACTGTCAGGGTTAGTGGTTCAGTGGCCGAGGCCCACGTTCAGTTCCTGGGCAAGGGAACATGAATTTTCATCCGTTCATGGGCTATTAGTCAAGTTGGTTGGGTGACAAAACTTCTGACTGTCGGGAGTGGGAGCCAACAGCAGAGAATGGATCCCTCCGTTGTGACCGGACGCGACTCAGGGTGTATTTAGACAAGCGCCTCCTCCCCAATCTTGCATGTTGCAGGGCTGCATTGGAGTAGGCGACGGGGGAGAAGGTGCTTGGCTAAAAACACTGAGAGAGGCCGCTGTCGGAGACAGGATGCTGGGCTTGAAGGACCATTCATCTATCCCTGTATAGCACGTCCATTGGGTACATCAGATAGTGTGCTACAGGGATATTCGGTTTCTGAGATAGCTCTCATCGGTATAGCCTGCATTATTATTAGAACTTTAACACAAATTTTTTTTAAAAAGAAAAATTGACTCCTCTGATGAGGATCTCTTCAGCAAGGGAGAAAAAATGCTGCAGATATTTAAACCCTGCGAGTAGTCTAGCAGGTTGATTTCAAATGTCCTCACCACACGGACCAGCCAGCCATCATTCTCAATTATTATTATTATTATTATTATAAGCATTTATATAGCACCAGCGATGTACCTGGCACTTACAAAGAAAGTAATCAAGCCAAGCTCGTGCACCTGGGACCTCGCCTCTTCGTGAATGTTACACTCCTTGTCTCTCCCTCTGTTCCCCTTCCTTCGTCTCCCCCCCCACCCCTCTCAGATTGTAAGCGCTAGGGCAGGGACCGTGTCTATTCCATTACTTTGTAAAACACCAGGTGCGTTGCTGGCGCTATATAAATGGTTGATAATAATAAATGTCTGTTGTGGGTCCTACTCCTACCTATAGTAAAACAGTGGGTCCTTTTAGACAAGCCCCTTCCCACCCATCACACACCGCTCAATGCAGCCCTACAACATGCAGGATAGGTGGGAAGGGGCTTGTCTAGAAACATACAGCGAACCTCAAGGGCCGCCTAGTCCAGCCCCCTTGCACCAATCCAGAATTCACCGCGCCCAAACTGCTCCAATGGATGCATCCATCCACCGAAATAGCAAGAGTGCCTACGATAAGAGATCGGCCACAAGCAGAGATCAGGAGTGACCAGAGCACATGCTAATGCCTGAAAGCAACGGAGTTAAGTTTATTTTTAAAATATCACAAATAGCGCCGCTCAGCGCATCAACTGGACTTTACAGGATAAACGCCTACGTCTGAGGTCTTAAAACACCTTACTCGAGTGTTATTCCATTGACTCCGACGGAGTAAGTCGTTCCAGTGGCATGGACTTTATCAATCCTTGTATAACTGGACTCGGTACTTTTCTAGAAAACTGAAACGTGATTTTTGCACTTTGATCTTGTCCCTCTAATGCTGCCACTAGCTATAAAATGAGAAAATGCATTAACCTAGCAAGAGGCCTTGGTCAGCAGAAAATAGCACTAACCATGAACTCAGCATTAATTATTACACAGAAAGTTCAGTCTGTCGCTGAAGCTGAAACATAAACAGGCTTCCAATTAACACTGGTTTAGTATAATCATTTCTCCAAGGACTCCTCCACGCACCACGCCTCCTGCCTTGCCAACTCACCACTTGTTCCTTAAACTGTTTTCCTCTGGCCCTGTAGCAAATCATCCACCCAACAGCTGATTAAGATGGTCTCTACTCCTCTTCCTTCCCGTGGCATTTCCCACAATGCAAAGGGCGTGGAGGAATGCCCTTGTGTTATCCCTTCGTGCCATAGTCCAGAAGTAGCACTGAGCAGAGGTGGGAGTCCCTGCTCCGGGACTCTGGCCATTTCTCTATGGTGACTCAAAGATAGGAAGTGGGGAAAAAAATGAAAGAGCAGAACAGGGATCGAAGCTTGCTGCAGGTTAATCAAATCACACCCCACCATTGCTACTTGATAGAGTGAGACCACTGCGAACAAATCCTTTGTATCGCGTAGGGCTGAATCGGATTGCCCATTCCATCTTCATAGAGTTAATCCACATTTTTGGAACAGGCTGCAGAGTTCTGGTGTGGGGTATTGGCTATGCTGGATCCCCACAGCCCGTTCCAACGGCCCCCCCTCTGCCATCTTGTGAGTGTGCAGTGTTTCCCTTTTGTAAACTAGGGAGGTGCAAATCAGTCACCTTGTGCATGCTGTACCTTGCTTCCGCGCCCCCCCTGGGCTGGGCATCCAATCAGAAAATAACCCCTCTGGAACCGAATGAATGACGAGACCGAAACACAAAAGGATGGCAATCAGGAAACTGAACAAAGGGCATTTGAATACCGCTCAGTGCCCATTTTCTATCATTCCAGTTCAACCGTTTGGCTCGTTTCGGTGAGTGCAAGTTGTTTCAGCTCAAGTGTAGATCTAATTGCTTGAAGGCGGGGAAGGGATGGACTAGATGGCCTTTTAAGGTTTCCTTCAAGCCCTGAAGTTCTCTGAGAGTTTAAACCATGTTTCAATTATATTGAATTTTGTGTGCCGTTCCGGGCTGCTGCATCCTGAGCTGAGCCGGAACAGGTAGCCTGGGAGGACAGGGGGCATGCCGGGCCAGAGTGCACGCACCGGGCCAGGCCAAAGGCTGCGCAGCCCAGGGACGAAGAAAACGGGCAATCTGCAGCCGGTCAGCCCCGCACTGCGCCCAGTACCCTGCCCCTCACCATGACAGACAGCCATGGCGAAGCTGGGCCAGTCTGCAACCATGCAGCTCCAGGGCAACCCTAGCCCAGGCCGCGATCCCAGAAGTCTCCAGAATCACAACCTGGTTTAGTCACCAACACCACCCGGGATACCCTGGGTCAAACATCTGGCGGCACCGGCACAAGTGGGCCGGCTATCCCGTTTGCTTTTACCCATAATAGAACTAGAAAAGCTGCAGAGAAGGGCAACAAAAATGATCAAGGGTCTGGATTGGCTCCTCTACGAGGAGAGGCTCGGTAGGTTGGGGCTCTTCAGCTTGGAGAAGAGACGATTGAGAGGAGATAGGATAGAGGTCTATAAAATTATGAGTGGTGCGGAAAGAGCAAATACGGAGTTATTTACCCTCCCAAATAGCACTAGAACTAGGGGACGTTCCATGAAACTAACTGGCAGCAGATTTAAAACAAATAAAAAAGTATTTTTTTCACTCAACTCACAGTTAACCTGTGGAATTCGTGCCGGAGGAAGTGGTTGTGGCCATTAGTAGAGCTGGGTTTGAAAAAGGATTGGATAAGTTCTTGGAGGGGAAGTCCATTAATGGCGATTAGCCAAGCAGGTATGGGGGGGAACATAACGTCTTACTGTCGGGAGCTGGGAGTGAACAACAGGGACCTGTTGGGTATTGGCTGCTGATGCTGGGCTCAACGGACCATTGCCATTGGGCTGACCCAGTGCGACACTTCCTATGTTCCTAACGTAGCCGTGCAGCAAAACACCGCAACAAGAGCAGTGGTTTTGTGTAGCCACCACAACATTTGGTTGGCACACGGCAAATGAAAGCCTCCTTGTGGGGTTCCAGAACACTTGTTCGATGCCTTGGCGGTGCATTGTGCATCCCCGGCAGCCAGTTATTCCTGAGGTCCGTCGGAGAGAGCTGCTAACGTGACACGCCGGGCTCTGCTTTCCTATCGGTATTAAAGACCTGCGCGTGCTGCAAGCAACTATATCTCGATGGAGGGCACGGTCATACAGGGAGACGTGGGACTCCGCGTTAGAGCAGGCAGTCAGGCTTCTTTTGAAATGATGGGATTTGCTTTGTCTGCTTCCAAGTTCAATGAATTTCAGAAAGGATGGATGCCTTGGAATCGCATCGTCGAGGAACGACTGAGCACGGCACTTGACCACCTGAGTGAGGTGTCATTCTTGCACAGCGTTGCCCCGGATGGGAATGGGTGCAGAGGAACCTATTGTATTCCTGGCTGGCACTCTGTAAGGCAGGGGGGACTAGACTTACGGGGCACTCGATCAGCCTGTGTCTACCCCAGGTCCGGTCCCGCTGGCGCTCCAGGCAGGGACCTGTCCCGCGGGCTCCCAGCTCTTCGACACCTTGGCAACTGTCTCAGGAGCGGAGAGAAGCACTCCCCTAGAGAGAGAGCCTAGCCCCTCTTCTCTCCTGAGACATTCCCTGGGGCACTGGTCCTGCTCCCCTCCCCAGAGGTGATCGCCAAGGGCCTGGTCTCCCTCCCCGTACCACGCTCTACTGGCGAATACCAATGAATCGCAATCTGCCTCCTGGCCACTTCTGCTGTAAAGTTACGTGTGTTCTGCAGTTCCTGGATTACTGTTGTTATTTATTTATATAGCACCAGCAGTGTTCCTGGCACTGTACAGTCAGTAGTTACAGACAGGTTCCTACCCCAAGGGGTTTACAATCTAAGAGACAAGGGGTTGGTATTGGCCCTGTCACGTAATCACCCATTGATCCCCCCCCCGGGATCAAAACGGCCGTCAAACAGACGTGCCGGCTGATCCCGGCGGGGAATCGGGGGAGGGGCCACGCGGCTCAACATGCTGCCGCACAGCCCCGCCCCCCCCCCTCGGCCGTCCGCCCTCCGGGAGACTGGCGGGCGCCGCGCACCCACCGGCCCCCCCGGGGCATTGACCACAGCCCGGAATCTCGCCGCTGATTCCGGGCCGTGGTCAGGGGCCAGACGAGACGATCCCCTTGATCACAGCGGAGAATCACATTCAACACGCAAACGGAGATGGTCCGGCCAGGACCTCCGTTTACATGTTCAATGTGATCCCCCCGTGATTCACGGGAGTGAACATCTGGCGAGGAGCTTCCGTTCCCCCCAACAGACGTTACGAGACCACGATCACCGTGTGGGAATTCCCCGTGGTTGAGCGTGATCTCGTAACGTCTGAAAATACCCAAGGAGGAGGGAGACGAGGGAGAGGCGAACATCAGGAGACACAAGGAGACATTCATGAGGCTGAGAAGTTGCAGGCTCACGTGCTTCACTTAAGCTACAGGGAACTAGTCTCTGAGGGAGGGGGAAGAGGATGCAGTTTCGTTCATGAGGAGCTAGGGGAAAACCTGACGGAAGAGGTAGGTTTTCAGGAGGGATTTGAAATTTGGGAGGGAGCAGAATGAATGTATCCAGGGCAGGAGTTGGGGGCAGCAAGAGAGAAGGGTCAAAGACGTTTAGAATGGAGGGATTTTCTCCAAAAAGAGAGGTCCTCATCCTCGCTGGCTCGGAAACAGAGCTTCTGCAACCGGACAGTCTAATCTGAGGCTGGCTAGACTAGAAGAAACTCTGTTTTTACTGAGCCAAGACTGGCTGCTCTCTACCCCGTCATATAAGATTGCAGATTATATCTGCTGCAATAAACCAAGAAGTACAGCTTTAACATTTCCCCTCCTATGGGATGTTTTGAAATAAAAACATGTTTGCAGTTTAGATTAAATAACTTTTGTTTATTATTCCTTGGTGCATTTTTTTCTTCAAATTTATTATAAATTGAATGAAAAAATGCTTCCCTCCCAACTTTAAGGATTTAATTCAGGAGAAAGTGCACCCAGATGCCAGACAGACCTTTTGCTAAATCGACCCTTAAATAAGCCTTTATAAGTAGAACAATATGAAACAGATTATCAACTCGTTTCGGCAGATAAACCTCTCCTACTTTTACCAATCTCAATATTTTTTAACAAAATGCAATTCTGGTACCAAACATCCCTTTTATAATCATGCAGTTTCCATGTCGTACAACAGTCTCAACCTTTTTCAATCCTTCCTGCTATTCAAAAACCACGCAGGGTTATTTTTTCCCTTTACCGGACAAGTTCTGACTGGCCTCTACAGGATCCGATAGTTTGCATGAGAGCAAGTTCACCCTCAATCCGGTTCGAGAACTGGGTGACAAGGCAGCCTGTAAAAAACAGTAAACGGTTTTGTTGCACCTTCTGTACGGCCCTTCAGACATTTTGTTTTCAGATTAACACACGAGCAATGACACACTCGTAAACAAGGCATTGCTGAGACGCTTGTGACTATCACTGTTAAATGCTTCTACTTTACAAGAACCAGAGACCGTGTAGGTTAAGGAGAAGCCGTTGTTTAAAAGAGTATGTTTAGTAGACATTAAAGAATTGCTGGAAGCCATAGTACAGCGGTTCTGTAACAAGCAACTTTTTATAAAAGTGAAAGTTGTGATTCTATTAAGTGGTTTTAGCTTTTTATTTAAAATGTAGAAGTTTCCATTTCATGTCGCAGCAACTAATTGGTTCACTCATTCAACAATTTTTCTACACACTAACCTTAAAGTAAATTTTGCTTCGCTCCAGAAGAATGTGCCATTTTAACGCTGTCTTCTGTGCTTCCGTCAGAGCGAGGAACTCCTGGACCTAGTGGGAGGAAACGGACCAACAAAATTGGTATTTCTGAAAGACGGGCGAGACACGCTTTCCCCAGAAGAGCAGAAGGACCCTGAACCTCAAGTGTCTTCAAAGCAAAACATAAGATTCACTACTCCAGCCCAGCTTTCTCACAGTAAGGGCGTCTTCAGACAAGACTCTCCACCCACCCACTCGACATGCTGCAGAGCTGCAGTGCTGCCCTAGGGGTGCCCTGTAGCATGTCTAGTGGGTGGGCGGGCAGGGACCGTCTTGTCTGAAAAAGCCCTAAGTCCTTGAAAACAAAACGGAAGAAATCCCAGCAAACAAGAAAGCGCACCACTGATGTGGGGATAACAAGCGGGGGCAGACTGGGCCATCTGGAAACCGGGACAATTCCCGCTGGGCTTGTGGGTCGGTCTGGAGCTCTCCCTGGCTGAGCAGGGAGCCTGCAGTCATCCCTTCCCCGCCTGCAGGAGCTCCCAGCCCAGATCTGCCCAGGGAGCCACAGTAGGGAACCCAGTGCGCCCCATAGGCAAACCCCCCTCCCCTCCTCCAGGCTGCCATGCCCCACTCGCACCACCTGCCCCTCAGCATCCTGTGACCCCAGGCCCTCTCCTCAGCAACCTCTTCCCAGTGCCCCCATCCTCTGCCCCATAGCACCCGGCGTCCCCAGCACCCCCACCTTCTGTGGTCCAGGCTGCCATGCCCCACTCGCACCACCTGCACCTCAGCATCCTGTGACCCCAGGCCTTCTCCTCAGCAACCTCTTCCCAGTGCCCCCATCCTCTGCCCCATAGCACCCGGCGTCCCCAGCACCCCCACCTTCTGTGGTCCAGGATAGAAGCTGGGGGTGGGGGTGCTTAAGCGGTGCACTCGGGATGGGAAAAGAAAGAAGGGTCCAGTTCATGGATCTTTACCATGGATCTGTCCCCTCTCCTTGTGCGCATGGGCCCTCGCTTCTGCTTCCTCCCCTGAGCCCAGTCTTTCAGCACTTGTGAGCAGGAACTGGATCCAAGGGCCAGATCCAGGAACTGGATCCAGGGGCCAAATAACAGCTAGCCAGAGTCCGCACTTTAGTGACAAAGACACAGCTGAGAGCCTACAGTCTCTGGTCAGCCAAAAATCTGGAATGAAAACAGAGAAAGAAAACCACCGCTTTGCAGCTGCCCCCAACTCCGCCTCCCCCCCCCACCCCCCCCATCACTAGAATTTGGGGGGGCTAACAAGCTCACAAGGGCGAGGAAGATATGAACCACAAAGAAAAGGTTTATCTGTTGTAAGACTGCTATCGGATGGGCGACATGGGCCGCTTTCAGAATACTTTCCAGGGCCGTTTTAAGTTCCCGATCCGCACAAGAGAAAAAAAACCCATTCGCTTGAATATATTTGTACGGGTGCTTTTACACATGCAGCATAATGTGCATTTTAAATCCTAATTTTTCAGCTATGTACTGACTCCTCACTTGCCCTGCATGGGGGACTTATAGGAACATTTTGGCCAACTGTGCCGGGCAAGCACCAGCATGTGACTGCCCTGGGGGAGCATCAGCAAGTTAACCAGCACTGCTCCTCTTGTCACTGCTTGCTGGTTCCCTGGGCCTGCCTCTGTGCAGGGGGACGGGGTCAAGCAGCAGGAACGGTGGTGCATCCTGAAAAGCAAGCCGTTGCTGCTTGGACCCCTGTACAGAGGCAGGTCCCAGAGACCTGCTTGCCCCTGCCGGTGCTCCCCACCGCCGCCGCCACCTCCAGCAGCTGTACTAGCAGCTCCCCATGAGCTGCTGTGTTACACATGTGCACACAACTCAGTCAGTATTCAGGGTCACCTGTGTTGGCAACTGTGAACACGCACGGAGTAGGATGTGTATTAACCCTCTAAGTCACGGGTGGGGAACCTTTCCCCCTGCACGGGCCACTTTGAAAATAAGTACAAGCTTCAAGGGCCACATAAACGTTGGGAACAAGGGTACTTATGAGGTGCACTCAGAGCGGGGGAAGGAAGAGGAGGATCCAGATAACTGATCTTTGACAGGGATACATCTCTCTTCTGTCCCTGTGCACATGCCCTCATCTCTGCTGCCTTCCTCTGAGCTTCAGTACTTGATGAGAAGAACTGGATCCAGAGGAAATGCAAAGGGGATATGGGCTGCATTTGGCCCCCGGGCCTGAGGGTCCCCGTCCCTGCTGCCCTAAGTGTTCAAATACGACAGCGATGGGATTGGTGCAAATACCAAGACTGAACAAATTAACTGCACACAAGTAAGCAGACATGTGGAAATATCAAATATGTCTGGGAAAACGTCGTTTTTAAGGTCATGATGCCCACAAACCATAGTCCTTGTGGGAGGAAGGAACCCCCGTGGGCTTCAATGGGACAGTAAGTGGTTTGTGGATCATCCCCAAAGTTTTTTAAATGATTGACCCCACTTTTCCTACTGCCCTTTGGCAGATACAGCAACTGCATAAACAGTACGTTCAAACATAAAATTGCGCCAAAGTTGTCATTTTCAGCTGGCTTCACACAACAGGGAAAAGTCACATCATCCACAGGAAACGGATTTATGCTGCTGTTATTTACCGTGCAGCCCAACGTTTCCTCGGCTGCCGTGTCCGACAGGTTACAAGAAGGGAGCGTGCCCGTGTGGTCGGTGAGACTGACCAGTAAATCAAAACTGGCAAAGACAAACTTGGCGTCGGAGAAGGTATCGCTGCAGAAAGTGCAGGTGTTAGTCGTTTCATTAACAACGTAGCGGCACCTTGAACTGCAAGAAACAAGACAAGTCAAAATGCTAATTAGAGTGGGTAACATGGAGGTTATCGTTTTATGTTTGGGGTTTTGCTTTGGTTAATCGAACCCTCTTCCAAACCTACTCTGTGGTCAGCTGCCCCACCCCCTCTGATCCTTTTGGCTTCATAAAGGCTTCCTTCATTGAGAGGAGGATAGGTTGGACCTACAAAGACTGGGGCCTTTCCCCACCTCCGGCTGCCGACACCTCATCCCTTTAGCTCCTATAAAAGCCTCCTTCCCCTGATCAGCTGGTTTGCGGACACGGAGAGCGCACTCCTCCAGGCACGATCCTTGGATCTCACCGGCCAACCAGATGAGAGGCGGCCCGTTACCCCACATTGGCCTGGGTGGGGCAAGTGTCACCAGCTTTCTCCGGCAGACGTGTTGCGTAGCGGCCTGCCGCCCATTCCGAGGCGGAACTGGGCGAACATCTGGTGGCTGCATGGTGGACTAATGTGGGGTAAGGCTGCCCAGCCTGGGTTACCGTCTCGTGTGGTCTTACTCCCTGAATCTTTCAAGAGAAGGGCGATGAAAAAATTGAAATAAAATAAAATAAATAAATACTACAGTCAGAGTTCTTGGGTCTTCTCTACCCAAACCCAATGAAGAGAAATTGGCTCCTCTCTGCACTCTCCCTGTAAGGGCCAGGTCTTCCCCCCGGGAGCTCACGTGTGGAGTCCC
>QEPC01010859.1:19710054-19741034 GCA_003113815.1 Sphenodon punctatus
GGGGGGGGGGGAGACGAAGGATGGGGAACAGAGGGAGAGACAAGGGGTGTAACATTCACGAGGATGCAAGGTCCCAGGTGCACGCGTTTGGCTCAGTTACATCAAGAATGGTGGCTGATTGGTCCGTGTGGTGAGGCTATGAGTACACAGAGCTCAGGTAACAGATTGTACTGGATGGAGGATATCAGCCGGAGTTAGGTGAGGGGAGCGAGGAGTCGGGGAGGGCAGAGCGGAAGAGGTGGGTCTTGAGGAGGGATTTGAAGGTACAAAGGGAGGGGGCGAGGCGGATGTGGGCAGGGAGGGAGTTCCAAGCGTGGGGGGCAGCTAGGAAGAAGGGACAAAGGTGGTTAGGGGAGCAGCGGAGGCGAGGGAGGGTGAGAGAGGGGACACACCAGAATGCCTCTGAGGGGGCTGGTTCTACTGCCCTTATGTCCAGCAGATGTTGGATCACCTTTAGAGTCTTGCCTGCCTTTAGCGGGTCCTTTGACAGTGGTGACGGCAGAAAGCGATCCCTTGGGGGAAACGCAAATTCGATGGTGTGACCCCTGGCCACTGTTTCTAGTACCCACTGATCCAAATGTACCCACTGATCTGCAAAGAGCTGGAGCCTCCCTCCGACGTCTGCCATTGTACTCGGAGGAGGCGGCTTCCAGTCACGCTGGGGACTTGGACTGCTTCGGGTTTGTGGACTGTGGTTTCTTGAACTGGGGCTGGTCTCCGCCTCTTCGGTTTCGCTGCCACCTAGGTTTGCCGGGGCGAAGGTCTCTCTTCCAGTTACCTCTGTGGTTGCGAGAAGAGGTTCTAGGATGAAAGGAGCTCTTATTTGTGCCTTTTGAGGGGATCAGAGGAAGGGTCTTTTTCTTTTCTGGTTCGGTGGTGAGGACATTGTCCATGGCTTCGTTGAACAGCTTCTTGCCCTGGTACCTGGCTCCTGTCAGGACGGCCTTGGAAGGAAGGTCCACCTTCCATGGGCGAAGCCAGATTGAGCGACAAGCTACCACAATGGTTGCCATGGCTCTGGCATTTAGCTGGATGGCGTCCAGGGTCGCATCCGCTGAGTAAGCTGAGGCCAGGGCCAGCTTCTTAAAGCTGTCTTTCAGCTCCTTTCGTTTTACCTTGCGGACTAGGTCACTGGCCCTATGTAGGCTTCCCTGCTGAAGCTAGAGGTGGAGGCTGTTGCTTTCACGGCTAGTGCTGAGGCCTCGTAATTTTTTTCAAGCGCTCTCTCCACTTTCCTATCGAGGGGATCTTTGGAGAACCCATCCTCCCCCTCCGCTGGGAGGACTGCCGATTTGGATAAATCTGCTGCCCCTGCGTTAACCTTGGGTAGGACCACGAGCTCCTCCCGGGAGCTGGGAATTATGTAAAATTTGTTATTGAATTTGCGAGGACCCTTAAATCTAGCTGGGTGCTCCCATTCCCCGTTTGATAGTATTAATGTAGAACTTACCCAGGGGCAAATCTGGGGTGGGGCGGTTCCCCTAGGGAAGGCCCGCTTATTCTCAGTAGGGGTCTCCTGCTGTTCTAATGGCGGGGCCAACTCCGCTACCACCTTAGAGTGGAGCTCGTTGAACTGCTCTGCTTCAAAGAGCCTTTCCCCTGTATCCCCTGCTTCTGACTGCAAGTCAGAAAGTTCCCCATCCTCCTTGTCGGGGGGGACCATCGAGGTGGAAGGGGAACGGGAACTGAGCCTAGGGGCTTTATCCTTGGGGCCCTGAAGGGGGCAACACTTATCCCCCATTGGGTCTTCTGCGTCTCTTATAGCGAGAGGAGCTGGTCCCCTTAGCCTTTTTTCCTCTGTGGTGGGAGCGGGATCTAGGAGGGGAGGAGGAGGAGGAGCTAGATGGAGGTTAGGATGATGGGAATGAGGAGGAAGAGCTCCTGGAGGAGCGTGAAGCTGATTCCCCTCCAGCCCTTCTCTTTCTGCCCCTGCTTCTTTGGGAGGGGTTTCTCTCTGGGCCCTGGAGAAGAGATCTCTCCTCTCTGTTGCCCCCTTCCCTGCCAGCCTCGTGCAGGGGGGGAAGCGCCAACTGCTCCCTCTGCGGGGGTTCCCTCCCTGGGAGTACGGGGGCCGGGGGCGGGATTCGCCTCCTGTGAGGGATTCGAAGAGGTGAGGGGAGGCCATCACCTGCCGCCCCAGCCAAAGGAGGACGGCTTCCAGTACCTCCTCAGGGCGGCGGGGCATAATCCCCGGCCCGCGGCAGGCCCCGGGTTCACTCACCCCATCCTGTGACTCGTCTGTGCTGTGTCCGGCCGAGGCGTGGGGAGGAGCCACCGCCGCAGCGCTTGCTTAACCTGTCTCCCTGCTGTCGTAGGGGAGGGGCGAACCAGCGTCCCAGCGAGTCGGGTTTTCGTCTCTCGCTGCCATGGTCGAGCGTGGGAAAATGAAAGCAGCTGGCCGGCGCACTGCTGCGCCTGAGGGCCCCGTCGCGGCTCCACTCCCCACGAGCCCAGCGGCCGCTGGGGAGGAGCAGCTCCGAGTGTGGCGGCTCCCCCCTCTAACTGGGTCCCGTAAGGTTGGGGGGGTGAGGGGGAGACACGGGGGAAGAACCCACACACACACCCGGTCCCCTGCCTGCGACTCAGCCCAGCCCAGCCCCGCCCCCTCCCCCGGAGGTGGGATGGGAGAGAGAGGAGCGAGCCCAATAGAAAAAGGAAGAAAACAAAATAAAATAAAATAATATCCTAAGGCCTAAGCTCCCAGAGAGGGAGCCACGATCCTGCTTCCTACCCTCAGCAGGGCAGGAACAGAACTGGGTTTCGATGGTGGGCTGTGCCCCTCCCATAGGGTGAGGCTGTCAATCAAGTTGATCCTGCCTATCCAAGGGAAGGAGGGACACATCCCATCAGTTAAGACCATCTGTCCTGAGAGGAGGGGAGAAAAAGGGAATTCCAAAACCGTGGAACAGCCACTGAGAACACCTCTCTCCCGTGCCCGGGACAAAGACACCTGGGCCAACGATGGAATTTGCAGGAAAGTGCTCTCAGCCAATCTTAGAGGCCGTGGAGAGACATAAGGAAGGGGAGGTGCTCCTTTTAGATATGCAGGGCTGTTTATGGCTTTATGATCCTGGGGTGGGCCGTGGCTCAGGTGGTAGAGCACATGCTTTGCATGTGTATGGTTCCAAGTTCAATCCCTGGCATCTCCGATTCACGATCTCTGGTAGCACATCTGGGTGAGGCCTCGGCTGGGGATCCTGGAGGGTCTCAGGTAGCACGCCTGGGTGAGGCCTGTGCCGGAGACCCTGGAGAGCCAGATTTGAAACCCTGCTGCCGTGTCAGGTTGTGACAATACTGGGCTAAGATAAACTACTGGTCTGACTCTGTTAGGCAGCTCCTTATATCAACACCAGCACCTTGAATTGTGCCGGGAATGCTATCGACAGTCAGTGCAAACTCACAGACAGACTGTCAGTACCGCAATTACAACACATTTCAGATCAGATTTTGGGGCTCTGTCCTAATCTCGAATATGCATTAGAGCACTGTTTCCAAAACTCTGATATTGTGTGTGCACAATGACAAATCTTTCAAGCTACCTTATGCAATAAAAATGGAAATCTACACACATATGACTGGCCCCTACAATTGTTAAGACTATGGAACAAAGGAAGGGCTGTATGAGATGGAAGGTATCTACAATCGGAGAACTATATATCCCCACTAAAAATCCTTGCACTCCAAATCTTCACTTAAATCTATAAACTAATTTGTGGTTTACAAAGGTAGATTTTCCTGTGGACGACAGAAAAAGTTAACTAAAAAGCACCTTATATTTTTGTACCAGGTAAGTCAAATCAGTGCTTATCTTGCATCTTGCTCGTCCACTTCGGGACTGGGCCTTAGAAGATTGTTAATGGATTTTGGAGTAGAATGCGTCAAACAGGATTTAAAGCTATACTCCAAAATGAAAGTTATGGTGTTTGGAAAAAAATATAAGGCCCAGAGATGGGTTATTAATGAGTTGAGAATTGATCAAGTTAAGATCTTTAACTATTTGGGCCTTACCTTCTCTTATAATGGGTCATGGTCCCCGCATTTGGCTGCTTTGAAACAACGTTTAACTAGTACAACAGGTGTTTTACTAAAGTTCTTTAAACATAGAGGGGGGCCAGCAAATTTGACCAGCAATCAGAGTCTTTGATGCCAAGATAATAGCAACGTTGAGATATGGAGTTTTGCTTTGGGGTTATTTGCCTCATGCCAAAAAAGTATTGGAACCTATTTTGAATAATTTTTTGAAGAAGTTATTGCAAATCTCTGTATCAACTCCATCAGCTATATTGAGATTGGAACTTGGAATTAGATCTATAGAGTCGTATTTAATAGAAAATTCAATGGTATCGGTTATGAAAATTGAGTCTATGCCTCCTGGAGATCTTACTAGATGTTGCCTGAGAGAAAAGCTGGAAACAGTGAATGGTAAAGGTACGTGGTGACAGGGGATAAAAGATGCCTTTGGAAGGCCGGGCTTATCCTTTTCCTCTTTGCAATCCTTTCCCTTTAAGCAGGTGAAACACATGCTTAAGACTAGAATTATTGATATCGATGGACAAACTACTAGAGCACTGGCCTTAAACGTTAAATCCGCTCCATGGTACACATTTTTGACACCGAAAATGGAGGGGTGTGACTATCTAAAAGGCAATATACCTTTCCAGCAGAAAAGATCTTTTTTGGCCCTCCATCTCCAGATGATGCCTACCGCGGTTCTGGAAGGGAGATATAGGGGAATTCCCTTCCAGGAGAGGCTATGCGGTTGCTGTGGTGCAGAAATTGAGGCTCTGGTACACGATTTGTTCCGCTGTCCACAATATGCCAGATTACGCAATATTTTATTTAAGGAAACTAATATCCAGAAAAGCCTTCCAGCTGAGAGAAAAATAATATTATTACTTTCTGATAGGCAACAAAAAATAATGCAGATTATGGCTCGGGTTGGTCTTTGAATGGAAAAGGAGCGAAGACTCAGGACCTGAGGGTAAAATCCTAGAGTAGCATTATAAGATTTACCCCAGTGCAGTTACATTGAAAATTTGAAGATATGATATGCTGTTGTCAGGAAATTTATGGAATTCCTTTATAAAGGAAATTTTATTTTATATGTAATTGAACTTATTTTTGTTTTATATTTCATAAATGTTTGTGTATTGTTTCTCTATGCTTGCTTCTGCGTTCTGTGTTTGGTTATGCCAATAAAGAATTATATATATATATATTGCATATTGCTCATGATTATATATAAAAAAACCTTTCATTAATGTCACTCATTAACCTTCCTTAGCTCTCAATCAACCCAAATAGCTGCTGACCAAGACAGAAGCAAAAATAAATAAAGAAATTACTCCAGCCAGACATGTTCCTGTAAATCCATATCTGCGCTGAAATCAATTAAGCCATCAGGGCTAGTGCAGAAGAAAGCATTTCATCTTGTTATGCAGCTTCCAACTGACCGATCTGATTGCCGCAAGCACGTTAATGATTCTTCCATCCAGGCTTTGTCCGTTGGCCACGATGTCACCCAGGGAATAATAATCCTGAGGGTCCTTCACAGGTAGATGCAACAGGGAGAGCAACTTAGTGTCCGCTTCATAACGGGAACAAATTTTGACCACGGAATGAGTCTCGCTGAGCAATAATTTGTAGCAGCTAAGCAGGACATGCAAAAAAACACATGATGAATCATTAACATAATATCCACAGCAGGGGTGGGGGAAACTTTGAAAATTAGTTTAAGTTCCAAGGGCTGCACGGAAGTTGGCGGCAGAGTTATTTAAGGGGAGCGCTCAGAAAAAAGAAGGTTCAGAGCATGGGTATTTTAAAAGGTGATGGCACTTGGGGCACCATCATGGACTTGCACTCCAGAGAAGGGCCGCCGCCGTGACAAGGATCCCACCAGGCCCCCGAACGAACGTGTCGGAGGCCGGGAGATGCACGGATGGACGTATAACCAGCCCCGCCCCTGCGCTGCGTCCAGCAGTCCTGGCCCCCGTCCTGATGGGGGCAGGGGGGCACAGCAGCCAATGACAGCCGACTCCAGACCGGGTCCAGGAAAGCGGGCTTTCAAACGTAAACACCCGCTTTACTCCGGGTTGGGCGGTCAGATCCCGGCTGTGATGATGGCTAAGCACACAGGCTGTGACTCGGAGCCTTTCCTGAGTCAGCCTGCTGCGCTAGCTGCCACCACGGCTATCCCGTGCCAACATCTGGCGTGAGAAAACCAACATGACGGTGGCCCCCGTGCCAAAGTGTGGCAATGCGGGCCACAGTCATGTCTGAAAACACCCCATGTGTCGGTACCATGGATCCGTCCCCTCTCCTTGTCTGCAGGCCCTCATCTCCCCTCCTTTACTTTGAACTCAGTCTTTCAGGGCTTGGGGGGTAGGAGCTGGATCCAGGAGCCAGATCCAAGAACTGGAACGGGGCCAATATTTATTTTTAATTTCTCTCACATTTCATGGATATTTAGTCTCAAGAAATCAACATGGATTACTGCAGGGGTGTCTGGGAGGTAGAGCCCCGATCTACTGTGAGATCGTTCATAGTTTCCAGTAGATCACAGTGTGTGGAGAGGGACCAGCCACTCAGAGATCACCTCTGGGAAGGGAAGCAGCACTGGCGCTCCAGGGAGTGTCTCTGGGGAGGAGCGTGGGCTAGGAGAGTTCCTCTAGAGAGGCAGGGATTCAGGCTCTCTCTAACACTCCTGAGACCAGTTGGTCGGGTGCCATAGGCCCTTTTCACACAGACGCTCTAACACAGATAAAATGGGTGTTACATTTTATTATACATGTTGCAGGGCACTAGGGATGGGCGAACAGATCGCAGTTCGGGTTCGTCCGTTCGGTTTCGTTTGGTTAGTTCGTTCGGTTCGTTCGCCGAGTTCGGGTTCGTTCGCCGAGTTCGGGTTCGGTCGTCCGAACAGGCTGTTCGGTTAGGCCGTTCGGCTGTTCGGTTCGGCCATTTGGGAAGTGTTGTTATGGGATTTTTTTAGTTTTTTATATGTTTTTTTGGTTTTTTATTGGTTTTTATATGGTTTTCTTTTGTTCTTTATTTGGTTTTTTGGTTTTTATATGGGGTTTTCTTATTTTTTTTTATCTAATATTATATATATCTGTCTACACTAAATCAAACTGCTATTAACTAATCTAAATGCTATGAACTAAATGTTCGCGTTCGGGTTTGGGTTCGGTCGTCCGAACAGTCCGAGTTCGGGCCGAACTCCAAACGGCCGAACCGCGTTCGCCCATCCCTACAGGGCACCCATAGAGCACACCTGCAGCCCTGCAACATGTATGATAAAATATAACACCCATTTTATCCGTGTTAGCGCGTCTGTGTGAAAAGGTCCATAGAGCTGGAAGCCAAGGGAAGGGATTCTGGCTTGGAGTGCCAGAGCCAGCAACAGGAGTCAATCACCTCACACCAGGATCAAGTGGATCACATACCCCATAAATCTGGCCACTCCTGGACTACTAGCAAAGCAAAACATAAACCCATAGCGCCCCCTCAGCACTACAGCTGGCATTTTTATTTTGCCATCTCTGTTCCAGTAACGCAGTATTTACAATGAGCTTTCTAACAGGCTGAACTTGCATGCTCTCAGTGTAGCCACTCAGTAATAGCAACCATAGACTATGGTAGATTATGAACTCAGTAGAGCAGATACCAGGAACAATAAGAAAAACATGCTCACAAGAAAGGAATTTTAGCCTGAATAAAAACAATTATTGTTCCCTCAGTTCAAATGCCTGGAAAACAGATGGGGAAATAGTAGGGCCTTCCTCTTGTATCTTGGGCAAACATCCCCTCTAGATATCCCAGGCTGGAAATTGGGTAAATGTAACATAGGGAGATAGTTAATCAACTGTTCAGCTTCTGTGATTAAGCTCGAAAGAGTTACGGTGCTAGTTAATCTCACTGTGCAAACTCAATGAGGTTTTTGTAACATCTGCTAGAAAACACCCATTCAAGATGAACTGAAATTAAAATAATGGTAATGGCATTTAAACTATTAAAAAATAATGAGAGTACACTTAAATGTCCTCCAGTTACAGAACTTCTGATAGGACTAAACAACCCTGCATCGAATTATTTGGTGTTTAATTAAATACAATGGTCTAAATTCATTCATGGGGTAATCGCCATTAACTTCAATAAATGTATGTGGATACTTACTGTCTTGCTACAAAAGCCAAGAGTCTGAATCATGAGTAAATATTTTTTTGATGTTGTTTGGCTGTTATATTGTTGTACAGCGTAGGAGGAAACTGAACATTAATCTTTTAAGTCTCCAAGAGGAATAAATAGGGAGCGTATACACAATATTAATCATGATCGTTCCACCAAAAACAGATTGAAAATCTACGTCAAGTTTACCTTGGAGTGGTGGGGTTGAATTTTTCTTCCTTTTCTACCTCCTTTGTCTGCACTAAAGGATTTTCAATTATAACTGGAAAAATAAGTCGATGAAGAGCCGCATTATAGTGATAGCACACAATGCGTACAGAGAAGAAATAATAATAATAATAATAATTTTATTTATACAGTGCTCCTCCAGCAGATGGCGCTCGGAGTGCTTTACAACATTTTAAATACAATAAAATGCTATATATAAAATCAATTTAAACGGGGAAGGTAAAAAAGGGAGGAAAAAACATATGAAGGGGAATCCGCAGTGAATCCTCTAAAAGCACTTGAATGAAAAAAAAAGTTTTCAAGTGTTTTTTTTGTTTGTTTTTTTAAGGTGAGGAGGGAGAAGCTAAGACCAACCTCTGAAGGGTGCGAGTTCCACACTGAGGGGCCCGCCACAGTAAAGGCCCGATTACCCGCTGGCTTAAGGCGCGATGGCAGGATCCCCCAAACAGCGGGTGGTTTCTGAGCGCAGGATACAGCCAGGGCCTTAAACGCCATTCAGGGCCTTAAAAACCAGGAGCACAATTTCAAATTCAATCCGCCGCTTGACAGGCGGCCGAGACGATTTGTTCCAGCTCAGCATGCAGAAGCCTATAAAGTGCTTTACGGCTGAAATTCACCACATTGGGAGGGATCATCACGAAGTGGACAAACCAAGTCTCACCTGAGCCATGGCTATCCCCTACTACACCCCTACCCAGATAGGTTTCCTTCAGTCTGATCCTCTGTCTGTATTTACTAACCCATTGTTTCATCTCTTCCACCAGTATATAGTTTTACAGCTTTATTTTTAAACATCTGACATCTACCGTCTACCGTCCCCCCTCTAGTTACTTTGTCCTATGTGCTCCCACCCAAGTAAGTTACTGCCATGTATCCTCATCTACCCCTGTCCTGCATTTGCACAGTCAGGGGCGTAGCTATAACAGATGCAGTAGGGCCCTACGAGCCTGGGGGAGCCAGGGGCGGGGGGACACACACATGCAGAATGCTTATGTCCACTGGAATGAAGTGGCCGGGCACAGGGCCCATTCCATCTTCTGCCCCGGGACCCGTTCCCACCTTGCTACAACGCCACTATGCTGAGTCCATGCCTGAGACAGGGCCCGGTGTGGCCTGAAAGCCTGCATAGTCTCGTCAACAGAAGTTGGTTCAATAAAAGATAGATCATTTCAACGATTTTCATCTCCATCTCTTAAAGGGAAGTTAGCAGGGGTAAATTTCATCCTAGGCCTAGAGTCTGATCCAAAGACTACAAAAAACAGGAGGAGTCTTTTTACTGAATCCAATAGCCTCTGGATGAGGCCGTAAGTCAGTTAACTGGGTGTGGTGCATTTGTATATGATCACGTATATATCCAACTACAACAAAAACATAAGCAAATACTACTGAATTCTTTTAAACCCATGCATCACGTGTTTTTAACTCCCAAGAGCTGACCACTGAAAAACTGCACGTGTGCATGAATTCTGAGTGACGATAGTAAGAACGTCTCTGTGTCTTTGCTGACAACTTTGCAACTTCTGTACTTGAGTTCTACAAAATTTTCTCCTTCCCTCTCTATGCTCAAAATAACTGAACAATTTGGTTCCAATTAAATCATTCTGAGAATCCTCAGAGGAGAGCACAGTAAAACCACAAATACATAACACTGATTTACAGGGGAGGAGAGGAGGGGAACCACGCATTCAAACAGGAATATGTAAAAAATAAATTCCAGCTTACCACAGTCACCAACTCTAAAGCTGTCGTAAAGGGATCTAATATAGTCCTCTCTGCCCCAAGCATTTACATTTATGAAGTAAGCTGGGGAATCTCGAACAGTAAAACCGAAGGTGTATCGTTCTGATCCAAAGTCTACAAAAGGGAAGCAGCGTACCTTTAGGGTTAAATTTTAATGTCAGGTATACACTAGCATACACAATTTATTTTAATCTGTGATTACAAATGCTGCACTCTTCCAAGTTTTACCATGGCTGTAAATAGGAGTTTAGCAATGTAGTGAAATCTGGTTTTTTACCACTAGAGGTCAATAGATTTTTATTTATTTAGTAATGATCAATTTTACTGTTCCAGAATAGGAGAGAGCATTGGCCAAGCCACGGTTCAGACAGAGGTGAAGGTTTCTCCACACCACTTTGCTAATGTAATTGTCATCCAAGCTTTAAATAAGAGTACATGCTACGTATGGTTTGGGGTGTTTTAGTTATAATGCACCACAACCGTGATTGTCATGCATGCAGAAACTTCTAGACAGTCAACTGTTTCATACACACAAAGGCGTACTGCGGTGCTAATTGATAACAGAACACATCATCAACTGGGCTAAATTCTCTTCTGGCAGAATTCCAGGAAGGTCACTAAAGCTGTATTAGCAACGAATTTGACCTCAATACTCTTCCACACTCTTCGACCCAGATCACCCTCTGCTGCAGAAATAGGGTAACACAAGCCAAAAGCATAGGCATTGCTGCATCACACCCTGAACTCAGCGAGGGTGAAACACAGCCTAGAGCTAGAATCACAGACTCATGGGGTAAGAAGATATGTGGCGGCAGAAGGCCACCATCACGAACCGATCTGGACCAGGATTGGTCAAAATCAGGTCTGGTCGTGGAACAAACATTCCACGGGGGGGGGCGGGGCACCGCATGAAAATCTGGCTGATTGGTCCCGCCCTCACGCTGTGCCCAGTGGGTCTGCCTCCCTCCCACGACGGGTGACCATGGTGGCCAACGATGGCTGCCACGGCCACCCATCACGGGGGCTGGACAGGGCCGGGAACAGCAGACTACCACACATCATAGCCCGCCGTAGCCTGATTGGGCAGGCCTCATGGTGGTGGCTAGCCTGGGCTGCGATCCTGGAGGTCTCCACAACCCAGACTAGCCACCACCATGGCCGGGGAAACTCCAGAGCAAACATCTGGCTGCCCCGTAACAAACACGACGGTGGCCCGCGGGCCGAAGCAGGTCACAGCGGGACACCGTCACGTTTGTTGACCCCCACAGAATCTAAGAGTTGGAAGGGTCCTCAAGGGTCATCTAGTCCAACCCCCTGCTTGGATGCCGGATGCCGACAGCTACAGCATCGCGACCAGACAGCTGTTCAGCCTGAACTAAAACAAAACAAAGTAAAACAAAATTTTATCTGTATAATTCGTTTTGCTAAACGAATGCTGCCTCTTTCTGTAAATAATTTTTTAAAAGAAATTAAGTATCAACTATCCTTTTTCCTCTTTTACAATAAGACGGTTTATCATGTGAATATTTTTTGTTTGTTTGTTTTAGCCAAAGTTATTTAAACTACATGAGAAGTTGAAGTCAAATAGTTAATAAAAAATAAAAAGAACTCTACTTTTTCTGTCTGGAAATCCTTTGACATCTGTTTTCCCAATAACCACCCCGCATATACTCTGAAAAACAAACAGATTGCAGAATGCAAACATTAAATACAGATGTATACGATAAATTAGATTTCATGGGTTTGTTATACTCTACTGATGATAAACATATTTTTGACTGGTGACTATTTTAATGCAGTTAGTCCTTCCTGCAATAGAAATGAACAATATAAACAGTGTTTTTGTGTTGTTGTTTTTAAAAAGTAACGAGTACAAAATAGTTACAGAGGCCCATAGGTGCCCCTGCATAAAAGCCACAGGAGGAAGTTTACCTACAGGGTTTTATAGCGTTGGCAGCCCCCACACCATCTGCCTGACACTCAGATAATCAGGGGCTAGTGGGTCTGTATCAGTGGGGCAGGAAACCCAGTTCCTATATATTCAGCAAAGACCCACTTAAATATAGGTCCTGTAGCTTCCAAGGTTACTCTGGGGCTGTTTTCTAATTCCAGTCCTTTCTGGCCCCACAAACCTAATCCTCGGTGCCCCCCTCGCCACTAGTTCTCCAGGAAGGATCCCCCAATCTGCAGAACGCAATCCCTCAATCTGCGGTTGCAACGCCCACCCATCACCAAGTGCTGCCTTCTTTCACCTTCTCACCGCAACATGGTACCTGCTTCTAAACCTGCCATTTTGCTCTTTGGACACAAAGACCAGCGTCGGGGCCAGTTACTTGACATTTTTTAAACTGTAGCAATTATACAATCAGCAAAAATTGAATTCCTCAATGATTTAAAACCCTGCACCCCATAGCTCACTTCCCTAGGGACCCATGGACAAAGTTCTTCACAGCACTACATTCCTTTCAATCACTAGGTGGAGCAAGGGAACTGTTCTATCCTGTAGTCATTAAAAGCATGTGTGTAATGAAATGTAATTTCTTCGGCCCTTCAAAGCTTTCTTTCCACAGAGCATTTTCTATCAATTCACCAAAAATTGTTTAGTTTCTTAATCCATGCTGGATGGTAATTAAATTAGATTGCAACATATCCTGTATACGCATGCTGGTAATAGAGAGCTAGTTCTTGGAATCTGGACATGCCATATAATATCTTCTTAAAGACTTGTGCAGTATTCTTCATTTCAAGTCTTCTTAAAGTTTCAGTTAACAGCGTTATCTGGTTTTGCCTTTTCTAGCCAAGTAAAATACCACAATTACAAATGAAAAACATGATTTTTAACTAATCAAAATATCTGCTCTTTAGTTGAGCATGCTAAGCATCTGTATTCTTTTCTTTTCTTTTTTGTAAATCAAAAAGTTATTCAGTCATTCAAAGCCAAGTGGTAACTCAGTCTGAAGCTAGTAGCGTTGGGGTGGGTGGGCGTTAATACATGGGGGAAATTGCTGTATTTGAAAATTATACAGTTTTACTTCTCAAAGAGTATTTGTGTACACTCTGGACATTTTCACACAAGACCCTCTCCACCCACTACACGTGTTGCCCTATGGGTGCCCTGTAACATGTCTAGTGGGTGGGTGTTGGGTGGGGAATGTCTTGTTCAAAAATGCCTTCTCTCTCTCTCACTCACACACACAATTACAGAATGTTGGTAAATGACAAAGACTTGAAAGAAGTTTGCTAAGGACATAGAGAAACGTGTATAATGCTGGAAAACGTTAGCACAAAATACAGGTGGAAGTGGGTGTGGTTTTGTGTAAAAGGGTCTCCTATGGATCAGTCCCTTTTCTGATTAACCCCCTTTCATTATTTTAAAACAGACAAGAACACACAGCTAACTAGTTCCCTTCCCACAGAAAAGCTGCAGCAACCATAAACATACGAGAAACTTGGGAAACTCGTACTTGGGAAACTCCACATGCTTTCAATTCTGTTTCCAAGGCACCAGAACCTCTGGGAAAGTGTAACCATGCAGATGCCCTGAGATGTGGGCAGAAATAGGGTTACCGCACTGCAGCTCTCAGGAATCCTACTCCCAGCAGCAGCAGCAGCACAGCGCAAGTTGGAGCCATGCTGTCATCGGTGGCCTAGTGGAAGCCGCTATAGACCACCTCTGAGGGGGGCCACAGGAAGCAGACAGGGAGTTACTGCAGCAGAGAGAATGATCTAGCCCAGAAGAATTATATGAAAATCTAACCTTGAAAAGTGGTTAAATAAGTGCACTGGGATTTCCTGGTTACATAATACAGTCACTGAGCCAAAATGCAAATGACAGGTAGAACGGCATACTTTATGGGCCCAAATGTGCAACCTTGGCTTTGGTGAACAAAATAGCCCAACGCTTCTATGAACGATAGAAGAAAACAGCAACACGCACAGCTCTCCACACAGATCCCTTCCAACTTCCGACATGCTAAACTCACTGCCGTGCAACATTTGTTGCTCGTGGTGGCGCACGTCATTCCTTATCCTTGTATGTACGGATTTTACACTCTTTGAGACTGGGGCCTTTTCCTGCTTAATCTTTCCTTGGTTTATTTTTTGGCTCTACATAATTAAGAAATAACATCAGTCCCATTGGATTATAAAGCTACAAATGGGTGTTCTGCGTGAAGGTTAGATACCAACTCAACTCAACAGGAGTTTTGCCTAAATAACTAAACACTTTTGAATTTGGCCTTCCGGGAACTACTCACCTGAGTAAAGAGTCCAGGATCAGACCCAGTGCCCAGAGCTTGTAGCCGAAAAACGATTATATGGTACATCCCTGATGTATTGTGACTACATAATGGTGACTCTGTGTAATTACCAATTCAGCAGTCATTTAAAAAGATACAAAGAGGTCTCTGATACGTCCCAACAATGAATTGTCCAGTCGATATCTATGGTTTTGGTACCCACACTACAGTCAAAAGCAGCATCAATTTTCATTTTCCTGCTGTGCACACAAAGAAGCTAAGGTACTTTATGCCTAACAATTACACCAATGCTATGAGTATCTAAATACAAGTCAATTACATAATTTTGCCGTAATCTAATATTGTTATATACAGTTTCATTTGAGAACAGAAGTACTATGTCACGGAGACCTACAGGACGAGCCAGATTTGGATGTAGATCTGAAACTGCAACAAAGTTCGGTGCTGACATGAAGTATGCCATTCTTTATCTGAAATTTGAGAAAACTCATTTAGGTCTGAAAATCAAAACAAATCACTTAAGAGCTTTTCATACAGAAATTGTTAATAAGAGTTATTTTCTTTAAATAAGATGTTTTGACAAAAAGACATCTGGCAAACAGCACTTGTTCACAGTGAAACTTTTTGTCCTAACAGCCAAATATAAATTTTTAATTTACATTTTTTCCAAGCCCTTGGAACTAATACTTTTCTCACTGCATGTTTTGAATGTGGTTTCTCATAAAGGCTGTCCCTTTGCTTACATTGCCCAGAAATATGTTTGAAACCGTTTGGTTCTTAATCTTTTACCCCATCCTGCAAACACCTTCACACAGAAGGAACTTCTTTTACCTTATCTTTCTTCATGTGCTTAGTAGGATCCGCTTAAAGTATTTAAGTTAAAATATGTAGATATTTGAAAAGACAAACAAGTCTTATTCTTTAGTTTTTATTTGACCCCTGGATCTAGATTCTATCCTCAAACACTGGGTCATTTCAGACATTACGGCGCTTTCACCACGGGCCGTGGGGCGGTTCGGACCACGGCCGGGGGCGAAGGGGGAAGCCAACGGACGTTCCCCCCTTCGCCCCCGGCCGTGGGGGCCGCCGAAACACGGCCCATGGTGAAAGCCCCCGGCCATAACGTCTAATGGGGTACCCCCCCTCCTGGAGGGGGCGGGGCCACGCTACGCAGCGTGCGGCCACACAGCCCCGCCTCCTGCGCTCCCCGGCCGCCCGCCCTCCCCGAGACAGGCAGCCGCAGCGGCCTATCCGGCCACCGCTGGGACCCTGGAACGCGGTGGAGGTAAGGTAACAGACGCTACTTTTCCTTCACCGCGTTCCGGATTCCCCCTAACCACGCTTCGTTCGCCGCCGTGGTGCCGGATTAGACTCACCGCGGGAGGGGGGTTGACTGAGGTGAACATCTGGATGCGCGCAAACAGACGTTCACCTCCGTTCACCACCCCCCGCGGTTGTCTGTGGTGATTTCAGACAAAAGTAACGTCTGAAATCACCTACTGAAAGACTAAGCTCTGGGTAACCATGTACACAAGGATAGGGGGGACAGATGATCTGGAACCTCCATTTCCTGACTGCACATGCTTGTGAAGTCCTTCAAGCATTGCTGCTGCTGTTTTATTAAATCAGATCCTGATGTGGTAATTAGAGAGAAACCTAAAGGCCTTTTTGAAAATAACTGGAACCAATAATAACTTTTGTTGCAATTCTTGTAAGAGATCATGAACAAATGCAGAGGAAGTGGGAATCTTGAAAATTCCTTAAACTAGAATCTGAGAATCCCAAGGTCCCATCAGTGTGTATATTAAATGTGCTTTGCTTCCATTTATGAAGTACAAGCACACACACCCAAACTTCGATGTGTCCATTAATAAGTGCACCCCCTGTCCCCAAACATCTATGCAACCCTTGGAGCTTGTACTAATTTTCAAGGTGCCCCCTATGAGATAAAAGGTTTCCCACCCCTGACTTAGATGGATCTCTCCCCTATCAAGATTCTGAAGGAAATGAGAAGTCTTTGCCTTGCAATTCCTTCAACTTCCGTCTCAATTCCTTCATGACTTCAGTGGCACTACTCATGGAACTACTGACTTCAGGATTGTGGCCCCAGTTGAATAAAATGATTCTGGCACACAGCACTGACACCAACGGTGAAAAATGTTTAGGAAAAGCTTGCAGACTGACATATAGAAAGCACACACAAGAAATGCAGTGTTCAATGCTAAAACACACTTGGTTTTCCCATCCTCATTTTTAACCTATGATAATTTTGCAATTAACACAAATATTAACTTTTTAGGGACTTGGAATTCTGACTGTGGAGCAAGAACCCTTCCCCGTGAGATATGGCAATGATAAGACTTTTGCTGTTGCCAGGATTGGTCCATAATTGCTTTGTGGTCTTGCCTGAATGCCTTTTGTAGTTTTAGTGTTCCAGCTTCAAGGCTGTCCGCCCTCAGGCATGTATAGATACCCTGCAAAGAGAGATCAGATTCCCTCTTTTACATAAAGAGTCGTTGAGCTGTCCTGTACATAAGAAGATATATTTGAAGTAAAAATCATCGAGTAATTGTCATCATCTTGCAAAAAGCAACCCCTCAAAAGTATGGAGAGTCTTTTGTGCAAGAGCTACCCTGCAGGTCTTCAACTGACCCCACAACACTTGATACTTGGTGAGAGCTTAATAGTTCTCTAACCCAACACTCATTATCATATCCTTAGTGATCACAGAAATTTTTTTTCTCTCCAAAGATTTTCATTGGAAAATTCTCTGATGATTCGTATGAATTATTAAATGGCATTTGGTTCAATAGTTAAGGTTAGTCTGACAGTGATGAGATTTTTGCCTGATCCTTTGAGGGAAACTCTTTGTCAACATCTAATTCATCTTACTTTTAAGATGTCAAACATGAGAGTGACTAATTGCTTCAGTTAGCTATATAGCTGCATCAGACAAGATTGCAGGCATTTCCTCAAAATAAAAAGGGATTGATTGATTTTAAAAAAAATTGTTTTTAGGCTTAATCTTAACACTAAACAACTCCGGATTGTATCATCATCCTATCACATGACAGTTTATTCATAGGAGAAAAGAAAGCAGAATTATGAAAAGGAGAGGAAGATAAATACTTCCTAAATGGAAGCAAAGCACATTTAATGTACACAATTATGGAACCTTGGGATTCTCAGATATATATAGTTCAAGGAATTTTCAGGATTCTCACTTCCTCTGCATTTGTTCATGTCCTCTTACAAGAATTGCAACAAAAGTTATTATTGGTTCCAGCTACTTTCAAAATGCCTTTAGTTTTCTCTCTAATTACCACATCAGGATCTGATTTAATAAAAAAGCAGCAACAGCAATGCTCAGAGGCCTTCCATGTGTGTTCTTCAACTCCAGAACATAGATTTGCATCTTCCTTATATTTCCTTACCTCTTTAGTGTCCAAAGAAAAGGTAGAACTTGTCTTAGCTTGCTGCTGATCCTGTACAAGTTTATAATAAAACAAACATTAACATCAGCATTGCTCAGACATTTACAAATATGTTTAAACGAGCTGATTAAAAAATAATTTGCACGGGAAGATCAATGTCTCACTAGAATTTAGACCATTCATTTGACATAAATTAGTCCAAGGGCAGCCAAGAGAAAGCTCACAACCCACTGGTGGATCATGAGCTAGCTTCTGCTAGATCGTCGTGTGGGAAGAGGGACTGGCCACCTAGAGATTGTCTCTGGGTTTATGAATTGGACTACTGCCCCATGGAGTGTCTCCAGGAAAGAGACAGGCTAGGAGATCTCAAGTGTGGTGGGGAAGGCTGGTTCTATAGGGAAGCTTTCTCCACTCCTCAAACTGGGGCACCTTACAGCTGGGAGCCAGGGGAGGGGATCCAGGCTTGGAGCAATAGAGCTAGAGGGAGGAGGGTACATCGCCTGAGGTCGATGCCTGAATCAAGTGGACGGCATGCACCGTAAGTCCGACCACAGCTAAATTAGCCAGATAAACCTGCAATTTCATTGACTTGGGGTCCACATTTGCAACATCACCAGGATGATTTGAGACCTGGATATTTGACCACCCACCCTGCTGTGAGCAGTGACACAGTCTCCTCTCAGTACTTTTTGTTACGTTTACTATGGCTCTGAATAGGGCCTCTTCTGCTCTGAGGCCCAAACTCAGTCCCCTCCTGATATCCACCAGAAGAATCCCAGTACACACTCCTTAAAGTGCCAGTGTAACACCTATTTGTTCAACCTGCCATTTGGAGTTGGATAGCTTTTCCCTTCTGTTATTGCTTGTGGTCATTTTGATATGGTCTTATTTACATTGTAAAGCACTCCAATATCTATTTATTTATTATAAAAAGTTCCTATCCTGCCCCCTCCTGCCAAGGCAGCTTGGGACGGCGTACAACATAAAAGCACAATATATCTGAGACAGAGAATACCGTATAAATCAATAAATGAAAAGGCATACCCCAACATGATCATTTGGTCCACCATTTTGGACTTCGGGTAAAACCAGACATGACGGTGGCCCGCTGTGGTCCGCTTTTCCATGCTTTGGCCCACGAGCCACCACCAGCACCTCTGTTGAAGGGCCACCCCATGTTGGTCTGGGATTGCCCTAGGCGTGTTGGAGGCTAGCCCAGGCTCTGACCCCTCCATATTAGCTCCAGATCACAGCCCAGGCTAGGCTCCGCCCGATCAGGGTAAAGCCGGCTATCACAGTGGACTATCACATATTGTGTAGCCCATTATGGCTGGCCCGGATCAGGTCCACCATGGTCATCCACCATGGTGGCCATCATGGCCACCCATCATGGCCGGGGGCAGGGCACTGGTCATAGCACAGGGGTGGCTGCATGTTCCTACATGTCCCCACCCTCCCTGGTGGTGGGAACATGTGGTGAGCGGTTCAACCCATGTCCCCTGCAGTTTCCCGTCCCAACCCAGATAGCCACAGCGGTGTGGTCACTTCTGTTTCCATCCTTCCTTTAAATTGGCAAGAAAATGCTGCTCAATATAGAAGTTCACTTTAAACCACCACTGATTTACCCTAAAATTAGGGCATGGTCCTGCAGTTATTTAGTGCTGATGCTAAGCCTTTTGTGCCAACGCTAATCTCACTGAAGTGAATTAAGTCCTTCTAAATTCATAACGTAGGAAAATACTTTATATCAAGGCTTGTCTAGATAAACACATAAGAAAGTTAGCATTTCCTAGTCTACGTGATCCTTTGTTCCACTTTGCATCAAACTTACTTTGGGGAAGATGATTTCTAATCTGGCAACATTTTAAATGAGGCCTCCCTAGCTCCCATAACAATATAAGGAATTTTTTGCCTGACTATAAATCTCAGTCTATCGAACATTGTTAAATTAATATTACAAGCTCCTGAATGTGGAGATAAAAATCCAACAAGCTAATATTAAGTATTATTTATTTAATACGGCCAGCAAACTTTCATCTTCATGAAATGAGGTTCTTTCAAAGCAGCTTACCAGGTCTTATATCAAATCGTGCTAAAAAACCAACAGCAAGAATTTTTTTAATTTTTTTTTTTTTAAAGTGAGAACAAAACTAAGCAGGAATTTCTTGGACAGGTGTATGGTTAATATGGCGCAACAGGTATGCATGGCATTTTGCAAATTAAGTTCTCAAACATGCCACGACTTTGGAGCTCTTTAACTTTGGGCACGTTCCAATGAATAGATATTTAGATGTAGCTGCATTCTTTACTTTGGAATTATTCGCACGCCAAGTGTATTAAACTGACATTACTCTGGAGTGGGAATTGAAGCATGTACTCCGGATAATTGGGTGTACATACTCCCTTTCTCTTTTGACACCAAAGTAACTGTAATGTGAACGTGGCATCGAGGGATAAGTCTCATCATGTGCTCTGTTGTGGCATGATCAGTAGGGGGAGATAAATTGGTACTCCATTGGTTTGGTGCTCCAGAGGGAACATTACCCAAGTGGAGTAATTATATCAGTTTAATTCAATTATAGTAGTTACTTCCGTTTCTCACTGTTCATCGGAACATGCCTTTTATGTACTGCGAATAGATTCACCGATTTCAATGGGACTAACACACAGTCTTTGTATCACTGAGAAAGCCCTCCCAAGGGAAGCGGACAGCAAAAGACACACACCCCCAATCCTGCAAGTACTGAACATGCGTTCTTAACTTTGCTCACATGAATAAATTCAAAGGTGAGAAAGACAGTTTCATAGCTCACAAAGACCTTACTTCAAGAAAGCAGGTGCTTAACAAGTATTTAAATCTTCATTTTAGCCTTGATGACACATATAGTTGCTTTTGAGATCGGAGATATTACCCTAATTCAGAGAGGACCAAGAGAGGATGTTCTAGGCATAGGGAAACAACACGCTCTAAGAGGTTGAGTTCAAGACTAATTCTCTCTCGTCACACATAGAGCGTAAACAGACGGACAGCAGACCTGAGGATGCCCACGAATGCCCCCGTCATACCCAGGTTTACCAGTCTGTTTGAATGGCACCCGCCAAATGTGTAACCCAGCCAAACCTGAGGCAGAGACTGCTGCCTGTCTGTCTGTTGGGGAGACTCTCAGGGCACCTGCACACCGCACCCGTCCCACTTAGCACCACGGAGAGCATCAGGTGAGCGCCCCCAACATTATGGTGGGGGTGGGCGTGCCACACAGGCGGCCTGGGCACACGGCTGGCCCATCTGATGTAGCCCCGATCGAAGCTGGTAACTGGCAGCCGTGGGGGGTGGGCCCACGGAGGGGCTCCGATGACCTCCCCATCCATCTGAAAACACCTATAGGGTTCTAGTTTCACTGAAACACTTTCATACAAACCACTTTAACATCAGTGAAAGTTATATCTGTATCAAAAAAACGATCCTACTTCTTACCATTTTCTTTTTAAAATGTTCTAAAGAACACATGAACACAGAGCCTGTGTTACACAACACAAAAGCCAGAAACGTAACTATTTGAGTGAAATTGGAAATCCCTCAAACATCCAGAAAGATTATCAGGGATTTATTTTAGGAGTTCTGCTCCTGTGCTATGAGCAAAGTCTTGCTCCTAGACTAACAAACAACAGAGAAAATTCCAACTGGCTTAAATAGGAAGGGCAGGCTTAGGCTAGGACCCAAATATGCCTTCAAGGCATCTCTCAGTACTCTTTCCTTGAACACGCCGTTAAATAATTTACCATGTGCTGAAAATGAATTAATTTCTTTTTTTTAAAAAAAGAAAAAACTTAACTTGAATGAGCCATGAATCAAAGGGAAAATTGAAGAGGCAAGTACAGCTTTAAAAAAGAAAAAAAAAGAAAGCCAGATCACACAAGCTAAATTGCAACACTCAGTACTTAATTGAACACTTGTCTTATTATGAAGAATAAGGTCCACCCTTTAAATGCTGGATATCATCTGCTCCCAGAGAAATCAGTGGAATAATGTCATTGGGAGTTGAAAGCCCTTTAAAGAGGCTCAGTAACCAATAGGGCCATTGGTTGAAAGACTAGGACAAGGGCATTTTCCACCTATACCACCCTTTGTCATAAACAGACATAAGGAGAAATCTTTGATAGGTCCAAAATATTTGCCCATTTGATTATTTTTTTCCCACTAAATTTTTATTCATTTTTTTTCCAATCAGCACAAACAGCCCAACCATTAGCCAACCACACTAAATTTATGTTTTAAATGTGGAATTATTTTGACAAGACATCCCTGTAACAATAATATAGCATGATTATTATTTTCTAAAAGAAGGAACTATTATGTCAGAAATGTTTGTTGTTTGTTCTTCATTGACTCGGTGTTCGGGGGGGGGGGGGTCCGTGTAAAACCGGCCAAAGGCAATAAGGCTTCTGCACCAATAAGACCTCAAGGGAAGTGATTGTCATCAACCCAAATCACTCCAAAGATACTATTGGGGGCTGCAAGGGACCAGCAGATCCCAGTGGAGAAATTGCCCAGAGAGCTGCTGCAACAGCAGAGATTCTTGAGGAAGCAGAAGAGAGTAAGAGGGAGACAGTGGGGTCCAGGGAGGTTGGAAACAGCTAGGTTTTTTGGGGGGGGGGAGGCATGAAAAGGGGGTTCCAGAGAGGGTCGGGGAAGCAGGGAGAGTTAAGGAAGGGAATCTCCGGGACGGGAGGGCTTCAAGGATGGAAGAAGGGGCACTGTAGAGGCGAGAGTACCCCAAGAACAGTTCCAAGGGAGGAGAAGGTGTTTGGGACCCCAAGCAGCAGCTAGTGGGGAAGGATGAGGACTATGAATGATGCGAGAGGGAGACACAGAGGGGTTTTCACAGACAGAAGGATGAAAGGGGGGGGGGGGACACTAGAAAAGGTGAGGGGCCAGGTAGGCACCTTGGGGTAGCACTAAGCTCGGCAGGTGAGGGAGCTGGGGGGCAGGGTAATGGGAAGGCAAGAGGAAGAGTGTGGGGCGTGATCGGCTGCTCCCCAGGGGAACAGGGGAGGAGCTGGGCGAAAGGCCTTGCAGAAGGACCCATGGAAAAAGAAAGGGGGAAACTGGGAGGCAGCGCCGGCCGCAGGCCAGGGGGGTGGATGGGGAGGGAGGATAATGGGAAAGGGGGGGACGAAACGGATAGAATGGGGAAATGCTGCCCCCCACCCCAGATGGGAAAGGGAAGGAGTGGGGGGGGGACTGGAGGGGTAATGGGGGTAGTGAGCCCCCCCCCAAACAGTGGCGGGGGAACTGGAGGGGTAATGGGGGTAGTGAGCCCCCCAAACACAGTGGGGGGGAACTGGAAGGGTAATGGGGGTATTGAGCTCCCCCAAACACAGTGGGGGGGGGACTGGAGGGATAATGGTGGAGGGATAATGGGGGTAGTGAGCCCCGCCAAACAGTGGCGGGGGAACTGATGGGGTAATGGGGGTAGTGAGCCCCCCCAAACAGTGGCGGGGGAACTGGAGGGGTAATGGGGGTAGTGAGCCCCCCCAAACACAGTGGGGGGGAACTGGAGGGGTAATGGGGGTATTGAGCCCCCCCAAACACAGTGGGGGAGGGGAGCTGGAGGAGTAATGGGGGTATTGAGCCCCCCCCCAACACAGTGGGGGGGAGGAAACTGGAGGGTAATGGGGGTATTGAGCCCCCCCAAACAGTGGGGGGAGCTGGAGGGGTAATGGGGGTATTGAGCCCCCCAAACACAGTGGGGGGGGGAACTGGGGGTATTGAGCCCCCCCACAGTGGGGGAGGGGAGCTGGAGGGATAATGGAGGTATTGAGCCCCCCCAAACACAGTGGGGGAGGGGAGCTGGGGGGGCACCCCATGCAAGTGAGGTGTAAGCAGAGACAATACTAAGCCCCCCCCTTCCCCAGAGGAGGGGATGGGAGAAGAGCAGGGGTCAGGAGGGGGGGAGGGGGGACCCTCCCCAGGGGCAGTGGGGGGGTTGGAGCCCCCTGTGGAAGTGGGGCGCAGGGAGGTTAATGCTGACCCTCCCCGCTGAGAGCAGGAGGGGGCGGGGCAGGGGGGGGCCTCCTCCCCCCAGGCTAGGAAAGGAGCTGGGGGAGGGAGGGTTAGGGGGCATCGAGGGGCCCCCAAGCACAGTGGGGGGGAGGGAGCAGGAACTGGTGGGGGGGGCTGGCGGGGGCAGGGAGGGTAACCAAGTGTCCCCCCCCCCCCCAGGATTGGGCAGTGGGGGAGGAGGGGGAGAGTCTCGCGCTCCCTCACCCAGGCGTGTAGGCGGGAACAGGCACGTGTCCACATTGCGCAGGCGCACCCCCTCTGGTAGCCGCGGTGCGCATGCGCCACGCGGCCCAGGCTGACGAGCGGCCCCTCGATTCTCAAAGCGCTCCCTCCGGAATAGGCAGGCGGCGGGGGGGGGATTTCATGGGGCTCGTCCGGAGGGAGCGCTTTGGGGATCGCCGGCAATGTCCATTGCAAACCCGCAGTCAGGCCTGGGCACCGCGGGGTTTTAAGCACCTGCTTAACTCAACCCCACGCACAGCAGCCCCCCCCCCCCAAAAAAACCATGAGATGTTACTTTTATACCTTGAAAAGGATCAAATGCAAATCTTATTAATTTGGGCCGGGATCTTTAGTGCCAGATACAGCCTTGGTGCTAATTTATTAATAGATTATTCATTATTGTAATATTGTCATCAACATAATGTCATATTTAAAAGGCCAAGGGCTGAATTGGAGGTGTGCGGGTGGCAATTTTAAAAATGACTAAAAATGTAGTGGAAAACAGGTTTATTATTATTAATATTATTATTATTTGTAGTATTATCATTATGACAGAGAAATAATAATAATAATAATTAACAACTATTAATAAATAATTAATACAGCACCAGCAACTCCTGCTGATCCCCTCCATCCAGTACAATCTGAAGTGAGTTTCCAGTTCTCAGCTTTCACATTACATGCATGTTTAACCTTTACCTTTACAATCTGTTACCTGAGCTCTGTGTACTCATATCCTCACCACACGGACCAGCCAGCCATCATTCTCGATGTAACCGAGCCAAGCGTGTGCCACCTGGGACCTTGCATTCTCATGAATGTTACACCCCTTGTCTCTCCCTCTGTTCCCCTTCCTTCATCTCCCCCCGCCCATCCCTCAGATTGTAAGCCCTAGTCAATTACTTTGTAAAGCACCAGGTACATTGCCTGCGCTATATAAATGTTTGCTAATAATGATAAAAATTAAAATGTGGATTTATTTGTCAATATATGTTTGTATGTATTACACAATTAATTGTATATTCATGAATTTTATAACAAATTGCCAAGGACATACACAATTTATGTATCGATAGAGATCTGGGCACATTTTTTGTTGTTGTTTTAAAATTGTTCACATGTGCAGTTTGAAATTTCAAACATCAAAGGGTCAGTCTTCATCCAAAACTTCCAGTTTGAAATGAAATCTCAACCCAGCTCTGCAGCTGGCTAAAGAAACAAAAAATAATTTTTTTCAACTTCAAACTTGGAATCCAAAATTTCAGTAGTCATAAAAATTCTAATTGGAAACAAATATTTTGACTCAGCGCTACGCATTTTCAAGGATTTTATGTGTAATGCTGAGGGCTACTCCCCCTCTCCCCTTTTATATAATGGAAAGTAAGATTCTCACAATTTCAACAGGCCAGTTTTTTTTAAAGAAGGTCATGAGACTCACAATAAAATCACCAGAGCTAACAGACTTGCATTGACACGAATGTGACTCAATCACTGCTTAAAATGAAGCACATGCTTACCTACTTTTTTGAACAGGGGTGGACTTAAGCATATGCTTTATTTTACTAACATAAGCTGCTCCACGGTAATTTAAGTAAGTGTCCAATGTCAGCAGAATTGCAAAACTGGAATTAATTAACATGCAACAATGATGATCTTATCCCCCCCCCCCCCCCCAAATGCCATTGCCAGGAGAATATGCTTTAAAAGATTCTATTCTTGTTTTCCTCTGACAGAGGGCATTTTCACACAAGACACTCTCCACCCACCATCTGCCCACTATACAGGTTACAAGGCACCCATAGGGCAACACTGTCGCCCCGCAACATGTATGGGTAGTGGGTGGAGAGTGTTACCCAACAGGTGGGTGGTGGGTGGAGAGTGTCTTGTGTGAAAATGCCCAGAATCATTTACTTTCTCTCCCCCTGATCAAGGTCACTGCAAATATCCCTTTCTCAGTGTTAAAGTAAAAATACAGTCTCGTTTAATATGCAGGGGCATCTTCAGCGTAAACTGCAATAGGGAAATTGTTCTGTCATCTTTTAAAGACCTATTCTAACATGGCCTGGATTATTAATGTATTAATTATTATTTTAAATACAATATCTTTAGTTTAAAACATTAACAAGGATAGTATGGGACAGATGATATAGAAGGAAAGGATTAAAAACCGTAGGGCTCTTAAACAGGGATTTGGAGTGAGACTAAGTATAGTAGATGTCTATATTTATTCATTAATTATCAGTAGTATTTATAGAGGACCAGCAATGTACCTGGTGCTTTACAATTAACGGTTACAGACAGGTCCCTGCCCCAGTGCGTTTACAGTCTAAGAGACAAGGGAGAGGAGACGAAGTGGAGGGGAACAAAAGGAGAGACAGGAATACAGCCCAGAAGTTGTGAAGTTTCAGGCGTACGGGCTTAGCTTAGTTACAGGGGAGAAGGATCCAAGAAGTTACTAATGGTATAGAGAAAGGAAATAGGGAAATATTATTTACCCGTTCATATAAAACAATGATGGGGCAACGACTAGTGCCATGACCAGGTTCAAACAAGGATTATGCAAATTCATGAGGATAGAGGTTGCTCCATTGTATTAGTGAATGGTCAGGGAATTCCATGGGTACTAGTTAATGGTCAGGGAATGCAACTTCATGCTAACGCTGACCCTAAAGCTCTGCTTTCCAGAAGCTGGGAGTGGAAGGCAGGACTGGGTCACCCCATATATATATATATATGCCTTGCCCTTGTGCCGTTTCGCTGACACATCTAGTACTGGCCCCTGGATCCAGAGCTAAGTGGCCCAAATTATTTGATCCAGTATAAGACTTCTAGTAACGGCGTTGGGGGATTGGGGGCTCACTCCCCCACTCTAGGCTGTCATGACTCAGTTTCCCCGGCTTGCAGCTCTCACTGGATCAGCTCTCTCTCTAGAACTGATTGAGCCTGCAACGGGGGAACCTTCTTGTCCCCTTTTCAGCCACAGAGTTTCCCAGCACAGGCTCTTTCTCTCTAGGTTGGTCTGTGTTTGTAAACACAGAATTAACCCCAAACTGCGTCTTGCCGATGTTAGGATTAGCAATTCCACTGGACCATACGAAGTTCAGTTAAAAAAAAGTGTAATGAATAAATCAGGAATATGCATGCAGTATAAGATTATACTCGAGAGTGCAGAAATGAAAATAACAAAACCAATAATGCATTCCTATCTGTACTTGGATTCTCCTGACTTAGGCTTACCCTAATCAAGGTCCAAGGGTATTTCAGTTCATGGCACAGCCAGCGATGGAAAGCTTGGCTGGGTACCAGTCTTGGTTTCCAAAAGGCCTTACTTCATAGTTCCTTTGGTGCAGCTCTTCTCTGGCTGGTAAGATATGATGATGCAGATGAAGCTGAACAAGTTGATCTCAACCAACTGCGAGAGAGGTAGAAGGATCTCTCTTTGTCTTGTCTCCCCCTCTTAAGTACCTTTCCAGGGTCCTTTGTTTGATTTTCCCGCCTGGTGACTCTGTGCTTTCAGTCACGTCCACAGGAAGAAATCCATTTGCAACTCAATGGTCTATGGCTGGTGTCTGCAGAGGTGTTTAGGCTTTTTCTGAAAACACATTCAGCATGACTTTGCATTTCTCCATTGCATGAAGTGAGTTTCCAGTTCTCAGCTTTCACATTACATACATGTTTAACCTTTACCTTTACATATTAGTTATACCTGTAGTCTACATGTAGCCCCATGTCTCCTTATGACAAACGGTCAAGAATAGGGCACATTCTTACAGTGTTCAATGGAAGTAACTACATCAATTTCATCCGTTGAAGTAACTAATCCAGTTTGGTACCATTCACATGGCAGCGGCAAACAGAAGTAGCTAGCTTTGCAATTCGCCTCATCGCCCCCAATGGTCATGACGAGCAATGTTACCCTTCTCTTTTTACTTTGAAATAAAGGATTTACACTACAATTAGTTTTAATGTAAAAAGAGAAGGGGAGTACGTTCTCAAGAATAACAACAATAATAAGTAACAGCAAATACCATCAGTAATAATGAATAATTGATAGGTAATAATTGATAGTTCATAATTCATAATTAATTATTGATGATTAATTAATACTAATTAGCAATGTGCCTGCCACTGAATGATCATTCATTAGAGAAGTTCTTTGCCCAAAGGGTCTTACGGTCCAGAAGACCCAAGGGAAGGCAGACAGAGAAACCCAGACGCGTTCATGAAGTTGAGAAGTCGCAGGTGCTAGGACAAGAACCCCAAATGAGGAGGGTAGAAGGGGCATTAGAGCAGTTTCATGGAGCGCTAGGGAAAGCCTGATGGAAAAGGTAGATTTTAAGGAGGGATTTGGAAGCGGGGCATGGGGGCAGGGGAGTTGAACGAATATGTTCAGAGAGGGAATTCTAGACTTCTCTTCCTACTCCTGAATGACTTCGGTTTAGAGCTCTTGACTAGAACTGAAACAGAGGGAGCTGTGGGGAGTATGGGAGAGATAGAAGGTTGGGGGGAGTAGGGGTGGAAAGGGGTTGGGGGTGGTGTAGGGTTGTGAGGTGTTTTATGTTTACATATTTTTTGGTCTGTTTTATACTTGTATTTTTAATATTGTACGCTGCCCTGAGCCGCCATTGGCGGGAAGGACGGGGTAAAAATTAAAATAATAATAAATAATAAATACATTTCCAGTACCCGAATCAAACTGAATACAGTACCTGAAACAGTTTTAAGTTGGGTACCGAAAATACTAACAACTGGTATACTGAAATACCAAACTACCAAAAATCGGTATACCGAAGTACCTATTTTGTCTACGATTTAGGGGGAAAATTCGGTATACCGGTTGTCGGTATTTTGAGTACTTGGACCTATTCGAGTTCCGATTTGGATACCTGAGGCAGTACCTGAAAATGTGAGTATTATTCACGGGGACCAAATCAAGGTCCCTGTTTGACGTGAGAGGAGTTCGGGAGTCACAGGAATGTGTAGCTGTTGATCGGAACAAGCCCTTGAAAAATGCTTCCTTCACTGCGTCCGTGCTGTTTCTAAAAGCGAAAACGGGCAGGCTTCCCGCAAGCGCTCTCGTTGACTGATTCTCGTTTTGGTGCAGATTTCACTGGACAAAATGAATTTTTGTTGAAAGCTCCGTCTCAGCGTAAGCAAGCCCGCTCGGTCTCAACATATCATCATAACTCTCAGACGACTCATTCTGCTCCACCACACAGTACTTCCGGCCCTGCGGAGCAGCCGTACGGAGAAGGGCCGCGCCGTTTTTAATAAGGAAATCGGCCTCTCTCATGTGCAAAGAAATTGCTTCTGCTTTTTTTCTTTTTGTGTGTGTGGAGGGAGCAACAATGCAAGGGGGAAATTGTTTCTGTGTTTTGTTTTTCTCCTTTTTTCTTTTTGAACAATAGCGTACGCTTGTCGATACAACCTTGATAACTATGAACAGAAATGAGGTTGAGACGTTGTCTCTCCCTCTCGCCACTTGATAAAGAAGTCAAGGGTGACTGAGCAGAGGTCAGGCTTGCGATCGCTTGAATGTTTGGCATGGGGGGGATTATATTAGGCGGCATCTGCTGCCTCGTCAAAACGTGCCAGGTGTCAAATGGTCAAGGCACTGGGGTCCCCGCATCATTGCGGACCCTCGGTGCAGGTGATATTTCAAAGAGTCTAAGAACTCGCACAAGGCTTATAGAAATACAGCAGAGAGCAGCTGAGCCGTTTGGGGGCATATTTATTTTCCCCTGCCTGATCCGGAGAAATTGGGCGTCTTCAGGCCAAACCCAGAAAGATGGCCAGTGCTTAATTTGTAAAAAAAATAAATAAAAATAAAAATGAATTTCCAGTGCCCAAGCCTGCCCTAGAAACCACACCCTCTAACCCAGAAACCACTCCTCCTGGCCTCAAGCTTGTCAGAACGGAAAAATGAACCCTAGTCTCCAGCTAGAAACCCAGCCACTAGACTAACCAGCCTCTCTGCCGATGAATAAAAAAGAAGAGTTCTTGGAATTGAATCTCTGTGATGTGCAGGGGGTAGGGCAGGAAAGTCATTAACTAAAGTCAAATAGAGTAACTAACCAGGGGTTGCTTTTTTTCTGGTTTTACTTTCCTGCCCAGAAATGGCCAATTTCAGCTTTTTCCTGGCCTCCAAACCTCTGTGAGTGTGGTGTGGTGGATAAGGTGCTGGATGGAGCTCTGGGAGACCAGGGTTCAAATCTCACCCCAGCCAATGAATTTTCTGGGTGACCTTGGGCAAGCCCCAGCCTCCATTCCCCATCTGTAAAATGGGAATATATGTGTTTTAGATTGTAAGCCCCCTAGGCAGGGACCTGTCTCCACAATCTGTGACTGTAAAGTGCTCCGTATGCTAAGTAGTAGTCGTTGTCTGCATTTCGAGGTGCATACTCCTAGTGGACACTTTCCCCAGGGTTCAGCCCCCCCCCCCTTGAATTGAATGGCTGGGGTTGGACCCTGATCAGTTCTCCCCTACACCAAATTAAGCCCTGGAGATTGCACCCCTACGGCTACGGAGCTGCGGAGCCAAAGGGCATAGGTCCCACAGCACAAGGGGGCTCAGTTCAGCCCAGGACACTAGGGGCGGGGGGAGTGCCACTCGGAAATGTCCAGAGTGGAAAGAGAAAGGAGTTGGGACCAACAAAAGCCCCCCCCCCAGGAGGAAATGTTTCATGTAGGAGGTGCATTGAAAACCCTGGCAGGATTGCTGCTGCTCCATGGGCGCTGTGGGAAAACTGGGGTGGTCAAGACTGGCTAGGAGCCCCCTTAGGAAGGCTGATGCTGCTTGAGGGGAACCTCGCTTCTGGTTGCCCAATCCTGAGACCGACGGTAATG
>QEPC01010859.1:19742362-19766572 GCA_003113815.1 Sphenodon punctatus
CCCCCAGAAACCCCTCCCCTTCAAAAGCTTCTCAGAGTGATGTGGGTGTGTTACCCCCAATACTATGTGCAAACGTGTTCAAAGGTTTTTCAGGGTAACTCGAGTGTTTTACCCCCAATGTTCTTATGTGCAATGTCGTTCAGAGGTTTCTGAGGTTGCCTTTGGTGTTATATTCCCCCATAAAAAAGGAAACAAAAACCAAAAGACAAATAGAAAAATGAAAGTTGGTTGAAATGGTAGAGAATCACTGGTAGTTATTATTACTGGCTTGATGTGACACTTAAAACATCCGTTTCTCCTCACAGCGAGCCTGGCCTCTATTTTCTGACACTGCTAGGGAGAAATGGGACTACTGGGGGAAAGACATTGGATGGGGCCTTAGAAAGAGGGCTCTCTCTATCCCTCAGTGTAAGGAGTTCACGGCGTTAACTAATGTAATCTCCTTCCAATGCTAACTCTAGGAACTCCTTGCTGCTGGGTTAAGCCAGGCCACTGGCTTAACTGTTTGGTTGGCTCTGCCTACTGTTGGCCCCACCTACCGTTAGGTTGGCTCTGCCCAATTCTGGCCCCGCCCTCTGCCCCACAAATATGCATACATTAGTATAAAATTAGCATATGTAAATGACATGCAAATGATTGTCCTCTTTTCTGCCGATGCGTTACCCCTCTACCCCTGCTAGGTCCCCACCTAGGTCCCCCTCTGGGACCTCCCACTCCTGAGCCCCCGCTAGGCCCCCGTCTCCCCTTTCCTGGCCCCCACTGGCCTATTCTCTCCCTGACCAGCAGGGCCAGGGAAGGGGGAGCCGGGGCCTAGCACAGTCCTCCGGTCCCCTTCCCTGTACTCGGCCGATGATTTTCCAAGTTCCGAAGTTCTGGGGGCCAGTCCTCGAAACTTCAGAACTCAGAAAACCGAGTCGAGTGCTGTGAAATTTGGGGTTTTCTGAGGAAAACCGAGGACTGAATTTCAGTACAACTGGGGATGAAACCCTAAATATACTCCAGTTTAAGGTGTGATCCTCTGACAGCAGGATAGGAAACACACTAGAATTTAGCATGCTTTCATGCCGGAGAACCACACTGTTAATATCTTGGTCATAATCATCAATGGAGCAATCCCAGGGTTGTTTTATTTTATTAAAAATAAAAATGAAAAAAAAAAAAATGACACTGCATGTGCAAAATGCTCGTCAGGTCCATTCTATGCATTCGCGGCACTTTTCCAAAATGGCACCGATGCTGCTGGCACCATTTTAGAAAACGGTGTGCAGCGTAGAATGGTCCGGTGGCCATTTGGTGCCATTGCAGTGATAGATTTTTTTAAAATTCAACAACAACAAAATCCCAGTGCCTGCACAAAAATGGCTGCCAAACCATTCTGCACAGGTGTGCCCTTTTCCAAAATGGCACCGGAAGCGTTGGCGCCATTTTGGAAAAGAGCTTCACATGCGCAGAAATGGTACGGCGGCCATTTTTGCACATGCCCAGTTTTTCAATTTTTCAATTGTTTTGAATACATTAAATGAAAAAATGAAAATCAACGAAATCAAACAAATCTTGTTTGTTTATTCATTCATTTTCGTTACCTTCGTTACGAAAACGAAGGAGGTTCCCTTCGTTTTCATAACTAATTAAAAAGATACGACTTGCACACCCCTTGAAGTGACCTCCAGAGCTACCTTTGGTGGCACTCAGGAAATTGTAGGGTCTAAACAGTCCGGGATTGGACAGTTTTGCAAACGACCCTCTTTCCACTCCAGTGGAAACTTGACGGTAAAGGGAGAAAGCAGGGCAGAGAGGCTAATGTCATGGAGGGAAATAAAGTACCTTGCGGTCTAGATACGATCGGACTGGGTGCCTCAGAACGACAGATAGACGTGGGAGTGATAGGCAGGGAGACAAAAAGAGTCAGGAAGAAAAGAGGCTTCCTCAAGTTTCAACAAAGCAGCAGCCAGAGAGTCTGCGTTCTCTTTAATGGAGCCGATGGTACAGATGACCAGTTTAACAATGTAATCTCTCAGGTTTTCCCCCCTAGAAAACTGGAAAGCTAGCAGCAATGACCTTGATTTTATTTGACTCTTGGCCGAAGAGTGGACTTGGCTGTTATTTATTTATTTATTTATTGTAATGATTTTTTTTACCCCGCTCCCATCCTGCCTCAGGCAACTTGGGGCAGCTAACAGAGAAAATAAAACAATATAAAACATATAAAACCAATTAAAATCATCACAGATCAATACAATAAATAATAGGGAAAGTAAACCAAAAGCAAAATACCTCCCACCCGTTACCCGTCTCCCTCACCAAAAGCCTGGCGGAACAGCCAGGTCTTACACATTCATCGAAAGGAGGGGAGGTCCGGGGGCATGTGGGCCTCTACTGGGAGGGAGTTCCACAGCCTCGGGGCGGCCACCGAGAACGCCCCTCTCCATAGTTGCCCTCGGACCAACTTGGGGGACTTCGAGACGGGCTGTTATTCTGTGCAGATCATAAGAACAGGGAACTCCTGAGGGCAGTAAGAAGAGTTCCCACATGAAGGCATAAAATCTCTATCTGAGGAGAATCACGTGCAGCCTGACCAGAGCAGGAATTATTCCACAGGGTTAGAAGCAGGCTTGCTGCAAACCCCAGATCTGAACACGCATGAATGTCCGCAAAGGTTAGGACCTATATCAGGAGGGCCTCATGATGAGGTTCTAGCCCCGTCACAGGCTGAAAAAGAGCCCGGATCCAAAAATACATCCAAAATCTGAAATAATCGACTAGTACTACTTCTCATTTCTAGAGCGTCACTAGGTGTACACGGTGCTTTACAGTCACAGGGCATTTTTACACAGGGAGCGCTTTTGCCCGTATTTTAAAAGTCCAAGTTGGGGAATCCCCCTGCACGGTGGAAGTGGGGATTTAGTTGCTCCTCTCCAAGCTGGAAGTCTCCTGGGCACTATTGGAAACAGCGGCGCAGGGCAACTCCCGGGTGTTTTAAGATGTGGACTTGTAAGACCTTGGCTACTGGGGTCAGATAGCCCACAGATTTTGAGAGACAGATCCCTGCCCAGGGGGCTTACAATCTAATGATAAATACTGGAACGTATTCTTGAAGTGAAATTCGGGGGGGGGGGGGTTGTCACATTTCACACTTTCAAAACAAAATACTAAAACAGGAAAACACTTGGGAAACGTCTTGGGAAATATATCTGAAAATGAAGAACCTTTTTTTAAAGTGCTAAGTACCTTCTCAAAACGTCCCCCACCACCCCCCTGCACCTTGCTGGTCTACCCCTATCCTGTTATCCCTCACCCCTCAGCTCTCCTTGGAGTGAGTGTTACTTTGGAGTTAGAATTTTGAACCAGTTCCAATCCAAATTCATTCACTGCTTCTGTGTGAACAGGAAGCACAGGGGTAGCTGTCTCACCAAAAGTGTGGCTAGATAGATAGATAGATAGATAGATAGATAGATAGATAGATAGATAGATATGCTATATTTCATAACTGAATTAAAATGTATGCTTTCAGACATTATTTGTATTGATTCAGACCCGGCACTCATGGGTTTTTGGATCTGCCAGGGAAACAGAGTGGGCTGTTCCATCCATTTGTTACCTACAAAAATAAAAGAAATCAATAGTATTAACTTCACCCTCATAAAAACTTTTGGTCCTGATCAGTAATTTTATGACCTCAAGGTCACGGCTCTTGAAATCTTTCGCGCAGCCTAACGAATTCTCAGCATCGACTCCGCATGACGAGATCTTTCATTTCTCCAATTAAACAGCTGGAAATGGATAGCACCTGGGCTCTCAAAGTTATTATGTCAATAAAGTCCATTATAATTCTACTGTGCTGATGACAAATGGCATGCCAGAGAACTGACAGACTGCTGCTTGGGGGACTTTGTCTCTTTTTCAAGGTACCCATTCAAGGAACCACAAATCTAACTTTTTTCCAAAGACCAGAAATCTACAGCCAAGAGAAAGACACGCTCATTGTGCAACTAACATTTCCAGTCATGTTGCTGCCAATCTATCAAATTAGACAGAATACTTGCTTGTAGCTCTAGGTTTCTATTCGTACCGGTGTCATGTAGTTTTATTTATCCGAGAGCCGGTGTAGCTTAGCAGATAGGGATGGGAGTTACAGTTTCGGATTAATCCCAAACTTCCTGTTATGGGCTGTTACGGTTTAATCCGAAAGATCCCATAATTACGTCCTGCTAGTTATGCATCCGGAGTTACGGATACTGATTCCCCCCACCATCCCATTTCCCAGCAGGCTCCATTGCTGCGGTGTCCCCCCTGTCTTGTATCGTGCACATGCAAAATGGCCACTGCCCTTAACCAAAACAGCAGCCGCCATTTTCTGCATGAACGATCCAGAGCAGGGCGGATGCCTTGGGAAGGGAGCCTGCCGGAGGCTTCACTCAAGCCCTCAAGCCCTCTGAGGCCAGAAAGTACTACTCCGGGGTCTGGCGGTGGGGGAGGTGAGTCCCAATGCCCTGGGACGGATGGGAGTACAGATCGGTTTCCCATTGACTTTAATGGAAACATTTCCTATTGACTTTGAGAAAATTTCCCATTGATTTCAGTGGGGAAAATCCGAATCTGTAAATCTGAATCTGTAATTAAATACAGAAATCCCGGGGAAACGTAACAGGCAAAAAAGAAGCCAACTTTTCCCTGGCAGACCACCCCTAGCTAGATTTGGATTTGGTGCTAGATTTGGATTTGGAAGGTGCTAGATTTGGATTTGGAAGACCAGGAATCAAATCCCATTTTTAGTCATGAACTCACTGGATAGCCTTGGGCACGTCACTGTCTCTCGGCCTCAGTTCCTCATCTGTAAAATGGGAATAATGATGACCTACCTCACAGGGTTGTTATGAGAGTGAGCTGGAAAAGAATTTGTAAAGCACTTGAGTGTCAGGAGCTGGGCTGACCACTCTCACCGGCCAGGGTTCCTGAAGTGGTGACTAGGCCTGCAGACCCAGTGCTTCTCTTTGCCTTTGGTCCAGCCACTCCCTCAAGGGGCCTCTTGACTACCCTGACCACACCCTTTTTAGCTCCAACTATGGCCACGCCTTCCAGCTTCCTCATTGGCTGCCAGACAGGATATAAGTCTTGGTGGTGGTGGCAGGAACCTGAGTGGAACAAACTCTCCTCTTTTTTGTCTTGCCTCTGTGCTCCCCTCCCAGCTCTTTGCCCCGCCCCCCCCCAACCCCGCAATACTTTATCCCCAGTCTTGCGCCTTGCTCGGTTTTTGCTTTTCCCAATCTTGCTTCCCCTCCTGCTCTGATTCCAGCCTTGCCTCCTTGCTCCCCCCTGCTGTGCTTCCTGACCCCTATCCTGGCCTCGACTCTGACACCGCACCCAAGGCCCCACGTCTGCCCAAGTCCCAGATGACACGTTGCCCCATGCCCTTTAGATTTTAACATTAAAAGCACCACGGAAATGATTAGGGATGGGACTCTGGGTGGAATTTTGGTTTGGTTTTTTTTGGTTTCAGTTCTTAATTTTCAGGGTTTGGTTTTTCTCATTTACTTCAATGGGTTTTCTCCCATTAAAGTCAATGAGGACACACCGGGGGAGGGGGGGGTAGGCAGGGAATCAATGAAAAAACCTGAAATGCTAGAACCGCAATTTTGGTTTACGGTTTTAAAACTGAAATGGCCATTTTGGGGCCATTGCGGTTCTAGTATCTGAAAACAAAATTTCACCACTAGAAACTGAATAATAATAATAATAATTTAGCCCCGAGGATCCTGAACTGTGGGACAAGTGGGGTCATGTCATCTGTAAATGGGGTTGTGATCTGAGTGATATTTGATAGACTTTGCATTTTCTTTCTTGCTAGCCCCCCTCCCAAATGGAATAACTAAATGAATACCTAAACGGACATTGGTTATTCCCCGAACTGCTATTTTTGGTTTTGGTGGTGTAAATTTATTTATTTATTTATTTATTTCAACACATTTATATCCCGCCCCTCCTGCAACACAGCCCGGGGCGGCTTACAACATAAAACAATTAAAACAATAAAAGAATTTTAAAAATTGATGGGTTTACTCATTTTTTCCCCCAGGTATCCATTTCGGATTTAAATGAAAGCCTTTGGGGAGGGGGCAACTCTAGCCATTCTTCCTTGTCACTTTTGCATGTGAACCCTTGGGACACATTCCAAGAGTCTGAAGACTTATCTTCCTTACACTTCCCTTCTGTGATTTCTTCTAGTCCGACACACACAACCAGTTATTCATCCTGGAATCAACACCCCATCTTCCCAGTACTCCCCTGGAGTATTGTGTCCAGTTTTGGTTGCCTCGTTTAAAGAAAGACATTGGGTATTTTCAGACGTTACGAGATCACAGTCAACCACAGTGAATCTGCACATGGTGAAAATGATCCCGTAACGTCTGACGGGAGGAACGGATGTTCCCCCCCAGATGTTGACCATGGTCAATCATGGCGGGGAATCACATTCACCACGCGATTGGCGCCGGCCCCGTGGGTTCAGACGATCGCGTGGCGACTGTGATTCCCCACTGCAATGAACCGAGCTGTCACGTCTGGATGGCAGCCACGGCCCGGAATCCCCGCTGGGATTCCGGGCCGTGGTCAATTCGGGAGGGTGCTACGACCGCATTGGACGCGGCGCCCGCCCATCTCCCCAGAGGGCGGGTGGCGGGGGAGCATGGGGGGGTGGGGGCGTGCGGCCGCATGTTGCGCCATGTGGCCCCGCCCCCTCCCCGATTCCCCGCCGGGAGCCGCCACCACGTCTGTTTGCCCGTAACACGGTGGCCCCGGTGGGGAATCATAGGTTTGTTTCCGTGACGGGGCCAATTGGCCCCGTCATGTCTGAAAATACCCATTGACAAATTGGAGCAGATTCAGAGGAGGATGAAAAGATGATAAAAAGGTCTGGGAAAAGAGAGTCTTATGAGGAAAGGTTGACGGTTGAGCATGTTTAGCCTAGAGAAGACTAAGGGTAATTCCAGACATGGCGCCACCACAGTCAACCACACTGGATCACAGTGGATCCAGTGTGGTGGCTGTGATGGGTGGCACGTCTGTTTGAGCCTCACCAGATGTTCATCACAGTGAATTGCTGGCGGGGTTCAAAGCTAAACCACGGTTCTGGAGGTGAGGCCGGCCTCAACCCCAGAACCGTGGTTAGCTGAACCACAATCAGGAAAGGGGGAAAAGTAACGTGTGTTACCTTGCCCCGTTCCTGAGCGTGGTCCGGACTGCAGTACGGGATCGGGTGCAGCGGCCACACTGGCCGCAGTGCTCGCCCGTCTCCCTGTGGGTGGGCGGATGTGGGGGCGGGGCCCCGCGGCCACATGTCGCACCACACAGCCCCGCCCCCTCTGAGATTCCCCTGCGTGATGAAGTCGTCACGTCTAAAGGACAGCTGGCTTCATCACTGACCGGGGATCTGAGACGGATCCCGGTCTGGGTTTCAGCGTGTTGGGCCTGGAGGCCCAGCATGTCTGAAATTACCCTAAGAGGAGACATAACACAGCCATCTTCAAAGGAGATACCACCAAGAAGAGGGCAAGGAACTGTTCTGCGTGATTACAGAAGTCAGAACTAGAAACAATGGGTTCAATATACAGGAAGGTAGATTTCAGCTAGAGTGAGAGCTGTTTGGCAATGGAACAAGTTGCCTTGGGAGGCCGCAGGCTGGGCCGTCACTGGAGGTTTGGACGGTCATCTGTCGAGAATGTTATAGCTGCCGTCATCCTGTTTCCAAGCAAGGTGTTGGACCAGATGACCCTTGAGATGTCTTTCAGCTCTAGGATTCTAAGATGCTGAGCTCCCCGAACTCTCCTTTGCTCTGAGAGCACTCAGCACCTCACAGGATTAAGCCCTTCTAGATCCCATCAAGGGCTCTGCAGCATTCAGTGGGCCGCGCTAGTTCGTCATTCTTGAATTGATTTAAATTCTGCTCAATTAGCATGGGCCAAAGGAGTCCAAATACTTAGCATCTTGTAATTCTCCTGGCAATTTGCTCCATCTTGATTAACATTACGAGCGCACAAGAGAGCTAATCTGGGACCCATCACCATTACGGACATTTAAGATATAAATTTCTTAGCCCTGAAATTCTCATCAAAGTCATAGGGCCTCATAATATTTACTCCGCAAGGCTGGTGTTACCAAGCGCTCTCATCTAATATTTATATACGTTCAGGCCCAGAAGAATGTGTCAAATGAAAAGGGCAGCCCTGTAATTTCATGTAATTGGCCTGACTGAATGCATTAAAAGCAGCAAATTATGAGAGGCATTCAGTGCGCTATGACTTTGGCGGATACCTGAACTGGCTGGGAATCGGGAGTGTTGATTGAGTAATTATGTCATTTTTAATGGGAGTAATACAAGTGCTGATGCAGGGAAACAGATGCTTGGTGGCACATCTCCCTCTCGCTCTTTACCGCCGTCCCCCCCTCTCCCCACCTGCTACCGTGTACTGTCCACTCCCACCTACTCCTTGCTCCCTCATATATGCCACCCTACATTTGCTCAGTTCATATATTTCTACTGGCTACTGGAGGAAAGGCCCCGTGTGGAAAGACTCGCTGATTTCCAACAATTGGTCTAATAAAAGAGATCATTTGAACCACTTTTGATTCCCTGATTATTTATTTATTCATTTATTTATTTATTTTCCAAACTTATATCCCGCCCCTCCTGCTAAAGCAGCTCGGGGCGGCCAACAAAGAATAAAACCACAATAAAACGCCATAAACAAATCGTAAATACAATCTAAAAATATACATAATAAAACAAATCATTTGCAGGAGGCATCAACAAAACCCTAAAACCTTTCCCACCCTAACCCAGTCCCCCCCATTCGTCACCCATCTCCCTCACCAAAAGCCTGGTGGAACGGCCAGGTCTTACACGGACGTCGAAAAGAGGAGCGATCCGGGGTCACAGCCTCGGTGTAGCTACCGAGAACGTCCTCTCCATAGTCGCCCCCTGGAGGGGACTTCGAGAAGGGGGCCCCTGCACGACTGCAGGGGTCAATCCAGAGCCAGGGGAGTAAGGAAGATTAAGGGGGAATACATACCCCACAGACAAGTGATTGTGTGAATGAGTACAGGGTATTAATTATGATCTTAACGTCTAGCACCGGCCCATTCACACAATCGCAGGGTAGCATTCCTGTGGGTAAACTCCACACTTTTAAAAAGGCTTGAAACTGGTAGCTGAACCTGGGGTAGCCTGGAGGTAGTCACTGTTTGTGTGAACAGGGTCTTTAATCCAGAAAGACTGCGTAATAGTCTGCGTGTGAGTAGTGCAATGTTTTGCAACTCCAAGTCCACTACGAAATACCCTTATTAGCAGCGCTTCTGTGGCCTGCTCTCTAGCCAGGGTGGGCTGTTCAGATTACAGTGGTGGTCTTAAAGGGACAGATCATTAGACTTAACATAATACACATGAGCAGGGATGTTGCCGCTTGAATAACAGAGCCTCTCGCTGCCGTAAAACGTTACACTCGGCTTCTACAAAGTGCAGCACATTGTAGTAATGTCTCCTCTTGCAATCCCTACCAACCTGATCCTTTGAAATTCTATTAAAAGAACTAGAGAGCCTCTTTTAAAAAAACCAGACAAACCGTCCCTACAAGACAAGAGGCATTTTAGAGAGCCAAGAGACTGTAACCATCGGTATAGTTAACTCGCAGTTGATCAAGTAGCAATGTGTTCGCACAACTGTCTTTCTGTTTTGGCTGCTCTCTTTCAGCTCTGCCTATGAACCAGATGTATTGCAACCTGGGTTGATATCCCAGTGTGCATGGTTTCAAAAGGCAGTTTCCTTTAGGGATGGGACTGTTGGTGAATTATCAGTTACCGGTTTTATCGGTATCAGATTAATCCGATATCGGATTTATCGGTATCGGTATATCATTTTTTTAACATTGCGGTCATTGTTAAAATGGCCGCAATGTTAAAGAGCCGAAAAATCGGCAATGTTAAAAAAACGATATACCGACAATACCGATATTATCGGTATTATCGGATTAATCCGATATTGCCAATTATCAGCATTATCGGATTAATCCGATACCGCTAGTCCCATCCCTAGTTTCCTTGCTGGGGTCCTTCCAATAAGGACAAAGGGTCTGGTCTTATTGGACACTGCCAGACCAGAAGTTGCCCCTTGCTACTTGTCCTCACCAGGAGGCCTGAAATGAGAAATCTCAGTGAGTCAGGACATTCGCTGAGATTCACATGACGTGGAAACTTACCGGCTGTCCCACTGGTTTGGTCATTTTCTGTTCCTTTTTGCAAGATGAACAAGGCTGGTATGGGTTGGACCACAGCCCCCATGTGCCCCACACACATCCCTGGGAGCTGTGGAGACAAAAACCTGCCATCTGAGCACCAGGGGAGTGCTGGAAATTGTCATAAACATGCTCTACAATTGCTGTAAAACAGCCATGAAATTCCCAGAAAGTGGTAAAAAGTCCCAGAAAGTCACTCAAAGTGGTAAAAAGTCCCAGAAAGTGGCACAAAGTGATGAAGATGACAAAAAAAAATACGGCAAAAGTGCAAAATCACTAGAAACTAAGAAAATACCGATGGACACTCGCAAACACACCCGAAAGGTCGTTAAACTATTTTCCTTCGGAATGGGAACACTTGCTCTCACCTCTGCCCTACTCACCCGACTGTTGCTACTGGACAACGCGTCAACCGTCAAGTAAGCCCATTGCTCCATTTTAAAGCACAAACACTAGCTGCCTTGCTAAGTGAAAATTTGTCTCTGTTCCATGTTTATTTATTAATTTTATTTTTATTTTATTTTTAAAAATTCACTACCATTCAGCTGTTTAGAAAAATCTTCTAAGGCGGCAGAACCTGAAGAGTCATCCCTCAAGAAACAATAGAAAAAAGACTGTCCTGAGCATAGCAAATGCAAGAATCGCCATCCACACTGGACGTCCCTAACAAATTTTACCTGATGAAAACGAACACTAGGTAGGGGTCAATGTAAGAACTTGTACCGGAAATATTCTCCAAGACAGTGGGGGGAAGTATGCATTGTTGGCGTGCTTTTCTGTATATCACCCACCTCTTTAAACACAACCAGATTCAATGAATTGGCACGGCTTCTTCCTATCTGGTAAGGATTTCATTCTCGTCTTTAAGTTTGTATTCCCTTCTGGCTACAACAAATCGGTATTTCCTTTTCTTAGAAACTGCCAGTATGATCGACATGCCAATCTACATGTGGTGCTAATTTACTGCACTACCAGCTTGTGAACTGCAAAGGAAAATAAGCACCCGAGTCTGTAGATACCTAGGCCAGCAGTTTCTAGATTTTAAGGGAGCCAATGGAGTTTGGTCAACCTTCAAGATTTTGGGGTATCATCATACACCCAGCAGAGATGGCTGGAGCCCACACATGCTTATTGCGAGCTGGCTGTATATATGCACACGGTGGGCATCTTCGGCCCTCGTTGATGCTTCCTTCGTCTCTAAGTGCTGTGGTTATTATTATTATTATTATTATTATTATTACAAGCATTTGTATAGCACCAGCAGTGTACCTGGTGCTTTACATAGCAATGAGAAAGACACGGTCCCTGCCAATGACTTACAAACTAGTAGACTAGGAGGGGGGAGACAGGGATAGAGGACATATGGAAAGACAAGGGATAAAAACATTCAAGTGGTTGCGGAGTCTCAGGTGCACGTGCTTGGCTTGGTTGCCATTAGGGGGACAGTAAACGTTGAGAGGGGAGTACTAGCAGGCGTCAGGGAAGGCGGCGAGGAAGAGGTGGGTTTNGGGGGGGGGGGGGGGGAGGTTCCCCACGTATTGTAATTTTAAATTGTTTTTTTTAAATTTATATTTTTATTGAATGTTGTTCGCCGCCCCGGGCTGCCCGGAGGGCAGGAGGGGCAGGATATAAATTTTAAATAAATAAGAATAAAATAAAAATCTTCTAGGTTGGGAAAGTCAAAGGCCGTCAGACATGGTGTTGGCCACATCAGTCCCTTGTTGGCTACATGAAGCCGATGGACTACATAGGCCCTTTTTACACAAGACGCTCCCACGCATGGACACCCGTTGTCCACCTGTTGTCCCGTTGTGCGCGTTCCCGTGACCCATGCATCTCCATCCAGCCCCCACGCAAGGAGCAACTGGCGAAAATGCAGGTTGCTCCATGCACAGGGATGGGTGTGCGCCCGTCTGCACCTGAACCCTCGCGCCGCCCCTGCAGCGGCACAACTACGGACCACCCCACTAGCGGCAGCCCGTTCAAAAAGGGCCATAGCTTGGGATGGACCTAGTTTGGGGTCATTTCTGGGACTGGACCAACATCTGTCTTCAGTGTTGTAGGACATCCTTCCTTGAAGCATGATTTTTGTGGTCCCTTCCAACCTTGCCATTCTACAAAATTAGTACACAGTTAAAAACTTTGACCTTCAGAGGAATGTCTTCTGTCTTTACGATGTCCATGCACCAGAACAAAAATGCAGTTTGCATTCAGCCAGCATGACACTTATTTCCCTATCGGCCCTGATTAAACTTACCACTGTTATTCAAAGCAATCGGCAGGGCGGATTTAGTGGTTCTCAAAACCAACAATCTCATCATTCCTGAGGTCTGCAAAAAAGATAGAGAGCCAAAAAGAACACTGAACTCCCAAAGTCGACTCCAGACTTCCTGAACTATGAGCCTGTCCCCAGATAAGAGAGGTACCAACTCCATCAGAGGAGGTCCATGCAAGAACAAGCCAAAAGAGCAAGGACCCAGTCCAGCAAAGCACTTAAGCATGTACATATCTTCTGGTACAAGCGTATCCCCATTGAAAACTAATAGGATGCTTTGCGCGCTTAAAGGTTAAGCCCATTTGTACATGCTCTGCAGAATGAGGTCCCAAAATAGAGCTTTTTTTTTTATTGTGGGCCAGATCCAGCAACCTTTTTCTCCTGTTGAATAGCACTAATACCCCAGTAGTTCTAAAGAGCCACAGAACTCATTCACAAGTTCAACTAATAGCAATTACCCCACTGTAACCTGCTGCGTACTCCCCTGCATACTCCTCACCAAGACAGGATGCTGGGCTGGATGGACCATTGGTCTGACCCAGTAAATGGCACTTCTCATATTCTTATGATCCTACGCTGAATAGGTTGGTCCTTCCCAAGGTCTCTGTAGAAACAACCCAACAAGGAAGAAAAATTAACAGGTCGCTGCTCTACCTTCATGTTGAAGTTGTCTTTAAAAATCTGCCACCTTCTCCTGTCCCCTCTTCTCTCATACACCCTCACCAACAGATGTTGGTCCAAAAAGAGATCATCTCTACTTCTTTGTCTCCATCCACTGGAATAGTAAACATCAGAGGAGGATGGGAGACCAACAGACTGGACATCTGTCCACTCCTATAAATTGGGGAATAGGACTACAGGTGCCTCTTTAGTCTGAAGGTTGGGATGTTGGTCTCCTCGCATTTCTACATCCAACTTCAGAAATACTACTAGTCCCTACTGCTCTGAAGTAGAGTCTCTCCCAAGTAACTACTTTGATTTAATTAAACCAGAGTAACTGCTCCACTTCAGTAGTGTCCAGATGAACAGTGTAAAGCAAAGTAGCTACTACAATTTAATTCAATCAAAGCAAAGAGTTCCCTTTAGTAGCGTTCAGATGAACAGCGTAACTAGTACTGCATCAGTTTTCAGACAGAGTGCAAATCAAAGCAGCTACGTTGATTTAATTACATCGAAGTAACTACTCCCCTTCAGTAACATTCAGATGAACAGTGTAAATGAAAGTAGTACTGCATCAATTTTCCCCCTAGCTGAGATGTAAATCTGGTCACTAAACCAAGGTCATCATTACTCTCACACAGATAAGAAGTGTTCATGTGAACAGTTACTTTGAAAAGCAAACTGAAGAGGAGTGTGTACTCCTGATTTTTCATGAGTACATATTTCTTAGTACTCCTGAATAATTTAGTTTAGTGCTCTGTTCATGTGAACGCCTCAGTAGTAAAACAGATGCAAGGTACATAGAATTAAATTTTCGGAAGCTAGGGTACAGTCCAGGACACATAGTACAGCAGAGCTGTTTCCGTCCAGCAGAGGGCGGTGGCGCACAAGCCGACTTACCGGCTAATTATAACAATACACGTTTCAAAGTGGCAGTTAGCTGGCAAAATATTTATAGCAGCTGACATTTTACAAAGATCTCTGAAGAGGCAGAAAAGACTGGTTAAGGGGTGTATGTGCCAACAATGATTGGCAGCAATCAATGGGGAAGCCATTTACGTTGTGTTGATATCTGATGTATTCATTATAATTGGTTTCTTTCTCCAAGTAGAGCCATCTTCCTCCTTTAAATTTTCACAGTCTTCCTGCTACGTGAGTCAAATTGCAATGCACCAAAGGAAATCAGCAGGGCAGATGATGACACTTTGGGAGTAGTACGTCCAGCCATCTCAAATCAACTGAGAAATGGCCAATTGGTTTCTTAGTTCCAAGTCCAGCACATTCAGTAAACCATGGCTCCAGCCAAATCACAATATTGGGCCTTAAATGCAGTGATTTGATTACATTTTGTGATGTTTTGTTCTGCATCACTATGTCCTAGCGCCTTCCTTCATGTCACTGGCTTTACTGTTCAATCAATAGATGCGTCTTTATAAATAATTGGGGAGTTTTTAATGACATCTATCGTCTATGGTGTCAAGGCTGTTTTCATCAAGAGAGGAAAGATGATCAAAGGTCTGGAATGGCTTTCCTACAAGGAGTGCCTTACTAGGTTGGAACAGGTGGGGTGAAGGGGCTCGCCCGTCCCTTTCCAGTGGTCTTAAAGGAACATATCAAATGCTTAAATGCTCAGAAGGTGGTGTGACCACTCCAGAAGGGGCAGAGCAAAGGGGGTGTGTCTCTGCCTCTTCTGATGTGAGGACGCTTCTTTTGATGATGTTGTGACACTTGGGAGAGGACATGGTCATGCCGCCCCTTCACCCCCACCATCATTTGCGTATTTCTCTAAGCAACCAATGTTGGCCACTGTTAGAGACAGCTAAAAACGGCTAAAACGGACCATCCGTCTCACCCAACATGGCAGTGACTATGTTCTTAAAGTCCTCCATTTGCTAACCCTTCCCCCAACCAAGCCTTCACACACACACACACAACATGGTCTCCAGACCTGCCTCCCGCACGGAAATTAGAACCAAAAAAACAAGATCACCCATCAAGAAGCCGGTCTGTTCAAAGATCCAGTACTTCTTCAAAGAAACCGGAGTCAATATGCTTCTAGCTCTGTTGATTTATGCCCAGTGTCTGCGCACCCAGCATGAGGGAAATGGTTAAAGACTAACAGAAGGAAGAGTAATTGAGAGCTCATTGTGTGTACTTGTAGCACAGTCATCTGGATGGATGGGACATATTTCTCATGCTGAGGTGACTGGGCTGAATAATCACTCTATTTATTATACCATATTTTCACTACAATTAGAGCTATATTACATTTTCAAGGAAAATAAACAGCCCAGAGACTGAGGCGTGGGCCACTGGATTACGTACACATAACCCAAATAAACTCTGGCATCCCAAAGCTAGGGACAGAAAATAAGCATTGGGTAAAGGGACCTCGTCGGAAGGAATGTTCCAGTGCAATCCTAGCCAAGAATAATGGGATTCTACACGGCAGGGCTTAGTGGAAAGTTGACTGTAGACACGCATTGCTGTTTCCATTGGAGCACCAGGCCTCGTGAGCCCCCAGAATCCTCCCACAGAAGGTATTCTCTGCCTCAGCAGTGTTAAAAGCCTGATGATGAGGCGTACACTGCAGGAGGTTGCAGTCAAGGATACACCAGAAGTGTGTGCAGTGTCAAGAACCTATCCTAGGGTCAACTGAGCTAGAGTTAGGAGGCCAACCTTAAACACAGCCAGGAGGGGGCATGGCCTGGGCCCTACAGTTGAAGGGGATCCCACAGGGAGGCCCAGTCCTGGTAGCTTCAGGGTCAGTGCTTTGGGATGGGCTATTCTGTGCGGCCCTCTTCCCACCTGCAACAGGCAGACACCAAGGTGGCTGGCCTCCAACCTCACTGATATATTGGGGATCAGGGCCCTGAAAGAAGGGGCTAAAGGGGTGGGGCTATGGAGGTTGGGACCATGGGGGCCCCACATTTTATTTTTCCTCTGGGCCCCACAGATTCTAAGGCCAGCCGTGTGGGTTGAATCCTAGGAGTGAGTAAGAGGTCATGTTGTCACCAAGTACCCACAAAAAGGGGTGTACCTGTTGAAATTGGGGTACCGTACTTGACCTGATCCAGTAATATCAGGTACTAATAGGTACTCAGGTTGTGATCTGATGTACAGAAATATCATTTTTGTCATTTTCCAACTTCTGGTACCATTTTTTGTTCCTTTCTGTTCCAATTCCTTCCTCAGTTTACCAATTTACTGATTGTTAAATAGATAACTTGGTAATGGTAAGACTGGCATTTGGGGGGTAATCGCATGGCTGATGAGTACTTGGGTAGCCCATCGGGCATCCAATAGGGTACCCGAAATTGTGGTGGTATCCACAGGGAGCAAAGCCACCCATTTCTGCCCTATTTGCCACCTCTCTGGGTTTCATTTGGAGATTCTGGGTTCTGACCCAAAGATTTTGGGTTCCAGAGCAAGCCCCAAATGTTACAATGCTCTACAAGGGTGGGGTTACGATAGAAAGGAAGCATGACAGCCTCTTTGCTCCGCCTTCTTTCCAACACGGCCCGGCTTCTTGAGGACTGTTGTGGACATTGTGATGCTCCGTAGCAAGTGAGGTTATGTCAAAAGGGGGTTGACGGCCCTTCCCCCTTCACCATGGTCCCAACCCAACCCCTCTGGGTTTCTACGTAGCAACCCTGATCAGAGGCCAGGGGGGCCATCTGCAGTGGTGTCACATCCAAAGTTAGGTGAAATGCGTAGTCCGGTGTCCAGAAGAGGATCGAATACCGTGAGACGGTTCTGTAGAAGAACCTGAAGCATGAGGTTCAATAGTCAGGGAGTCTCTCTGAGGGTAGACCCTCTTAGGGTCTAAGAGACAAGGATCCAGGGCAGTTGTGGAGGAGCTAGGAACAAGTGGGAATGGGTGGCAGGTGTGTGGACCATCTGGGAACAGGTGAGGTGGAAAGCTATGAGAAATGCTAGGTTCAGTTGCTGGCTGGTTGCTCTGGCCAATTAGAATTGGATCACCAGCAGCCAATCGGACGAGCCAGACCTGGTGTAGTCAAACTACCAAAGGCTACTGGGGTGCAGTTCTTATTTTTCACCAAAGCAGCCCGGTGGCAGCATAGAAACATCTTCAAGCTAGAAGGACATGGGGTTTGGAGGCCAGCAGTCACCTTGGCAGTCGGTCGCAGGCCAGGATGAAGCACAGGAGTCCACAGAAATGCCAAGCCATAGGATCAAGCAAACGGTGGGGGTTAGACTCACAGAGTTGGTACCACAGGTCTGAGGCTGGAGGGTCAGGTCCAAAACCAGGAAGCAGGACCAAGTCAGGACTTCTTGTCCTGGGGCTGGGCTCTGGCTTGGGCCAGCTCCAAAGAGCTTTGCTTCATGGAGTTCCCTGACACCAGACAAGGCTACCCTGAACCTCGCTATCCCCAAGCTTTTGGGCCCCTGGAACAAACCGCTTCCCCAAGCTCCTAGCTTCTTGCTCCGTGAAGCTTCCCGCAGGTGATCTCTGCCCAGTCCGAGAGGCAGGAAAGGCTTTTATCACCAGTCCTTCCTCAGTTGGCTAGTAGCTTCTCTCCCAGATGGGTCAAATAGTTGCAGTGCCCCACCCCAAAAGAACAGAGTCAGTGCCATTTACTGGGTCAGACCAATGGTCCATCTAACCCAACATCCTGTCTGTGATGGTGGACACCTCCATGCTTCAGAAAAATATCCAATAGGTCACAATGAAATGGAGTGATCCATTTCCTACGATTTACTCCCTGCTCCCGATTATTTACTCCTAGCTACGTCTTGCACATTTTTAGGATAATCTGTTATATATCTTCCCATCACTAGATTGCTCTGTTCTAGTAACTGCTCTCCCGCGCCTCCTTCATCTCCCCAGTCTGTTGAGGGTCTTCTGGCGTAAATCCTTCCAGGTTTTATCTGTTTGTTTTTAATTTGCACCGATGTGCCAGAATTATTTATCCTCATGAAATATTGTACTGGGTAAGCGTATAATTCTGGTGTGTCTGAAATACAACACTCTGCCCATAGTATTTATTGGCTGATACGGTAAATAACCCCAACAAGCATGATTCACGGGAACAAGCAAGGGATGCCGCTGAAAACTACCCATTAGCTGGGACAGCTTAACATGATAAGATTGTGTCCACAACTGAGCCCAAATTTTTGGCCTAAGCAGAGCCTACTGGGATTATGGTGGGGCAGGTGTGGCTAAGAGGTAGATATTTATTTATTTCTTTTAAAAGTTTTACTCCCCCGTCCCTCCTCCCACGGGCAGGTCGGGGCAGCTCACCATCAATACAAAACTAAGACGACAACAAAGCTTTAAAAATCATGATTGTGATCTACTGACAGAGCACAAGCTAGCCTCCAGGAGATCACAGTTTAGGGAGAGGGATCACCTTCTCATAGATCTCCTCTGGGGAGGAGACTCATCGCAGGGAGCATCTCTGGAGAGTAGGGAACGGAACTCTGGGAGGATTTTCAGTTTCATTTTTTCCCCCCTCCAGTTTTGTTTCTCCGTGATTTTTGGATCATGTTTCAGTTTGTTGGGGTTTTTTTGGGTGTGTGTGTGTGTGTGTGCTGAATTGCTTTCCGCCCCTCCCTTCCCCCCCCCCCCCCTCATTGACTTCAATGGTATTTTCTCCTGTTGAAGTCAATGAGAACACACCGGGGGGAGGGTGTGGAATCAATGCACAAGAACTGAAACGTCGGAACCAAAAATGAACTGCAATTTTGGTTTATGGTTTTGAAACCGAAATGGCCATTTGGGGGCCGTTTCGGTTCTATCCAAAACTGAAATTCCCATCCCTACTGGGGAGGAGAGGGGCTAGGTGGTGGAGAGTGCTTCTATCCACGCTTGAAATCAGTTGCTGGTACGCCTTAGAGCTAGGTGCCAGCTGGAGGAGTCCCGGCCTGGATCGAGTGGATCACATGCACCATAAATCCGTGCTGTGGGGAGATCAAACAGAACCAGCCATGCATCCTACTATCCTGTGGAACCCTAGGTAGAGAATGACCTATGTGTGACACTGGGACGGCATTCACACTTTCAGCATCCGGCCTGTCCACACAGATTTTGGCTCCAGGAGAGGCAAACTCTGTGCGGGGTTCAGCCTTTGAAAAAGCCCTCCTGCAGCTTTGCCAGCAAACACCCTGTCATGAGATTGGGGGTCTCAGTCCCCAACTCTAGGCTGTCTGTAACTCATGTTTCCCTGACTTGCAGCACCCACTGGATCAGCTCGCTCTCGCTCGAACTGATTCAGGCTGCAACGGGGGAACCTTCTTGTCCCCTTTTCAGCCGCAGAGTTTCCCTGCAAAGACTCTCTCGCTCTAGGTTCGTCTGTGTTTGTAAACACAGAATTAACCCCAAACTGTGTCCCGCCAATGTTAGGATTAGTAATTCCACTGGACCCTACTAAGTTCAGTTGAAAGGAGTTTAATGAATAAATCATGAAGAAGCATGCAGTTCAAGATTATACTCAAGAGTGCAGAAATCAAAATAGCACAATCAATAACGCATTCCTATCTGTACTTGGATTCTCCTAACTTAGGCTCACCCTAAGCAAGCTCCAAGGCTATTTCGGTTCATGTCACAGCCAGCGATGGAGAGCTTGGCTGGGTACAAGTCTTAGAGTTTCCAAGAGTCCTTACTTCATCATCACATCTTATCAACCAGAGAAACTCTGAAGATGAAGCTCAAGCCTTCTTTGTCTTGTCTTCCCCCTTAAGTACCTTTCCAGGGTCCTTTGTTTGATTTTCCCGCCAGGTGACTCTGTGCTTTCAGTCACGTCCACAGGAAGAAATCCTCCATTTGCAACTCAATGGCCTATGGCTAGTGTTTGTGTCATCAGAAAAAGCCTAACACTTCTGCAATCGCTCAGGGTTATGAACTTAGCAGTTCTCCATTGCATGAAGTGAGTTTCCAGTTCTCAGCTTCCACATTACATACATGTCTAACCTTTACATATTTGTTAGACCTGTAGTCTTCATGTAGCCCAGTGTCTCCTCATCACACACCTGGAAGAGTACAGAGCTGGATTTTCCTGCTCTGCACTCTTCCAGGTGTTTGCCAGCAAAGCTGCACAGGGGGAGGGGGGGCATTTGCACCGGCCAAACCCTGCACAGATTCTCTCCCAGAGGCAAAATCTTTGCAGCCAGGCCTGCCGCCGAAGGTATGAACACGGTCCGGCGGAATTACCCTAGTGGGGGGAAGGAGGCCTGGCAGACGCTTTGCCCCTCCCCTTTCTGAGGTGACCACGCCCTGTCTGAACGTCAGGACATCGGGTGATTTCAGAAGTGACGCGTTCCAATTCACCACAGTGAATCCCACCCTGGTGTGAACGGATTCACCGTGGGCTGTGGTGACACGTGCGGCCCCAACAGAAGTGACAGGATCGTGACCACCGCCCGGGGGCAATCGGAGAGAACATGGGCCGTGGGAACACAACAGACATGCAGTGGAGATGCGGATCGCGGTTCGAGCCCCAGACTGCACCGCGGCTGGGGTCAATTCCTTCCACTGCGGCTGCGGGTTTCTGTTCAGAAGTTACTTTTCATTCACCCCTGCCGTGGTGACCATTCACCGCACAGTACCTGAAATTACTGGGTCAAACCAACTGGGTACCACAATTTCGCCAATTTCGCTGTGCCAAGTATATCAATTTTTGCCAGTCCTCGTTTCAGCTCTGTCTGAAATTCTCTGGTGTGTTGGGAATTGTAAGTTTCTACAGAACTAAAGGAGGGAAGCTGCCCAGGCCAGCTCTGAAGTTACTAAAAGCCAAATTAATTCCTCAGCTCCTATATGGAGCCCAAGTTTGGAGCCTAGACCTGCTTAAAGACCTAGAAGCGGACCCCAATGGAATGTTGCGGGCAATTCTTCATGCCCCGAAATGCACGCCGGCTGTTTTACTGAGAGCTGAGGCAGGAGTTTGGCCTGTAGCAGTGCTAGCCAAGCTGGCCACGTTGAAATTTTGACTCAGGCTTAACTTGATTGAATCTGACTCACTGGCTCATCAAATTATCCATATAGCATTCCAAGATTCTGGAATTCCTCCATGCTAGGGGCTTTCCCCCTTCCTATATCTTGTCTAAGCCCTTCCTCCACGCTTGGGCTGAAATAAAGCAAAGGTTGAAGAGCTTATAGGTTTCCAACGAGTGGCCCACATCTATGCAAGGATGTTGATTCCTCCTGAAGGGGCATCCTACTTGTTTGATTCTAGGATCGGGGAAGCTAGGGTTGCTTTGACCCTAGTAAGATTTAATGTTTTCCCCTCAGCCTTCTCTGAGGGTAGGCTGAAAGGCATACCAAGGACGGAGAGGATTTGACAATACTGTCAAAGTCTAGGGTTACAAGCACCTCAGGAAACAGTGAGTTGCCCATATTTTGTTAGACTGTTCAGCTTATGCCATCTGGAGGCAGTTTTATATTAATCCGATTATGCCAGGGGAAGGGTTGCTCCCCACCCAGCTTGAGCTAATACTCCTGCGGGATGCGGACCCCAAAATCTCAGTCAACATGGCCAGATTCCTTTTTCATGTACTTAAAATCAAGTTGGCCTCTAGGAATAGGTCGAAACCAGATCCTATCAGATAGGATCTGGGTTCGACCCATTCCTAGCCATGTTAGGGTTAAGCCCAGCAAGCAACGTATGGTTTTGGATTTGCCATATACTTCTCATATTATGACTAAAGCTTTCTTTATTTTTAGTTTGTTTTTATTGCATTTGTATGTAACATTTAATTAGAATTTGTCAGTCTCCAGCCTTTTGTGTCAGTCGTTTATATTAATTGCGTTTGTTGTTGGGATTGGTTTTTATGGTTGTGTTAATAAATATGTTTTTACGATGGCCTCTGGTTAAGTAAATTAAACTTTGAAATATTATTATTAATTCTATGATTGTCTGTATGTTTATTCTTTTTTTATGTTGGCCATGGCAAAAGCCCGTGCGGAATACATTTCTATCTATCTATCTATCTATCTATCTATCTATCTATTAATTCTACGGTGCAGGGAACAAAATGCTGACAGACATCAATCTAAACAATGGGGCATTATTAAAAATAATCAAAGCCCTGTGAGTAGACTTACTTGTTTTCATTTGTGCCCAGCTTCAGGAGGGGAAGTCGCACATTAACCATCTGCGTATAAATAGTTCCTCAATTAGCATGTTTAATGTATGTGGAATTTATTCAGTGTCTGTGAATTCCAGCGCTTTTTCGAGAATAAAAATCCACCGGAAAATCTGCATAATGCTGTCTGGGCAGAGCCATCTCTCTCAGCTGTCCCAGTTACTTAATCAGGCACCCTGCCCTGACATGAGGAACAGAGACTGCAAAAAGCAAAACTGTACTCGGATTAGACGGGTATATTTATTCCTCTTTACTCAAAGAGGCAGAGGGTACCAGGAGTAGTGGGAGAGTAAGTGTAACAAAGAGGTAGGATGTCCAGCTAGTGTAAATCAGCATCGCTCCATTGGCTTTGAATTGACGTTGGCCAACGATCCGATTTATGTTCTAACTAGAGATGAAATGGGTAGCTCATTTGCTACTCAAGATTAATGTCCACAATTTTGAGTATCCATATCAATGGGCGACCCAAATACTGATTGGGCATCCGATGACCTAAAAATACTGGGTATTACTGTTACCAAGGTACAGTTCAGTATTGATCAGAAACTCAGTAAAGGAACTGGGACAGTAAGTCAAAAAATCAGTACCGGAATTCAGAACATTGGTATCGGAAGTCAAAGATCAGGATTAAAACCAGTATTTTAACACATGGGATAACCTGTTGGGCACTAATTGAGTACCGATTTACTACACAATGTGACTGGGTAGGGTAGAGTACCACAATTTTGACCTGTTTACACATTTTTGGTGGGTACTACTCATTTAGCTCTAGTCTCCTAACCTAAGCGTGCACAACTCCATTGATGTATGAAGATAAGAGCTGCCTTATTGGGTCAGGCTAATGATCCATCTAACCTAGTCTTCTGTCTCTAAGAGTAGCCAAAGCCCAGGCATTTCAAATAAAGACTACAACAAATAGTGCAATGCAACCTTGTTATAATAACTCACTTAATTATAACCATGGGAGGCAAAGGTTATAATTAACCATGGGGGCCATGGGACGCAAACTCATTGCCTCCCATGGCTTCCAATATCACCTCTACGCTGATGACACTCAACTCTATCTCTCTACTCCCTCTCTCTCCATCTGTTCAAGCTCGCCTCACCAACTGTCTCTCTGATATCTCTACCAGGACATCTCAACGTCAACTCAAACTCAACATGGCTAAAACTGAACTCCTTATCTCCCCCACCCCCATCCCCCATCCTTCCCCTCCCTCCTCCCTGTCGATCCTTATGAACAGGCTCACCATCCTTCCCGTCTCCCAAGCCTGTAGCTTAGGCTTCATCTTTGACTCACCCTTTCTTAAACCCTACTCTGTTGCCAAATCCTGTTACTTCTCCCTCCATAACATTGCTAAGATTTGCCCTTTTCTCTCTGTCTCCTCTGCCAAAACTCTTGTTCACGCCCTGGTCATCTCTCGCCTCGATTACTGTAACCTCCTTCTTTCTGGCCTTCCCCACTCTCTTTTCTTCCCTTATCTCTGTCCAAAACTCTGCTGCCAGGGTCATCCACCTCGCCCGTCGCTTCGACCACGTGCAGCCCCTCCTCTCCTCTCTTCACTGGCTCCCCCTTCCTGAACGAATTCTGCACAAGCTCCTAGTCTTCACCTATAAAGCTCTTCACAACCTTGCTTCCCCCTACCTCTCTGTGCTAATTTCCCTCTGTACTGCAGTCCGTGAACTCCGCTCCTCCTCTGTCCCCTCTCTCGCCCTCCCCTGCCGCCCCTGCTCCCCTAACTGCCTTCATCCCTTCTCCCTCGCTGCCCCCCACGCCTGGAGCTCCCTCCCTGCCCACATCCACCTCGCCCACTCCCTTCGTACCTTCAGATCCCTCCCCAAGACCCACCTCTTCCGCTCTGCCCTCCCCGACTCCTCGCACCCCTC
>QEPC01010859.1:19766583-19776610 GCA_003113815.1 Sphenodon punctatus
CCTCACCACACGGACCAGCCAGCCATCATTCTCGATGTAACCAAGCCAAGCACGTGCACCTGGGACCTCGCACCTTCATGAATGTTACACTCCTTGTCTCTCCCTCTGTTCCCCTTCCTTTGTCTCCCCCCGTCCCTCAGATTGTAAACCCTAGGGCAGGGACCGTGTCTATTCCATTACTTTGTAAAGCACCAGGTACATTGCTTGCACTATATAAATGCTTGCTAATCAATACTAATAAAATAATAAAATAAATAATAATAATAATAATAATAATAGCGTGAATTCACTTATAATGCGGCGTGCATCATGACTCCCAACTAACTGGCAGCAGATTGAAAGCAAATAAAAGAAAGCGTTTCCCCCCACACACACTCAACGCACAATTAACTTGTGGACCTTCTTGCCAGAGGCGGTAGTCAACATCAGTAGCACATCTGGGTTTAAAAAGAGGGTTGGATAAGTTCTTGACGGATAGGTCCATTAATGGCTAGTAGCCAAGCAGATTTGGGGGATGCATCGTCTGATTGTCGGCAGCTCCCAGAATTATGGGAGTGATCATTCCATTATAACCTGTTGGGAACGTCTTCAGAGTGACTGAGATTGGCCACTGTCGGAGACAGGATACTGGGCTTGATGGACCATTGGTCTGACTCAGCAGGGCACTTCTTATGTTCTTACGTGTTTCACTGCAAATCCAGTAGACAGCACCTTCACTCCTGGCCTACACAAGAGCTTTTCTTTCTCCCCATGACTTCTGGAGGGGGTTGCCCGCTAGCCTGGAGCAGTGACTGGAACTTTTATTTCTGCTGCCAATCAGGCTATGCCTTCTAGGGGTGTGCATCCCTAACATTCTCTGTTAGTTAGAAAAACGAATGGAGCCCCAGTCATTATGAAAATGGATGCTGGACGTGGGCAGGGCACGATGATAGTTTTGCTTTCATCCATTTTGGTTTAAAAAGAAAAAAGAAAATAATTTTTTTTAAAAAATCTGCACATGCTCAGCATGGCCCAGCCATTTGAGTGTGCACTGTGATTTTAAAAAACCCAATTAACTTTAATTTTTAATAAAATAAACAAACAAACAACAACAACAAAACAGCAGGGTCGTTTATGACACCATCACCCCAAAAAATGAAGGCGGTTTTGTAAACTAAAATGAAAACGGTTAGGGGGGTCCCTTCTCCACACCCCTAATGTCTTCCTCCAAGCACACGACCACCTCTTCTTCCCCCTGTGCACTGAACGCCTGGCATGGACAGGAAGCTGCTCTCTGAAGCCTGGGAAGAAGCGATGTCGTGATGTCGCCTTTAGAACTCGGGACAAAATGCCAGCTCGCTCGACCTAGCTCCGCTGAAGTTAACGGACTCAAATCAAAAGAGCGATACTTACTTGCAGCTCAGAATCGGGCCCTGCATTGTTTTCTTTTACGCAGGAACTAAACCATGAGCTGAAAGCCGCCCTAGTTCCAATCAGATAATAGCCTGAAAAAGCCAGTCCCTTCTCTAAAGAACGGAAGAGGATAAGATGCTATCTGGCCCGGAGGAAAATCCTCAAGTCAGGACAGATCTTCACCTAAGGTGCGGAAGCTGGTCAGGTGGGGTCTATAGAAAAGAAAAACAAGATCCTCCACTGTTCTCAGTTGGCCGCTTTTCCACATTATAAAAGGAAAAAAATAAAATAAATACATGTTCCCCCCTCTCCCCTCCCAAACCTCAGAACACTCGTGCGTGAAATTCTTCCGGCTACAAGCTTTTCTATTATCTGCTTTTGGTTGAGTAAAGGACAGTTCCTATCAGCACAGGATACAGAAAATGTGGCTCAGATTAAGCAGAATGAAAAGAATTCCTCTCGCTCAAACCAAGGAGTGAATAACTCAAAGGCCGGATGGAGTCTTTACCGTAGAGGACTTATACCTTAAAACTGGTGCTTCCTACGACTCGGATCCTCGCAATGGGCGTCTCTTCCTGAGCAAGGGGCTTCGACTGCAGGAGTCTCCACTGTGAATCAAAGCCTGGATTTTGGAAGACGGGTAACAGCAGGTGGGTCCCTGTATTTGGGAAGGCTAGGCTAGCAGGAATGGCACCTGCCTGGAGCTCTGGACCTAACATAGCTGAGAGACCTCCTCCTCCTCCCTTATGTTGCCTTGGAATTCCTAAGGTCAGTCAGTAGTGTCCTCTTGCAAACACCATCAAATTCCCATAGGAGGAGCATGGAGGAGTCCCACAATTATGGGACTCGCTCCCCCTGGAGGTCTTTTAAAGCCCGAACCTGCTCATCTTCCTCTGCCACTGTAAGACCTTTTTATTTGGCCATGTTTTTGGCAAGCAGGGCTACGTGTTGGTGGGGTTTTTATTTTATTATAGCTCAGCTTATAGGCCAGCTGTTCCCCATAGACTCAGAGTGAAGAACAAAATGTGCATCCAAACATGCATAAAATAAAACCATTTTTTAAAAAAACATACAACCACCAACCTGTATAAAAAGATATAAAATCCCCTGTTTTAAACAGCATCCCAAGTGCTATGCCCTCCACCCAAACACCTAGCCATTTTAGGGGGTTTAGGAGATTCTAGGGATTCTTTGGGGAGTTGGAGGGATTTTATACGTTTTTAATCTAATCTATCTATATTACTCTGCTGCCACTTGATGTGAGCCGTCAGAGAAGATAATAAATCCAAATAAATAACTCTACTTACTGTCTTCCGGGTTTGATCACGTCTGTTGGGGTTTTGACAAATCATCTCAGGACTACGACGCCCCTATTTCCTTCACTTATCCAAGGGCATCAAAGACATTTTTCAGGGGAATGTGACCGTATCTGAAAGTGGGCAGGAGAGACCTTTTGTCTTGCCCACTTTCAGCATTGCCCTTCCCCCTTGAGGGTCAATGCTTTTGGGAAGGTGACAATCCCGCACTGGCCGCTGGACCACTCTGGCTCTCTCTAACAGGGACATAGAGGCTAGATTTTGTTCTGGGGTGGAAATCCATTGAATTCAGATATGTCCTGCCAGGGCTCGATAGCCGGGCCCAGCTCATATGGGACCCGACATCCCAGACTGTAGAAATGAAGTGGCTTTGGAACCGAAAGCCTTAAACATTGGTTTTTCTCATCACGCATTAAGAGCTAATAATGCTCTCGACACAAGCTAAGTACAGGAACTGATCTGCACTTACCGTAAAGAAAACTTCAATGGCTATTTGTTCTTGTTAATTATTTCAGCCTCCTCCTCCTCCTCCCTGCATGAAACACTTAAAAAAAGAAAAAGGAAATGACTGGAAAGTCTTTAAAACTTGGATATTCCCCCACCCCACCCCACCCCCAGCATTTACATAAACCTACTGAAATGTAGGACTGGTTGGAAAAAGCCGTTCCGTTCCGTGACCCCGTGCAGCTGGCTGTAGGTCCCCCCCACGGGTCCTCTGTGTCCCGGCTCCATCGGTTTCCTCCATTCCGCTCGCCTGTGCCGGTTTGCCTGCACCCCAGGGCGGTCTGTGTGGCAGCACTCGACCATCTGTAACCATGACCCGGCCCCCTTCCGCTGTTGGGTGCTGTCCGACAACTGTACTGGGGATCCCCGTGGACCTTCGCTGCCCTTGCTCCGCTGGCTCCCTGCCTGTGTCCGTGACCTGCCCGCAACCCTGCCCTCGTGATGCCTCCCTGTCATTCTGTGTCTGGAGTTCCCCTGGCTGTGACAAGCGGCTTCCCCTTGGAGTGGGGAGGGGGGGGTTGCTGCATCAGCTGTCCGTGGCTCGGGGCTCAGCCCCTTGGTGGCCGAGCATGTTCTTCTGGGGTAGGGTGCCTTACTGTTGGGACCTGCCTCGGCCCTCTCCAGTGACTTCATCTGATTGGTGGTTCTTCCCCTGTGACCCTGCTCTGTCAGCATGGGAACCCCTGTCGGTTCAGCGCCCTGTGTTGCTGTTGGGTGCCTCGTGCTGTCCCTGGGGTTTTGGGTGCCTACCCCTGTGTCCTGCTCTGTTCAGTCCCCTTCCCCCTCCTGTCTCCCTGCCCGTTGTTGACCTCTGACCCCCCTTTCTTTAACGCTCTCCATTGGACCTCCTGGTGCGGTGTTCCCCATTTCCGCCCATCTGAGCGGCTGCTCCTAGGTGTGTGGGGTGCCCTGTCCCCGTGCCTCTTCCTGGGTGTCTGTTCGTTCCTGTCCCATTGGTGTGGTGCCCGTGTGTGCCCATGTGAGCCTCCACCTGGGTTACTGTCCCTTTCAGCTGTGCATGTGCCCACAGGTGTGTGTGTGTGTGTGTGTGGTTTGTGTTCTGCTCTGTCCGTGGCTTCTTTCTCCCTGCTGTGTGTGTGTGCGCGGCTCTGCCGTTCTCCTCCCCCTCCCTTCCCGTTTCCCTTGTGTGGGCAGTGCCTTGTGGCGCTTTTGGCTTCCTTTGCCCTCGGTCGGCCATGTCTGTGTCCTGCCCCACCCCGGTGGCTTCTGGGGGTTCTTGCCACGGTCCGGGATCAGCGTAACGTCTGTAGCGCTGTCCCGGATCATAGCCTGGCTGTCTGTTTCCTTGTCGTGGTACCGCTCCCGTCATGTCTGTTTGGGCCCTGTCGGAACCACGGGTGGGGGTTAGGCGGCTTTCCACGCTTGGGGATTCACTGTGGCAACCTGGGAGCACGTAACGTCTGAAATTACCCTCAGTCAGGCTTTTGTTCTGGGTATGGCACAGAGACTGTGCTTGTGGCCTTGGTCAACGACCTGCACTTGGAGATTGACAGAGGAAATTCTACCTTGTTGATCTTGCTAGATCTTTTGGTGGCCTTTGATACAGTTGATCGTGAGGTGTTCTTGACATGACTGCAGGTACCATGTTGGGTCTTCAATGGGGCTACCTGATCATTGATTGGGAACCTGTGGATACCTGAAGAATTGGTCATTCCTGGTACCGATTCCCCACCCCCGGATACCTATCGACAAATCAGGACGAAAACTGAAAAATCAGGAGTGGAAGTTGACCTTTTGGGACATTGGGTACCCGAATCAGGTTGTAATCGGATACAAATTAATACCCAATATTTTCAAGTCGATTTGGGTACCAGAAATTCAGTGGGTAAACCCATTTTTTGGATGGGTACTTGTTTCAGCTCTAGTGGAGAGGCCGACTGCTTGTCTGCCTACTGGGTGCCCTACAGAGGCTGTAGGGTGCAAACACTGGTGGCTGACTGTCCAGGACAGCAAGCAAAGGCCAGCACCTAAGGCTGGTGTTAGAGTCGGACGTTGTTGGCTGGAGGGCTGTGGATCAGCGGATTAGACCTAAGGTTGGGGATCTGTGTTCTCTGCATTACACACACACACGATTGTTGCCAATGTGGGAAACACTGCGAACTTGAATTCCCGCAGGGTGTTTATGTTGATTTTTTAATGGTGTTATGATTAGGCCAATACTCCCTTGGCTGAGAGCTAGGGACGGGGTGGGGGGAGTAGGGCAGGAGGGCTGGTTTAGCCACAGCCCCTCCATGACATGAGAAGGGGCTGGGCTTGCGGAGTGGGAGCGGGGAGGTTGAGACTCCTCTGGGGGAGATACATGGGAATGGGGGATGGGGTGGCGGGGGATGGGGAGAGGTGGGATTTTTCTGTTTATATGTCTTTTAATTAAGATGGTATTTTAATTATTGTACACCGCCCTGAGCCATCTTCCGGGATAGGGTGGGGTAAATGCATAAAAGAAGAAGAATTGCTACAAAGAAGAGAACAAAGGGCACTTTTATGTAGCCAGCTGCTACAACATGAAGTAACTCATTTACCTTCATCTAAGTTCAGTTCAGTCCAGTCCAAAAATGTGTAGTAACGAATAGGGGGGGTGCGATTTATTATAATTACTAAAACAATCAAAGCCCTGTTCATTTTAGAAATTAAAATATGGAAACGACAGGCCAGGGAAACAAAAAACAGATGAAAACGAAGGAAAAAAAGCACCCGTCTTCATTCTGAAAATAAAAAATATAAAATAAAGAACACTGTGCACACCCAAAATGGCCACTGAGACCACGTCGTGGATGCCTGCCCTTTTCCAAAATGGCGCTAGCAGTGTCCACGCCATTTTGGAAAAGGGCTGTGTATGTGGAAAATGGTCCGGCGGCCATTTTGCACCATGTGCAGTGATTCCCTAGTTGCATTTATTTCTAAATTTTAATCAAAATAAACAACAACAACAACAACAAAAGCAAAGACAAACCCCAACCATTTAAAAAGTCACTTCCTTTGTTTTAGTAATTTTAAAAATGAAAACAAATTCCACACACTCCTAATATTACGTTCTGCTCCCCCTCTCACTCCCAACCTTCAAGTCCCTCCTAAAAGCCGCTCTTCCCTGTCAGGCTTCCCCTAGCTCCTCATCCCCTCAGACTGCTCACCGATGCTTCCCTGTCCTGTCCTTCAGGCCCCCTTCTCCCCCTGGAACGAAGTGAAGCACGTGTCCCTGCGACTTCTCAACTTCATGGATGTTTCCTTGTCTCTCCCTCTAGTCCCCTCGTCCGTCTCCGTTCTAGGCAGTAAGCCCCGAGGACAGGGACCTGTCTCCAGTTTAACGATTGTTGAGTGCTAGACACATTGCTGGCACTATGTTAATCAATCAACCAATCAATCAATCAACCATCATCATCATCATCCACTGGCTCACACTGGCTGTCAGTGGTTCATGAGGTGATTTCCTTCCGTGCTAACACTATAACCTGGCACTTTACACAGGAGTGAAGCCTTCATAGACTTTGAAGGGACCCTGAAGATCCGCTAGTCCATCCCCCTGCTTGGACGCGGGATGACGACAGCGGCGACATCCCCGACAGGTGGCCGTCTGGGCTCTTTTTGAAAACTTCTGGCGTCAGAGAGCCCACGGCTTCTTAAGCAGCTTGTTCCAGTGCCGCACAGCATTACTGTTAGGAAGTTTTCCTTGATATTTAGCTGAAATCTTTCTTCCTGTAACTTGAGTCCATGATTTCTAGTCCTGCTCTCTGTAGCAATGCGGAACCGTCGCTTGCCATCTTCTTTGCAACAGTACTTTAGATATCTGAAGGCTGCTATCCCCTTTATCTTCCCTTTGCTAGGCTAAACATACACAGTTCCTTCAATCTTTCCTCATAGGACTGGCTTTCCAGACACTTTATCATCTTTGTTGCCCTCCTCCAAACCTACTCCTAACTTGACAGTGTCCTTCTTAAAATGAGGTGCCCCAAAACTGGTCACGATTAGGGCTGTAGCGGAATGTCGCAGCGGTAGCTATTTCCGCCGGAAACAGCATTTCCGCAATTAGTGGTACGGCGTAGCAGAGGCTTTCATTCCGCTAGTTTCATTCCACTACTTCCGCAGTTCTGCTAATTTAATTCCGCTACTTCCACAGGCTTCGCAAAATAGCGGAAACATGCCATTTTCGCTACTTCCGCCATTCCACCAGCGCCACAAAATAGCGGAACAGCGGTTTTCCGACAGTTTCCGCAATTTCCCCACAATTCCACAATTTGCAGAATGCTGGCGGAATTAGCAGAATGTCCGCAGAAGAGCCGCGGTGTGGCGCAGGCAATTCCGAAATGGCGGAATGGAATCGCGGCGCGGTAACAGCTGCTGCCACATCAGCCCTAGTCACGATACTCCAGGTGGGTTCTGACCAGGGTCAAAAAGAGTGGAATGATTACTTCTGCTGACTCGACATTGCGTTTGATTGCTCCCACCCAAGGCTAAGCGATCCCCTGCTCCATCTCATCAGATAGCGGCTCCACGGAAAGTAAGGGTGGGATAACATTTTAACTGGGGCAAACTACCCCTATTTCATGCAAACACGCCCTGTAACGCTTTTTATGCCAACGTCCTGAAAACCAAAGTAAGCGGAAAGATCTCTTCCAATTCCTGGGCCAACTGAAAATTCAGCTTATAAAATTGCCCCTGACACCTGGCAACAGGGAGCGGCACCCTATACCCCAACCTGCCAGTGGGGCAGCAATGGCAAATGGATACAAAAGGATCACACCCCAGATTGGCATGGCATAGCCCCATCCATGATGGGTCGTTGCTGCCCCTAAGAGAAGGCAGAGGAGCCCGTTGCTACATTTCCTCAATGCTTGTCACAGCTAGTCAGGCCTGCAAAGCCTCCCTGGATTGAAAACGGACAGCTGGATCTTATGCAGGAGAATAACAAACACACTAACCCTCATCCTAAAAACCCGGCAACCGGTGTTCATTTTTCTACATGCAACAAATCCCAACCTGAAACGAAGCTGATCTCGTTGACATGCCGTGGTTCCAAGGCTCTGTGTGTGTGTGTGTGTGTGTGTCTGTGTAGGGGGATGGGGGTTGCCAGGAATGAGCCTCGGCAATTAAATTTAGGGGGAGAGGGGGCTGAACCCTGGGCAATGTTCCCAATTGGAGTATGCACCCCCAAAATGTGAAAGACAGGGGAAAGGGCCATATTGGGGGGGGGGGAAGCCAGAAAAAAATCAGGATGATTGATTTGGGTTTCCATTAATGCTAATGACTTTCCTGCCCTGCTCCCTCCACTGCCCATCGTATAATCGCAGAAACTCCTGTTTTATGTTCAGCTGTAGAGGGGCAGGGTGGTTCAGGGGTTGGGTTGCTAGCTGGGTAGGGTTCACTTCCCTGTTCTGACAAGCTCTGAGTCGAGAGGTGTGTCTTCTGCAGCAGGGGGCGTGGCTTCCAGGGTATGGGGGCGTGGCTTCTGGCACAGGCTTGGGCCCCAGCGGTTCATTTTTTTTTTTTACGAGTTAAGCGCTTGCATCTCTCTCTACTCCCCTTGCTCCCCCCCCCCGTCCCCATTATTTTGGAAATCTCCCCTCGCTCAGTTAGAGTGTGGAGCTAGCCAGCACCTTCTTGCTCCCACCCTCCAGTATGAGAACTGCCGACTGTTGACATGCATTGGTCCCGCCTCTATTATCCTCTTGGAAAACAATAATTATTGACTTATTTATTTTAAATCGAACTCACTGAAGTCACATCGATACAGGAATTTCTCTCCACACACCCCTCCCCGCCAATGTGTGTAGGAAAATAAATAAAATCCACAGGCCGACAGCAACCCCCAGAGATGAGAAATGTTTTGAAAATGCCCACCTTTATGAGCGGAAAAACCATACCCAAATTCTTCTAGCCATGGTTGGGAGCCTGCGGGGGATGGGGGGGGCGGCATTTTTAGCACCATTCAGATCTTGTCTCCCCATCCATAGTGGCTCCTTTTTTCCCCCCAGACTCCTGTTACATTACAGTATTAAAAAGTTTTTCATTTTAGTTCTTTATTCTAATTAAATTTTTTTCACCCCCAGAAGATAAAAGAATCTCATGGAAGTGGAAAAAGCACCAGAGTCAACCATATCATTGGAGTTGACAGACTCCAGAGTTTCAAGCTGAGAATGCTGTTGTGTAAGCAGGCCTACGCTCCGCTGCGGGCCTCATTCAGTGTGGAAAGGATGGGCATTCATCGGCTCCGCCACTCATCCCACAACTTTGATCAAGGGACCATTTAGAGGGTGCAAGGGGGGGGGGGGGGAGAGGCCCATTTCGTGTCTGAACTTTTGTGTGGTTTTTTTTTTCTACTGAGTTAGGAATTTCATAGTCCAAGCGAAACGCTTTCTACGAACCCCAGCCAGCTGGGGGGTAACTCCGCATCCCAAGGGGGAAAGACAATCGCAAGTTGAGTTGGTTGGTTGTTTATTTAAAAAACAAAAAACAACCCCGATCCAGTATTAAACGGGAATAAAAGGGAGCTAAGAAAGGACAAGGGGAAGCTTTGAAGGAGTTGGAGCTTGAAGAAGACAAAAAACAATTACTGGGAAAAGTTTAAAGCGTTTGGAAAAGAAAGTGTGTCCGATATTATCTGGATTGGAACCAACGTACTGTTAAGGCTCAGGAAGGCTTACAAGATAAGAGTTAATGAAGTACATGAAAATATCTAAGTCCCCTAAAGCCCTCACCCCAACCCCCTACCCAAAAATGCCCACCCAAACCCCTACCCCCACTGAACAAATGCTTGGCCAGAAAAGAAAGGTTTGACGCTGCCTCTGGAATATGCTCAGCCT
>QEPC01010859.1:19787477-19799987 GCA_003113815.1 Sphenodon punctatus
AAAAAAAAAAAACCCCAAACAGGTTTTTGGGAACTAAACCTAAAAGGAATGATTTGTCTTCTCCACACCTTTAATGCATTAGGTACAGGATAACCTGTCTCAGGGCAGGGGGCTAGACTAAATGCTTCTTATGGTACCTTCCAATTCTCTAGTTCTGTGATTCTTTGACTCTATAAAATGGAAGTTATTTATATCAGCTGCAGAACTAGCCCAGCATCCATGCACTGTTATGACACCTATCCATATACGTACGCCTGCGTGTGCATTAAGAGACAGCAGCGGGGGGCGGGGGGCAGGGAATCGATTGAACTGCCTTACAAAACTGTGCTTTAATCTTGCTCCTGACTCCTTCCCTCACCCGGCTTGAGACAGTGACATGTGGCGCAAAGGCGCGTCGCCTAACGCGGACATGACTAAGTAATACTGAACAAGGGACAAGGGCAGGGGGTGAAAATCAATGGCAAGCTATAAGCACTGGTAATAAAATATTGATGAGCAGCACCAGGGAGACTGCAGAGAAATTTACACATTTATTAAAGTTGTTCCGTTCACCACAGCCATTAAAACTCTTTACGTGTGTGGTTTGGTCATTCCAGAGTAAAAGATCTCGGACTGATAGTAAACGGAGGATAAGTGTGTACGTGTGTGCACTGGGGCATTAAAAGAAGCAAATTACAATCTACATAGTGAACGTTACTTTATTTGAAACTTTTGTTCAATACTACAGCTGTAACAGAGCGGCGTTTTCATAACTGCAAATATGATTGTTATCTGGGGCAGGTTCAGAAAAGCCATTCTGATTTCCACAAATACCCCGTGGCTTATTGGAATTGCTGTGAAAATACATTTTTGGGTCAGAATCCTGAATCCAGAAGGCTTTGGGGCATGCGGAAAAGGGCACTCGCTATTCTGAGCATCTGCAGAATGGTCCCCCAGCACACAATATGATGGCAGTGGCCATGTTGCTGTGCCTGCGCAGAACAGCAGCCACCATTCTGTGCCTGCGCAGAATGACGGCCAGTCAACCGTTTAGTACATGAGCAAAATGCCATTTTGTCGTTGTTTTTGTTACGTCCTATCGGAACTCAGGCCGAGGTCGGTTTGATTTGCGAGCAGACCAAACGAAACACTCGGTTCCAGTGGAATCGGAACTGGGATGAACTTTCATTTTCAGCCCTTTTAGCAGCATTTTCAGATTGCCCATTGAATATCCAAATATTGATTTACCAGGGAAACATTATTTGACTCTCTGCTTATTTGGTTATTTCGTTGTGGCTACTTTGATCGCTTTGGTATTTGGTGACTTCCTTCCCACGCTATAAGCAGTACGAAGGGACCATAACACCAAAAAGGATGTTCCTTTTCCGCAAGTGGAGCTGCCTGGAACCAAAGAGCGGTTTGTACCTGTTTCGCCGGCTACACTATGCACCATGGCTGTTCATGTCATCTCAATTAAATGCTGACATTTCTAGACGAATCCTTTCTCTTTAAAGGCTTAAAGGAAACATGAGTTTCATATTAGGCATCATAACAAGTTGATCACTTAGATATGGGTCTGAACCCCTAATCTAATCTAATCTGTCTATCTCATTCTGAAATCTTCTTTAGTATTCTTCTTCCCTCCCCCCTCCCCCCATTTTTGGGACTGTTTTAAATCCTCCTATGTTCCCTTTCATTGCAAATTCACTTGTCCCCCCCTCTCCTTTCCCTTTCATTCCGTTTTCATCGATATACCCTTGACATGAGACATGACATCTGCTATCTCTGATGATGCCTCTTTGAATTGTTCCCCATATTTCCCATCCCTGCACGCCTTTATGTTACACAGTAATGAGTTGCCTTTAGATCTTTTTGTCTTCGCAGCAAGTTTTACATATGGAAATGTAGCCATATGTTAGAGGGAAGATCTTCCCAGTCTGTATCTTGGGCAGGGCCTCCCTAATCTTTTCAGGCTTTGTGGGGGCCACTCTTGTGCTCCTGTTTCGTGCTTCCAAATGGCCTTTGCATAATTGTCTCCTAAAAGGTTTACAGGATGTGGATTTCAAGATAATGCCAGATTTGATTCTGAAATACCATGTGATTTAGCACAGAGTTTTATAACTCTACTGATAAGTATTTAAGCAATTATATGACGTGAGTACTGATCAACTGAGCAATATCCCTACAGAGGTGAAACGGCTACCTGCAGGTAATACCCGTATTTTCAGGTGCAGCCAGGTCCGCCCTCCACTGATACCCCAGGTCCCTTGTCTGGGGGTGTTCCTGGACCCACAGCTCCGGCTGCACGTCCAGGTGGTGGCTGTGACGAAAGGTGCATTTTGCCAGTTACATCTGGTGCGACGGCTTAAGCCGTATGTCTCAGATCCAGACCTGGCCACTATCCAATACCCATCCATGCTTTTATCACCTCAAGATTAGATTACCGTAACACGCTCTATGTGGGGCTACCCCATGTGATGGAAATTGCAGCTGGTGCAGAATGCGGCGGCCCAGCTCCTTAGGGAACACCTTACACCGGTGCTCCGTTCTCTGCACTGGCTGCCAATAGTTTTCTGGCCCAATTCAAGACGTTGGTATTGACCTTTAAAGCCCTAAATGGCCTGTCTGCAGGATTACCTCACTCCCCAGGGGCTGGATCAATCCCTGAGGTTGGCCGGGGGCGCCTTCCTTCAGGTCTCCCGGGTTTCCCGGGTGCCGATGATGATGAGGGCATTCTCGGTGGTCACGCCACGGCTGTGGAACTCCCTCCTGGTGGAGGTCCGCTTGGACCGCCTCTTTTTCCGACGGCATTGTTAGACCTGGCTGTTCCCCCGGGCCTTTGGTGAGGGAGACGGGCGAGGGGGTTGGGGGGTATGGGGGGATACTTTTGTTTTTAGCTTTACTATTGGTTGTTTAAAATGTTTTTATGTTGTTGCATTTTTAAATGTTGTAAGCCGCCCCGAGCTGCAAAGGCAGGAGGGGATGACATAAAAATCGAATACAATTAAAATAATAGGTACCTGGGGGTAATATCTGCATCTTCGGGTATGGTTTTGGGTATCCAGATTGCTACCTGAATACTGTCCAAGTACTCAAACAACTGAATTTCAGTTACCAGTTTTTCACGTACCTGAAATTACCCCCCAAATCCAAAATAATACCTGAAAAATTCCCCCAAATCTGGGTCTGGAAGTCAAAAAATTGGGATGAAAACAGTATTTGGTTTGTTGGTATTTTAACGTTTCTGTATTTCAGGTAACTGATTGAAAACCAGTTTCGGTACCGAAAAGTAATTGACCAAAATGGTTGAAATGAAGTATCAAAAATGGGTACCCATCTTGGTGGCAAATATAATTCATATGTTCAGAGGGGTATCCCAAAATGTGAATTATACTTGCAAATATATCATCTCTATTTGTTTCGGCTCTAAGAAGGAGCTTTTATTACTTTCTTGAAAAGCGAAAATAAGGGATTTCTATAAGCTACTGTGATAAAGAAATAATTTTCTCTATATTAAGGCTAAAGGAACATTTTTCTGAGGTCCATCTCTGGAGCCATATTGTTTTCCTGTGGACTCTACGTTGTAAAGTTTTACAGCTTCCATCATGCACATCAGAAGCTGGTACTAAAAATGATTAACAACCCATCTTCGTTGCATAGTAAGAAAAACTCTCCCTCTCAGGTGTAAAAGGATCTTCCTTAAAGAGCTGTAAATAACACCATGCCTCATTAACTGGGCCACAGAGTGTCCAGATGCAAATGCCCCATAAAAAAGTATGGTGTCGAGATGGTTATGGATTCACCTATAAATGGGATATGGTCATCTGCAGGAAGGGTCAAGCTTGGAAATTTAGGAAGCCCAAGATCTCCTAACTGTAAGGGAAATATAACACAGGGGAGGATGCTACGATTGTTTGGGTAAAACAAGTCTTTTAAAGCAGATTACATGGTTACCTGCCTGAGGAAAAGCTAGACAGAGATCCAAAGCTTGAGGTAAACTCGTCAAGCAGAGGTTGGCCAAAGATAATATACCATTATCTTAATGACTGAATCTGGTCATTCTGATACTTGAGGTTAACACACCAACCACAGTCCAAACAACATTCTTTAGAGAACCCAAATTCATTTTGGAAAGAGATGTGCAATAATTGGCAAATTAAGCATTGCTCATTACAGCCCACTCATACCCTCAGATGAGGAGAGCTGATAACTTCACTCATGGAGAATGTAGTTAGCTCTCCTGTCTGGTTCTTTACCCACTATCAGGATCCATAGGGCACAAATGAGGGCCCTCTGGCTTGAATCTGGGGTAGGGCTGAAACGAATACCCACAAAAATGAATGTCGAGTACCCAAATTGACCCTACAACTTCGGGTATCAATTGGTAACCAACTGCGACTTGATTTCAGTACCCAATATTCTGGAATGTCGACTTCTGGTACTGGTTTTCAACTGACTTATCCATTTAGCCACGTCTGACATTTATTGATTTTTCCTTCCAAGAAAATGAACTTCTGGTCCCAGAAAGTCAACTTCTGGTCCTGGAAAAAACTATTTCCAGTCCTGGTTTTTGTGATTTCCATTGGTTTTATGACCTGATATGCCAATCGGTAATTAAAAAATCAGTACCAGAAGTTACCAACTTATTGGGTTTCTGGGTACCAGATCGTACCCAGGTAACCCGACCTGATGTGGTACCGGAAAATGTAGGTATTTCCTCTGGGTACTAAATTAAGTCCCCATTTCAGCTCTAGTTAGGGGGCTGAAACTCGAATTTCATCCGGTTCCAATTTCAGTCAGAACGACGTGGAAACTTATGGGCTTTTCTGCTGTTTTGGCCATTTGTCTTTGTTTTTTGCACATTGAACGGAGCTGCTACAGGGCTGACCCCAAGCCCCGTCTGTGGTCTCAGTGACATTACTTCTACTCAAGCTGTCCACATCAACTTACATCCAATGACATCTAACTGCATGTCTGGACAAAAAAATCTAAGATGTACATCTAAGGCCACTTTCAGGCATGCCCCCCCCCCCGTAAGCATATTCTGGCTGCGGGGGGGAATGCGCAGCCAGAATATGGGCATTGGCTGGTCTGAAAGCCACCGCCGCTGCCCCGTACGGCTTTGCTGGCAGAGAGACGCAGGGATTCAGAGCTCAATTTCCTGCTCTGCGTCTCTGCCGGCAAAGTTGAGCGGTGGGAGGAGGAGCTTTCAGACCAGCCAATCCCCGTGCATATCCTGGCTGCGCAATGCGCATTTCCCCCCAGCCCCACCCCCCCGCAGCCAGAATATGTGCACGGGGGGCATGTCTGAAAGTGGTCCAAGATGCACATCTAAGATGTACGTCTGGACAAAAAATAGAAAAAAAACATTAAGAAGGTATTCTTATGGCATTATAAAGTACTAATATCCAAATAATTCAATACAACACGCTAACATAATTACCAACACCCAAAAACTACCAGTTGCCTACAACACTCCATTCAATATAAAGTTATTAGTTGGTTGTTTTCATCATCGAATCTCTCCCATTCTGTCCAGAGATGCCAGTTTAGCTGTGCTAGGGGATATATTTCTCATGATATTGAAGTGCAGGTACTTGGGGATGGCCATATTGGCCACCATATTGAATTTTGGGTAGTACCCCATAACAAGAACAAATTACCAGTATATATTTATTTATTTACTTGGATTTCTGAGCCACCCCCTCCTGCCATAGCAGCTCAGGGCAGCTCACAACATGATAAAGTAAAATAAAAACACACATAATAATAAAAAATACAATATAAAAATATAATTTAAACCCACAAAACATAGGCAGAGTCACAACCCCCCTGCCCCCACCCGTCCCTCTCACCAAACGCCTGGTGGAACAGCCAGGTCTTACACTGTCTTCAGAAAGAGGGGCGGTCCGGAGCCAGATGGACCTCCATCAGGAGGGAGATCCACAGCCGCGGTGTGGCCACCGAGAATGCCCCCCCTCATTGTCGCCACCCGGGGGACTCTGCGGGAGGCATCCCCAGCTGACCGCAGGGGCCAGTCCAGGACCTGGGGAGTGAGGTGGTCTCGCAGGTATGCGGGGCTCAGGCTGTTGTTTAGGGCTTTATACGTCAAAAACAACACTGAACTGAGTCAGAAACCACACTCTGAATTGGTACACTATCGGCAGCTAGTGCAGAGAACAAAGCACTGGTGTAATGTGCTCTCGGCGACCCGTTCCTGTCGGGAGACGGGCCGCCACATTCTGCACCAGCTGCAGTCTCCGGACCGTCACCAAAGGTAACCCTACGTAGAACGCGTTGGAATAGTCCAGTCTTGAGGTGATGAAGGCATGGATGATGGCGGCCAGGTCAGTGACGGAGACATATGGCCGAAGCGGTCATACTAGATGTGACTGATGAAATGCTCCTCTCGCCATGGCCTCCACCTGAACATCCAGGTGGAGCTGTGGAGTCAAGGAGCACCCCCAGACTACGGACCTGAGGAGCCAATGGAGGGCAGACCCCATCAATGATAGGTACCACCACTCCCCCAGCCCCACCCACCAGCATCACCTCCGTCTTGTCAGGATTCAGCCTCAGACTCATCCAGTCACCTACAGCCACCAGACACTGGGTCTGGGTCAGTTGAAAAAGACAGGTAAAGTTGGGTGTCATCAGTGTACCGATGGCACTGCACACCAAACCCTCAAATGCACCCAGTGGCTGCTGCACGTACACACTGAACAGGAGAGGGGACAAAATAGAACCTTGCGGGACTCCATACGTGAGGTTCCGGGGAAAAGATTAACAATCACTCAGCACCACAGGCTGAGTTCTCCCGGCCAGGAAAGAGCGGAACCATTCAAGAACAGTTCTGCCCAGCCTGGTTCGGTCCCAACACCTCACGATCAATGGTATCAAACGCAGTCGAAAGATCTAACAGGATCAACAGAGTTGAACGACCCTGGTCCAACTCACGGCAAAGGTCATTGACCAAGGCCACAAGCACAGTCTCAGTGCCAAAGTCTGGATGAAAGCTGGACTGCGAGGGATCCAGAAAACTGACATATTCCAGATGCCCCTGAAGCTGCCGAGCCATGACCCATTCCACAACCTTCCCTAAAAAGGGAAGGTTAGAGACAGGCCGATAGCTGGTCAGGGAGTCAACATCCAGTGATGGTTTTTTAAGCAGAGGCCGCACCACCACTGCCTCCTGGAGGCAGTCTGGCACCCTGCCCTCCCTAAGGGAAGCGTTGACCACCCCAGCCACTAATGACCCCAACATCTCCCGGCTGGCCTTAACCAGCCAGAACGGGCATGGATTTAATTCACAAAAGGTGGCCCTGACTTCCCCCAAGATATCCACCGCATCAGCGGGGGATAAAACTGATCCCACAAAATAGGACAAGGCATGGCCTCCATTACCTCTGATGGAAGAGGTAGGTTTTCAGGAGGGATCTGAAAGTTGAGAGGGTCGTGAGGGAGCCGAGTGAATGTATCCAGGGAGGGAGTTCCAGGCATGAGGGGCTGCAAGGGAGAAGGGGCGGAGATGTTTAGAGGAGCAAGGGGGTGGCGAGCAGGAGAGGGTGAGGGCAGAGGAGGAGTGAAGCTCCCAGGCAGGAGCGCGGCGGGATACAAGAGCAGAGAGAGATGTGGGGGAGCAAAGCCATGAAGAGCCTTGAAGGTGAAGACCAGGTGCTCATGCTGAATGCGTCCCCGTAGAGGGAGTCAGCGTAGGACGGAGAGGAGGAGCTGAACGTGGTCCAAGCGACGGGCCAGGTGGATGACTTTGGCTGGGGAGGATTGCGCTGCCTGACTTCATTTGATGACTCGCAAATAATCAAAAAGGAGGAAAGCGAATTTGTTTATTTCCATCTCGGTTTTGTCCTTCTTCCACCGGCCCCTACCCGTAGGGATACTCCCAAGAGCCTCCCTGAACCAGGATTAGCTTCCAAGTCATCTCTTCCTCCCTCGAACCCCTCCCCGCCCCTCCGGGCTCCCCACCCAGTTTCCAGAGTCAGGCAGCGGCTGCTGTTTCTAATTTTGCGTCAACCACAAGAATCTCACATTTTTTCCTACTCGTGTTGAAGGAATCAGCATTCTTTTCGCACATGTTCCTACTCAGCACGTCTCCCCTCCCCCAACGGGAGCCTGGGAGAATAAATAACAACAGAGAGAGAGCTCATGAAGGATGCAGGACATCTCGCCCTGGGAGGTTTGCTTTTCCCGCGGATCCTGCCTTTTCATGTCAAGGTGTAACTAAACTGAGACCCACCCCTGGCACCCACGGGGGCTGGGAAACCCAAGCCACAGAGGCTGGATTCAGACTGTGCTCATTATTAGTGCATTAACTGTTTTGCTAAGTACTTGCATGGCCCATGTTGATTTCCTAACCTTGTCTCAGTAGGGATGTAGCTACCATGGAGCAAGGGGGTTCAGCTGAGCCTGGGCCCTGGACTCGGAGCGCCACTAGGAAGCTTTCAGAGTGGGTGGGGGTGGAAATGGAGCCAACCCTCTGCCCCCACCCACTCTGAAAATTCCCTAGCAGCATTCAAGTCACTTGCAAAGGGCCCGAACAAAAGGGAAGTTTTCAGAGCTGGTGGGGAAAGGGAGCACTCTGCCTTTACCCACTCTGAAATTTTTCTAGCAGTGTTCAGGCCACTTGCAAAGGGCCCGACCAAGAAGGACGTTTTCAGAGTGGGCTGGGGCAGAGTACTAATCTCGTTGGCTCTTAAAGCTTCTTTCCTGGCAATCATGACCCCTGCAGCAGCCCCCACAAAAACACCCATCTCCAGGATCAGGAGTGAGGGATTCCACTTCTGCTCCATCCCTGGTGGCAGAGAAAGGGGAACATCCCCCTACCCTCTTCAACAGAACTGGGGAATCCTGATCCCATCCCAACAGCAGGAGATTTCTCCTTAGTGGAGACAGGGAATCATGTTGGGGGGTGGAGTGGGGGTGGATCTTGGCCAAGTCAGGACATTCAATATCTTTGCAGATGGGATGAAGACAAAGTGCCAACGATTAACACCCAGTGCAAAATATGAATCCTTCTGAGCATGCTTCTTCAACGCTTGAGGGTAGAGGATGGATTCACGGGCCAAATCCAAAAGTTGAAAAGGGACAAATTAGAAAGGAAACAGGTAACCACATTTGCTACCCGTGGGTAATGCCCATATTGTTGGGTAGCCTCATTTACCATTTTCCGGTAAGCAAAATAAATTGGTACCAGAATCAGGATGGGAAGCTGAAAAACCGGTACCAAGTTGAAAAATCAGCACCAGAATTTAGGAAATTGGGATGAAAAATGGTAAACCAGTCAATCAGGTAACCTGGTGAGCCCTAGTCCAGTACCCAATGTCGTCGGCTGGGCCGAGCGAACACTACAATTTCAACCAGTATAGCCATTTTTGCGGGTACGCTTTTCGGCTCTAGGACAAATAGAAACCATCCCTGGGCCAGATTTTGGCCCATGGGCTGGGGATTCCCCATCTGCTCTAGGTAGACTAGACCAACACTGCAGGGTAAGGGGCTCTGTGGATCTCCGTGCAGGAAAGATAAAATAAAGGTTATCCCTTCAAAGGGCAAGAAATCTGGCCACGTTGCAGCTAGCATAACCCATTCAAAATAAGTCGGATGATCAACAGCTCTTCAATTCAGACTCTCGTTGCACGCCCTGAGGAATTTTCCACGTTACTTTTTTATATATACCCTGGTATATTATATTCAATTCATACTAGTTCTTTTGTCAGAAAGAGAAAGGCCCCCTGCTCCACCTACGCAGGAGGCAGAATTTATTTTTGGAAGTTCAACCCGTCTATCCCCGACTGCGGCAGATTGTGCGCCGCGTTGGAAAATGTGCTGAGTTCCCTGAAGAGAATCCAGACTGTCAGCAAATCCGGCTGCCTCGTGCCGTGATGGGAAAGCAAAGGGCATGCAGCCGGCTTCTTTCCTAAACCACGCTGAAACTCTACGGCCTGCCTCTCGCTTTCCCAAGGTGACGGGGATGAGCCACGATGAGTTGCTCCTCATCCTGTAGGTTTGGGTATGGGGGGGGGGGGGGGGGGCTTTTAACATTGTTTAATGTACAGCCAGACAGGACGGAATCGGTTTCCAAGCCCAAAGCATTGTGTAAAACATTAGAAAATGGCATTTTTCCACTGAGGCTGCTAATGATTGCGGCAGGGAATGAATATTATATTATTTATTATTATTATTATTATAAGCATTTATATAGCGCCAGCGATGTACCTGGCGCTTTACAGAAAATAGGATAGACACGGTCCCTGCCCGAGAGCTCACAATATAAGGTGCTGCCTAACTGAGTCAGACCAATGGGCCATCTTAGCCCAGTATTATCACAACCTGACACGGCAGCAGGATTTCAAATTCAGCTCTCCAGCGTCTCCGGCAGAGGCCTCACCCAGGCGTGCTACCCGAGACCCTTCAGGATCCCCGGCAGAGGCTTCATGCAGGCGTGCTACCCGAGACCCTCCAGGATCCCCGGCAGAGGCTTCATGCAGGTGTGCTATCAGAGATCCTGAATTGAAGATGGTAGGAATTGAACTCTGAGCCTTATCCATGCAAAGCATGCACTCTACCACCTGAGCCACAGCTATAATAATGTTTTATACCAAATCAGCAGTCTGGGTTAGCCTCAAAATGGCCCTAGGCCTGGCTTTCTTGAAGCTGGTCCTCGGGAAGGACAGTCCAGCTTCCAGCAGAAGGCCTATAGCATCCTGTAAAGTCAAGGTGTTGACCCTCCCAAGGCTTGCGGTCTCCCCTGCAAAGGTCGTGGTGCCACCGGAGTTCTAAGTGAGGTCCCTGGAGTGTCGGTATCGCGGACCCCCACCAGGGTGGAAGTGTTAAGAGTTGGTGGGGCCAGCACTCCACCACTGGACAGGGCATGGGTGTATGCGTGCGAGTGAGTGTGAGTATGTGTGAGGGGGTGGGGCTTACTGGGGGTGGGGCTTATGTCCCTCTTTGGCCACTTCAAATATTTAAAGTACTATCTTCTATGAACGTATCCAATCCTTTGATGAACCATGATCCATGACAACTTGGGGCTAGAAGTACCTAGAAACGAGTACCTACAAAAACGGGTATCCTCATTGATTTTGTGGTATTCGTTTTGACGTGAAAATTTCAGGTACTTTCGGGTACTCGAAACAGTAGTCAAACGGGTACCCAAAAGATTGAAATACCATTTTTGGCACTGATTGTTTTGCTTCCAGTCTTAGAATTTCAACTTCTGGTCCTGGATTTCTGAAAAAAAATTGGGGTTTTGGGAGGGGTAATTGTGGGTACCCAAATGGTATCCCAGTGCCAATTCGGGTATCTGAAATGGTGCTGAACATTTCAGGGATTACTGGTGGCTGCCAAATCAGGTCCCTCATTTCAGCTCTAGTGGAGGGGGGGGAGCAGCTTGCTTCATTCTTATCTCAGTCTCTTCACATCTCCACAAAGCCCCCCTCCATTGGTAACCGAAGCCCCACGCAGCTCCTCTCTGGAAGGGTTGTTCCTTTCTAACTTCTCACCAGACGCCGGTGTGTCTCTGAGCAGCTGTGCCGGATTGGTGTAGAGCTAGCTAGGGCTCTGGGGTTTTGGCGCTTCATGCCGAGTCTAAACCACAGGTCAAACAACAGGGTCAAAATATCCCAGTTAGAAAAAATAATTTAAAATTTTTTTTTTTTTTTAAAGTGTTGTGTTGAGAATTTCCCATCTCCACCCCGATGAGATGCCTAGAGAGAAAATTGTCTCTGCACCCATTACAAGGCAAGTGTGCTCTAGTCAGAACATCTGGGATCAATTAAGGCAATGAAGACAATGTGTTGGGTTGGATACAGTGAATTGCACTGCTCTCCTGAGTGGCTTGGTGCAACGAGAGAAAGAGAGAGAGAGAGAGAGAGAGAGGGCTCAGGAAGTTTATATTAATTATATTAATATAATATAATTAATACACACACATCCCTCTTCCTTCCTCGATGTAACTATGTGACTAAGCTAAACACCTGTTTCTGGAACCTCACACATTCATGAATGTATCCTCATCTCTCCCTCTGTTGCCCCCATCCCTCGTCTCCCCTCCCTTGTCTTTCTTAGATTGTAAGCCCTCTTCGGGGTAGGGTCCCTGTCTATTTTCAACAGTTGTAAAGCAACAGGTTCATTGCTGGTGCTATAGAAATTATTATTATTATTAATAATAACAACAAAAATAGGCTATAAGAATAAAAACCTATAACAATATAAAACCATATAAAATTCCCAAATAAAACCAATCCCCAAACCCAGGGACCCAAGTTCTCTGTATTTTCCCCATTGCTGCCAATGGGGGAAACACAACGGGTGTTAATGGATGTCCTAGAGGGACGTCTGTCCCACCCTGTAGAGGGGAAGGCTTCCCCCTGGTCGGGTACACTCCAGCCATGGGAACAAACGTTACTGTGTCTTCCCCCTGGTCGGGTACGCTCGAATCATGGGAACAAACGTTACTGTGTCTTCCCCCGGCCGGGTACGCTCCAGCCACGGGAACAAACGTTACTGTGTCTTCCT
>QEPC01010859.1:19801052-19831548 GCA_003113815.1 Sphenodon punctatus
ATCCTGAACTTTCTGTGTGTCTAAATCACTCACCCAGATCTTAAACATCTGGCTCTTTGAACTTCTGCATAGAACTTCTCCTAGAACATTTGTGTGTAAAATGTTCTCCTGGTAAACTGCTTTGCTTCAGGCAGCTGTGATCACTTGGTTTCCATGGCAGCCCCTCACGTCTACAGCTGCGGCTACTTGAGGCTGCCTCAGGGCAGCTTTTGTGTGAAGAATACATCCAGGAACTGCCTCAGGGCAGTGTGTGTGTGAAGAATGCATCCGGAACTTACTTGTGGACTTGTAAACCCAGAAGATTGAAAGACCAGCACTTTAAGGTGTGTGTAAAAATGCCCATAGACTGGGTGTAGCCCATGCCAGACTGGAGGAGAGAAAAGGAACCATTACTGAAGTCCATTATGAAACAGGAAAAGACTTCTTTGAGCAATGCATTACCACTCAAACCATTCCAATATGGCAAAGCAATGCTACCCAGCTGGGAAAAACGGCTTTCAAGGCCTGTAATTAAAGGCTGGCTGTTCTGTAAACCCATGTTTCCCCCTATCCCAAGCAGAACATTCTCTCTGATCCCCCTCCCAACCTCCGTTCCTTCCACTTTCTTCCATCTGTCCCCAGCATGTCGGGAAGTGCATAGTTGGGTGAGGTTGATCAGAAAAAAACGATGAATCTTTGCGGTCGCATGGAAGTTTCCATTCAGGGTCGAGAAGTAGTGGAACAAATTTCCTTCCCTATTAACTTGCAAATGGCATTTTTGTTGCGTAGCATTAACAGCCACATGCATTTGCGCTCAAGGAGAAGGGGGGAAAAGAGGATAGAATCAACAGCCCTGCCAGCAGAGGGCAGCCCTGAGCAGATAAAGGGTAAACAACTGGCAACATGAATTTCATTGTGATACACTGGAGTGGGAATCTTTTCCCTCCATTGGGCCACTTTGAAAATTATTATTGTTAATTATTGATGCAGTACCTGTCATGTCCCTGCTGAACAAGCATTGATAAGAGAAAGTTCCCTGCCCCAAGGGGAGTGCATTCTAGGATGGAGAGGGGGTAAGGGAGAGACAGGGATACAGTCATAAAGTTGAAAGGTGCATGTGCTTAGCTTAGTTACAGGGGAGATTCCCGGGGACCCTGAGTAAATTAGGGAGCAGAGTAAGGGGGTCAGGAGCTGAAGAAGCCTTCAGGAAGGATTTGAAGGTTGGGAGGGTGAATATGGCAGAATCAATGCCCTGATCTCGGGCATGTGAAGATGAAAGGTTTAGGGCTGGCTCATCAGGGATGGCCCTAGGGAAGGCGCGACCAAGGGAAGTGGGGGTCTGGATCACAGGTGAGACAAAAGAGAATCCCTCAGAGTCCTGTCGCCATGCACCGCACCTCTAGCTCCTACGGGAGCCGGGGCCTGCGGGGGAGGAGAGGGCACTGGGCTACTGTGGCTCCAGTCCTCCCTGCTGTTTCCCACCTAGGAAGCCTCAGCCCTGCCCTCTCTGCCCATCCCCCCCGTTGGGTGCTGCTCCCACCATGAGAATTCTCACCCCACGTGGCCAGCAGGGAAGAGAGCCCCACGGAAAACGCTGGCCTTAGTCAGCAGCCGCTTCCAAGGCTACCAAGACTGGGACGTTCTCTGGGCGCCGTGGCCCCACCGGTGCATTCCTAAGGCCCAGTCTGACAGACACACGCATGTGACTGATTATGTTTTAGACAAATGCAATTGAGTGGGCTTGATATCACTGGAAGAAACGCTATATAGAACGGAAACGGCCAGCTCGTTTGTTACTGGCGGGTATTACACACAATTTTGAGTACTGTGTTGAGTCCCCGATGGGCTACCGTGTACCAATCGGTTACTCGATAACCCCCAAACGCTGGGTATTACTGTTACCGAATGGCTGATTTACCATCTTACTGATTGGTAGATAAATTCGGTATGAAAATCAAGACGGACATTTTTTAAAGAAAAAACATGCTGGAAGTTGAAAAATTGGGAGGTACCACAATTTCAATGGATAGGCCCATTTTTGTGGATACTTGTTTCAGTTCTATTTCTCGTATTGCATTGTGGGCTGGAGTAGATTATCTCAATGGTAATTGCGGGGCATAAAAATCTACGTATAACAGGCTAGAAGCAGTATTAGCACATGCATTTCCCCTACTGATCACATGACTGGAACACAGAACGTTGGTAGCCAACGCAGTAGGGTCCTCTGGACAGACAGTGCAGGAGCTAACATTTAGCATGGATGCAGATCCTATTTACTTCAAAGGGACTCATGTCTGTGCTAAGTACCGGTATTAGCACTGTCTGTTCAGATGATCACACTAAGGCTGAAACTCGATCTCGCGATTCTTGTGTTTCTCGATGAGAATCATGGTTCTCAGCTCGTGCAGACAAAGGACAACGAGCCAAGAATCAGCAGCATCTCTACTGTATTCTCACAGAGAAACACAGGGTGGCAAATGTCCACCGGGGCTGTTCTGCTCATGCGAAGCCCTTTTCCAAAATGGCGCGAGAAGCGTTGCGACCCTTTTGGAAAAAGGGCAGCTGTTCCGCGCATGTGTGGTGGTCGTTTTGCACATGCACAGACTAGCTTCCCTTTCCCAAAATGACAGTGATGCTAAAAAAACTGAGATATTTTTCAAGATTTCATACCGAGGCTGAGCGACATCTCGGACCCCAGCGTGAAATCTTGTGAGGTATCCTGCAAGAATCAAAAGGGATTCTCATTCACCCCTAGATCATATGCTGTCTCCCCATTCTGTATCTTCTATTGTAGGCAGACGCTACTCGTTTAACGCGTAGAAAGTCTTGCATTTCAGCTTGTAGAAAAAGAAATTTTCTTTTGGCATTAGAAAGAAAAAGATGATGATATTTTAGGCTGCATGAGGCTGGGATAAGGACCATATTTTGCATCTCTCCCGTATTTAAAAAAAAACAAAAAAAAAAACACCGACAGAGTGGCCAATTTTCTCAAAATTGATGTAAATTGAGCATTTCCCTGGGCAATGTGTTTCTGCTTCTAATCAGGGGGTGGGGGGGGTGGGGGGTGGAGAAACCCAAGGTTCTTACATTAAATTAACATAAGTGCTAAGTCCATGCAAAAAGTTCACTGAAACACATGATGACTTGGTAGAGGAATGTGCTGGCTTCATTTGCATTCCCCCCCAACCTCCCCCATGAAATGGGCAATTGTAGCTCTTGTTGATTAGTAGAGGGAGTGGGGGGAGATATGTTCCATGCTTGGCATATGGCTTCCAGAATGACAGAGCTCGCTAGAGACGTTTTACGGCGAGAAACACTGCATTTATCATCATTTAAAAGTGTCTGGCCTAATTTTGCTCTTTCATGCACCAAGTTTGATGCTGCGCATCTCCATGGATTTTAATGGAATTACGGCTTGTTTGTTTTGGTTTTTTTTGTTTTAAACGGAATAGAGAATCACAACTTTGGACTTCAGGAACCTCATCCCTAGTTTCCACAAGGGTAAGCGCTCGGCAGCTCCATTCAGGCACTGGGAAATTGCAGGGATCCTGGAGAAAATGTTTTCAAACAAAGAAGGAAAGGAGGAAATGGAACTTCAGAAAGCTCCAGGGGCCGCAGACTTTATGCAAAGTATGGAACTGGTTCTCAAAGTAGGGGGAGGTGTAGAATTATCTTGGGAGGTGTGGGGTGTGTGAGCAGAAGCACAACTGATCTCAACAGTCCTGCATTCTATGGGTCCGCCAACAGGGCCGGCCTTAGAATTTGTGGGGCCCAGGGCGAAGATAAAATGCGGGGCCCCCAGTGACCTCTTCCCGTTGGAGGCACCATCTATGGGGCCCTACAGGTGGTTGTTTTGGGGGATCCTATTGGGAGAGAGTGGGGCCCACAGAACGAGTCAGGCCCAGGGCCGTTGCCTCAGGTCGGCGTGTAGTAAGGCCGACCTTGACCACCACCACTCTGTGTGAGAAAACCCCGCAGTCCTGCCTAATGTGGAAAATGGACAGCTTTGGGAGGTGGTAGCGGTCAGAGCACCAGAGCTTTCCCACATTAACAACTGCAGGTAGAATGCACTGCCGGGGTAGCCATGAGCAAGCACCACCGGAGTGTGCGGTCTGCGTGTGGGCTCTGCTGCGGCTCCCGTGCTACTCCAGGCTGCACTGCTGCTGGAGTTGTTCCACCCTGGAACCCTCCCCTTCCATGGGGTTAGACCACTGCTGGAGCCACACACAACCCCAGACACATGTGGCCAAATTGCTGGCTCCCAACTTCTGGAACTGGAGCTCCCCAGGTGTGCATACTTTTGTGTGCACAAGTGAGCGTGAGGGGGTGGAGCTTATTTAACAAGGCGGGTGGGTTTATCGTCCAAGGGACGAGGTTCACGTCCCTCTTCGGCCACTCAAAACATAGGGAGGTGTGCACAACTGTCAAGTCCCTCACTTCTCTTTGACTGGACTGAGGTAAGTTTCCAAAATGGCCGCGACTATAATATGAATTCTGGTTGGTGCTGTAGACACTCCTTAAAATCCAGGTTCTATTTTGGAAAACTTTGCAGCTCAGCTGCTGAGACAGAGTTTCTTACAGTAGCAGCAGCGAGTGACGGGAGCATCACAGGATACAGACAGAGAAAAGGAAAGTATGTTTTAAGAAGTTTGAGCACCATGGTTGGCAATGAGCTGGTTAGTGCAGGGACGGCCAAGAGGTAGATCGTGGTCAATGGATCACACTTAGCTGCCAGTAGGTCTTGGTGTGGGGAGGGTGACCAGTCCTTCAGAGATCACCTCTGGGGAGGAGAGCGGAATTGGTGCCCAAAGAAGTGTCTCACTCCAGGGAGAAGATCGGCTAGGCGACCTTCTCCAGTGCATCAGGGAAGGCTCTCTCTGAAGGGAAGTGTTCCTCTCCACTCTTGAGACTGTTCGCCAAGGTATCCTAGCGCTGGGAGCCGGCGAGAGGGGTCCTGGCCTGGAGTGCTGGAACCAATGGGAGAGGTCTTGGTAGATCACTTGAGGCTGACGCCTGGATCGATCGGATCGCATGCACTGTACATCTGGCCACCTTAAGTGCATCACTGCCAGTACTGCTGTTCCACTATGTGTCATAGACCCTATAATACTGACAGAGAGCCTTCCCCCCCCCCCCAATGGTAGCAAGCTGTGTTGTCAGACTAGGAAGATCTGCATTCTATCCTGCTTCTGAGGGCGTGAGGCTACGTTGCCAAGCATAGAATAGCCCACGCTGTCCTAGCTCTCCCCATCTTTTCAATTGCTTTTTGTGAAACCAAACAAAAGATAAGAGATCTGAATTCTAAAAACAGAGGCTGGAGCCGTGCTTCCTAGAGTTACAGACCGGAGGCTTAAAAGTGTCACTTCTCCAAACCGCCTGCCCCACCTTTGCTTATCGAGGAAGTTTCAAAGGGGCAACACAAGAACTGAACGAGTCAGTGAGAGGAGAAAGGGAAGACCATCAATTCCCACCCTCCTACCCCCCTTAGCAGGTGAAATGAGAGCCCGTGAAAAGCAGAAGTTCATATACGGAAACTGTCCTCTTTCTCTTCAGTCTCCGCACAAGAGAGAGATGTTGGAGAAAGACAATGAAGGATTCTACAGTCAGCAGGTAAGATACACCTAATCAGTCTCTGATGAGACCCGTCTCTTATAAAGACAGACACCCTTCGGCGATAGCCAGGCTGGGATTTTTTGTTCAAGGGGCAGCTTGCCGATAGTTATCTTTTGCTTCACTCTATACTGACACAAGACGCTTCCTCTTCCACTCTGTTGTGTATCGGTTTTCAAGGCTGACACAGTCCTTCTACAATCGTCCATGCTGCTCTTTCTTCATGGGCCGGCTGATGCATAAAAATTCCACAGCCGGGGACCAAAACTAAAAGACAAAGGGCCCAGTCTTCCACACAGTTAGAAGTCAATGGCAAAACTCCCATTGCCTTTAACGGGAGTCGGATTGTCTTGGCCAAGAGCTAAGATTGAACCACGCAAGACAATAGAGACAAAGTAATAAAGTGATATCTTTTATTGGTGGAAGCATGTAAGCTTTTGGACCTCACAGGGTCCTTCATCAGGCAGGTCTGGGTCTGTTGCCTATATTTGGGGCCAACACAACAAACCCTACTTTCTCTACAATACAAGCAATCAATCATTTAATTCTCCATTGTTTCGGGGGGGTTCAACTTTTTCTCTCATTTATTAGCGTTGGACAGTAGAGAAGTGATTGCTCCATAAATTCTTCTCTGGTATGGCTCAGACTTTGGTTATCTTTTTATTTGCCTGAAGAAGGGCCTTGTGTGGCTCAAAGCTTGCATACTGTGACCAACAGAGATATTTTTTCTTTTTAATATTAATACACTCCCTCATGGCCATATTATTCATAAGACCCAGACTCTTGATTAACATACATTTTCTGAGTTCACAATCATTTGTTTCATTCTTGATAAGGATGGGGATTCATTGTGCTTTGAATCTTTATGGGATTTGCACATGGGTAAATGGAGCATTATTATCTTTTTAATATCCCAGTGCTGAGGAAACAGAAATAGACCTTTGATTGCAGTTCCATCATTGTTTTCTTGTGTTTTTATTTCCTCTATCCTCCACTCTTCCCTTTTGATGAACTTGCTTAGTCTTCCAGAGGTAAAAGTCAGAAACCTTGATGTCACCTTTAATACGGCCGTGTCGTCCGAGGAATGCACTAATGTCATTATTACGCATGCCCTCTTTCATCTTCAGAATATCTCCAGGCAACATCTTGTTAGCTCAGCACAATGCAAACTATCTTAGCACATGCCCTGATCTGCTGTAGTTGCTTTGTTAGGAGGGATGAGAGACCCAGCTGAAAGAACCAACATCAATCACCAAAAAAGGATGGCATTAGACTCGTCTTACAGGAACTAAATCATCTCTGCACGTTGCTCCACCTTAAGTAGCCTTCAGCTGACTCCCTACCACACGAACTGTTGTCCTCAACTTTCTACCGGTATGTCACAGGACGAAAGGGGAACATGGGTCTTGACCCCAGGTCTCCTAGGCAATGGTGGGATCCATGCTTCCACCAGGCTGCTGTAGTGAAACAGTGGAACTGCACTCCTATAGCTCCTTGCAAGTTTGGTTCCAACCTGTCAGGATCCTGATTAGTCACTAATAACCAACACCCTGATTGGACAGGGACTCCTATATAGCTTTCTGTTTCACAGAAAACCTATGTCCTGAACAACCAGACAGAGACCTGGCTTTAAAAGCTTTGCTATCTCCTGCACTCCAGGTCTCCTGCACCCCCTCTGGACCTGTCTAGAACTCATTCCCTGGACTCTAACCCCTGCCTACCTATCAGACTATGCCTCTCACTTGCCCCTTGTGAGAGGGGCAAGTGAGATTCAACTCTGGTGCCGGTTGAATCCGGCACCAGAAATTCAACAGGTCACCCGATTTTTGGGGCACCCTCTTTCAGTTCTAAAAAGGATGCCACTAAAAAAAAAAGAAAAGATGGTGAACATTTATTCATATTCTCCTCTGTCACAGAAGGCTGATCAAGAGAGAATGGTGCTTAAATTGGTTAAATAAATAGAGCAATTTAAGCAACATTCTGGTTAGATATTAGGAAACACTTCCTAACTGTGAGAACTGTTAGGCAATGGAATAACCTGCCCAGGAGGTTGGATGTTGGTGGAATCTTCTTCCTTGGAGGTTCTTCTTATAACCGGCCAGGACAACTGTCTGCCCACGATGCCGGAGACAGGGAGATCCGGCCATGGCACTGGGGGCTGGATTAAGATTCTATGACTGATTCTTGACTTACCCAATCAGGAGACATACCTCCTCTAACCCGTATGCCATACCAATACCAATCAGGTCAGCTCACCGTTCAGATAGTCGCCCAAGAGTCTTCATTACACCAACCGCGGGGAAAATAATGAGGTGCAGAAGTTATTGGGGGTGGATCATGTTCAAACTCCGAATGCATCCAAGAAAGCAGCGAGTTGAGCACCGAGTCAGACGGCAAACCCAAAAAGGAGGCTGATGTGGCCAACTCTGGAGGTCGTGGTTTGGGGACGGCAGCCTAAAATGAGTAAAAACATGATATTTGTTCCACTCCGTGTGAGTAGCCAACCATGTCGTACAATAATTAGGGCTAGATGAAGCCAAAGTGGCTAGACTCGCTGGAGAATAAGGAAGCGCTGGTCGTGTCGTCACTTCCCCCCCCCTTCCTTTCCATCCTTGTGCAAGCCGGCACCGCCTGATAGTGTTTAAGCGCACACATGTGGACCAGACTCCACTTTATACGGTTTGGAAACAACCTACGGGCATGTGGCTGCAATTACACCCTTCTCCCGGAGCGTGGGTATTTTCTTGTTGACTGCGGAATATGGCACGAGTTTATTCACTATACGAAGGTTACCACGAGATTTAAACCAGAACCCAGAATACTGAACCTGGCAACTCCAGAGGCTGCAAAGCTATTCTGGCTCCTTCCAGCTCAAGGGTCATGGCAAATGCCGCCAATACTTTGTCAGACAAAAGAAAGAGAAACTCCCCAAAGGAAACTGGTGGGTTTTGTTTTTCTTCTTCTGCCTCTTCTATGCGGTCACCTCACATTTTATATTGATTGTTGTGACAGCGCTGTTGGTGTCTGTCCAGGCCACACAGCGTTTTACTATCCTTACCTGGTTAGGTGGATCTCAGACTTTCATAACAGCTTCCCCCTCACTCCTGCTTGTCGGTCCATCCCCTACCATGCATCCTCTCCCCACCCTTTGCAACCTGCTCTGGCTTCCCCTCACTTCTCCCCCGACTCTCCCTCCCCCTTGCTACCCCACTTTTTGGAAATCCCCCCCCCAGCCCAATGAGAGTGCTCGTCAATGGTGCCCCTTCTCACGCTCCCTCAAAATACCTTCCACACACCCCAGCTTGAGAACCCTGGACACCCTGTAAGGTAGGTCATTATTCTTCCCATTTGACAGATTTCGAACCGAGGCTGAGAAACAGTGGGCTCCATGTCCTGCGGATCGCTGCGCATGAGCAAACTGCATGGTTCTGCATTGCGGGCACATTGTGCCTTGAGGAAACCATGCGTGTGCGTTCTCACATCATCTGTGGGATCGTGGCCAGTGACTTTCCCGAGGCTCCCCAGTGAGCGGATTTGAACCTTGGTACTACCAACACCACCTCTAGGCTGGCTATTACAATAGACAGATCGATTACCTTGCATGTAAAACTCCCAACCTTTCTGGATTCAGCACTGCTAGTACCAGTGGAAAATGCTTTGAAGAACACGCTGCCTATTATAGACAAGTGCCGTCCCCTCTACTAGCCTTTCAGAGAAATCTCTTGATACCGCTGATTTCATTAATACCCTGGCTGTACTAAAACGGCGTGCCCATTGGACAAATTGAATAGATTGCTTAGGACAGCAGCCTTGAAAGAGAGGGAAGGGCTGAAATGAGAATCTGTTTGTTTCTCACAAAAATCGAGAATCATTACTCGGGACGATCTTGGTAACAATTTGAGATCTCGGTGAAAACTTCGTCCAAGTTTACCATGTACCATTTACCGTGATACACCGTGTACCGCGTTTGTCCCGGTAACGTACATGCGCAAACTAGCCACAGGAGCTGTTCTGCGCATGCAGAGTCCTCTTCCAAGATGGTGCCAGCAGGGCCGCCACCATTTTGGAAAAGGGTAGCCATTTTGTGCACGTGCATTAGCAGGCTGAACACGGTGCAAGGTAAATCACAGTAAACGGTAGATGGTAAATTGTGGCAAATCAAGAAAAATTCTCAACTGAGAACGTGTTGAGAACAGGGGTATTCTCGCTTATCGATTCTTGCTAAAAATGAGTTGAGAACCGTGATTCTCTGTAAGAATTGAGAGAAAAATCAAGATTGAATTTCAGCTCTAGGTGTGACTGAAGGGTTTGTGCAACTTGGAGTATCCCAGGGTGTTGGAAATAGCCCTAGTGTTCCTGCCGGCGTGTGATGGGATTTGATCTTACTTAGATATTTGCATGCAATTTTACTTGGGCTTCTGGTTGCATTTGATTTCATTTGGGGAGTTCATGGCATGTGGTGACATTTGATTTTGGGCAGTTGACATTTGATCCAACTTGCTCATTTGATTTAGGGAGAGAGGACAGAGCGTGGGATGAAAAGTGGTTTTAGAGGAAGTAGGACGGAGACAGAAGGGCTTTGTGTTGCCGATTGGCATTTCAGTGGCTAGACTTTGATATCACTGCCTTGCGGGGGCGTAGCTACAGGTGGAGTGAGTAGGGCTTTCAGAGGGGCTCAGTAGACCCAGGCCCATCAAGGTTTCTCTCTGCTGCAGCTGCCTATGCCTTTCCTCATGAGCCAGGATCCGGCGCCATGTCTGTCAACCGCTGACAGTCCCTGCAGTGCTTCACATCCCCCCATGCCTCCCCTCCCCTTTATCTCCTCCCCCCATGCCTCAATCCCCCAAACCCTGGTATCTTGCTTTCCCCCTGTCTCTCCCCGCACCCCCATCTTGCTTGGTATGGGGCCCAGCAGGGGTGTTGCTAGCTACTGACAAGATTTGGGGCTCAGGCCCAAGGAATTACTAAGGAACATACTAAACTATGCTCTGCTCCTCTGTCCTGGCCCCTGAGATCCAGACTTTGGGGGAAACATTTAGGGTCTGTGTGCTGTGGACCCCCCCTTAGCAACCAAGGCCTAGTAATTGGAGTGCCCCAGGGCCCCGTTAAACCTACCTGTGCCCCTGGTCGTGGTTTACTCAATCATTCCAGGCACCTGTATAGATTTACAAATGTAAGTTCACATGAGAGCTCGTGCAAAATACAGAGTATGCTGAGAAATGATGAAATGGCTGAACTAAACATTTCTGGACTCAGTCCCCCATGCATGGTCAAAGGTTCAAATCAAGAAGGAAATCAAGGCCTTGGTTAGGTGAGCACCTACTATCTACCATGCAACAGCGAAGGCTGAGAGCTGAAACAGGTACTTGATTTGATACCCACAGGGAATACACTGCAGTTTAGGGTACCATTTCAGGTATCCAAATTGGTATCTGAATATCAATCGAGTACTTGGAAAACCAAAATTCTGGTTACCAATTTTTCAAGTACCCAAGATTACTTGAAAACCCAAACTAATAATACCCTCAGAATTTCTGAAATCTAGGACAAAATTGGGACAAAAATTGGTATTTTGGTATACTGGTTGTCGGTATTTCTTGTACCCAACTGAAAACTGGAAAAGTACCCAAAATGCTCAGTTCAATTACTGGAAAGTCAACAGGTATATCTGTTTTTGTGGGTACCTTTTCATCTCTACAAAGGATGCCAGATCACAGGGCAAAATGTGAGCTTTGTGAAGGCAGAAGGGGAAAATCCTTTGTCTGTACAAAATTCTCTTTACTTCAAGTCACGTTTTCCCTATAGCAAATAGGCCGAGCTTACGAGGCTTCATTCTCTGTCCATTCATGAAACACTCATTCTCCCCCTTCAAGCCCCCCACCATCGCAGAGTGCAGCCAGCTCACAAACAGCCACAATTTCATCACCGATTCCACACCACACACGGCCTGCCCACACGGGCCTGATGAATTCAGCAGAACCAAAAGGAAAAATGTCACCAAAGTGGGAACCCCCCGATAGAGTCTCTGCATCGGCAAAACATTTGTATCAATATGGGTAACTTTCTCCGCGCAAGTTAATCTCCGGTGACAGCAAATGCTGCCCTCTGTCCAAACGTTTGACAGGGTCACATGACGAGAAAGCCAGGGAGATAGATTCAGCCATCGGTGAGTGACAAGGTCACATGATCACTTGGTGACCCTGCCAGAGAGTATGAATATAACTGACACTTTACCCAAAATGTTTAAATAGTCGGAATCCCAGTGGAAAACTTCGGGCCTTTTTCGAAGAAGGCAGAGGAGGAGTTGCCTGGAGGATTGCTATTTTCTTGCCTAGATATTGGTGGTGGTTTGGGTTATTTTAATTATTTCTTTCTTTGGCCTAAAAGAAGACTATTCCTGGCCTAGTGAAATTCAGAAAACCATGGGACGTGGATTTGGAAACATGCATTTCTTTTATTGCTACTCTTAAAATGGACTCAGTCATGGCTTTAGGTCTCTCTGGAAGTATTTGACCAACACATTAGGCCATGATGAAACCTTTCACACAGTAGCAGGTAGAACTGAAATGAATATCCACACAAATGGGCATACGTTTTGAATTTCTGGTACCCAAATCAACCTGCAGTGTCTGGCTACTAACTGGTGCCCGATTTGGATATCCTATGTCCTGAACTATCTACTTCTGGTCCCAGAATATTGACTTTGGGTCCTAATTGTTTGAGTTTCCATCCTGTTTGACCGATTGGTAGCTAGAAAATCGGCAATGGAAATTACCATTTTTGGGGGGTAGTCCGGCAGTCAATCGGTGGTTGGGTATCCTATTAAGTATCCAATGCAGTTCTCGAAAATGCTGATACTACCTGTGTGTACTAAACTAGGCTTCAGGCTCAAAGCTTTACTTCTCTGTAATCAATTTTGGCTCATGTACGGATAATATGAAGTGTGCCTTGATCAAATAACTAAAGCAATACGAGAAGAGATCACACCTAGGAAAGGAGATTTGTGAATGCATAATCTTTACCAATCACAATGTATTGGGTCACATAAATTCTCTCTCAAAGCAACAAGAAGTCTACAGCTATTATCCAAACTGTCTTTCGCATTCTAATTTGTAACAGCTGACAGTAACTTATTTATTTTTCAATTTAATGCCCCACCCCTCCTGCCATCAGGCAGCCTGGGACGGCTTACAATATAAAAACACAAATAAAATGAAATATAAAACAATTTTTAAAACTGCCAAAAGGAGGGTGACATTTAGCACCACCACACCCCTCTTCCACCCCCCCCCAAACGCCTGGCAGAACAGCCAGCTCTTACAACTTTTCCGAAAAGAGGGGAGGTCCGAGGCCAGATGCAGGCCCACCGGGAGTTCCACAGCCGTGGCGCAGCCACCGAGAATGCCCTCTCCTGCGTGCCCCCCCGGAAAACTCGTGGGACCTTGAGCAGGGCAACCCTGGATGACAGCAGGGATCGATCCAGTACCCGAGGGGGGGATGAGGCGGTCCCGCGGGTAGGCAGGACCTAGACCGTTTAGGGCTTTTATAGGTCAAAACCAACACCTTGGACTGGGTCCGGAACGCTACTGGCAGCCAGTGCAGAGCACGGAGCACCGGTGTTATGTGCTCCCGGTGGCGCAATCCCACCAAGAGACAGGCCGTCGCATTCTGCACTAGCTGCAGCCTCCGAGCCGTTGTCATGGGTAGCCCCACATAGAGCGTGTTACCATAGTCTAGTCTTGTCTAACTTGCTGCAAGATAATGTTTGATATGTGTCATGCTGCTTTCCTTATGTTTTAAAGCAGCATTCCGTCATAAAATAATACCCCCTGAAACCAGTATCGACTTCAAAATCCAGAACAGAAAAAACATAGGAAAGTAACCAGCTTGTATGTATTTATTTCACACCGATTCAAGACACCAAACATACGCAGGAAAATAAGGAACCCACAGTGACATCACTTTCTTAATAACTTTATTATCAGAGAACTTGTGCAGAAAAATAGAGTGGATTTTTAAAAACAAAAATAATTAAAAAAATGTATGAACAAATTCTGACCTTTTAAAAATGTTCTGGAGAAGACTGTTTACAAGTTTTTACATGGTCAATAAAAATCCCCCAACAAGGATTTCCCACTGAAATCTGGTACAGAAATCTCTACATCAAACATCTGTTCCATTTCTCTTTTGCATCTTCCATACAAGGAGTAGGAAAGGAAACCAAATAGCATCAATAGAATGGTTGGATCCATACAATTCTGCTGCCCAGTTACATACACTGTTCAAATAAGTTAGGCGTCATACACCAGGCAATTTCCGACAGACCTTTCTATGACAAGACTGCCAGTACTTTCTATGGTCGTTTTACTTACATCAAATATGCAGCCTTTGAACAAAATACGAAGTACCCAGGTATTTCAGGGAAATGATGAAGGTAATAGTTAATTAACCAAAGCCGACCCGTGAAAAACAAGCCATTTTGGGGTCTGGTCTTCAAAAATGCTGTGTACCCTAGCATTCCCGTGGAGAAGAATGTGCACTGCCATGTGTTACTATCCTAACGGCAGCGGGATGCTTTGAAAGCTCAGTATCTTGTTGAGCTACCTAAAGTGGCAGTTCTTTGCTCTTGAGCCTTTTTGAAGATCTGGCCCCTAATTTTTCCAAATTTGTTTTTTTTTTTTTTTTTAAATGAAGGCCCATTTGAAACCGATGACAAAGCCCATTTCTTCTTGGGGGTATAGACGAGGAACACGTGTTAAATTAGCAGACGACCACTCTGAGGTTGAAAGGAGGCCACTTGTAATTGAGGAACAATGCAACACAAAAGCCAACACTGCTCTATCAATGGATTTTGTTCTACCAGCCCAGTGTGGACTTTGTATTTCGGTTTTCACTGGCGATCATTAACTGTCCACTGATGGCAAATAGAAACGAGGCATTGGGAGTCTCCCCTGCCCTAGCTTCAAAGGTTATCATAGGCTAATGATTAAGGCATACATTGAGACATAATCAGCATGGCATGATGGATGCATTTAACATTATATCTCTCATGCCACACACAATGCGTTAGTGTTGTCGTAGAAAATGTTTCTTTTGAACAGCTTAACTGATGGCAGCAATTTACCAACATGGACGAACTCCTGCGCTGAACTCAAGGGGGAGAAAGGTGAACTTTCAAGAAATCATTGAGATACATTCCCTTTCTAATCCATTTCCCATATACCATCTAGGATCTGAAGCAGAAATGTCCTACGACCTTGCTTGGACCTCTTAGTGCTATTTTAATTACTGACGAGATAAATCTGCCCCCTGGACAAGACAGAGAGAGAAATACTTGAAGACAGACTGGCCACTATTAATGAAGAAGCTCATGTTAGCGTTCAAGTTGCAAATTGGTAAGATACATCCCCAAAACGATGTAGGCAAGAAGGACGCCTCATCTGTCCATAAAACACATTTGGGCTATCGGGAGACAACAACAACAAAAATTGACATTTCATTGAATTTTCTCGGCTTTTCAAAATCAGAGTTAAAGCTGCAATTTTCATTCAGTACACTTGCAAACCGTATTCATGGAATTCAAGTAATTGGTTTCAGATTAATTTCCAGAGTATGATGGTTTTTAAAAATACATATATATTATAAAACACAATGACAACATAGTGTTTGATACTTAACAGTGACAAAGACCTGGGTGAACTTGACGGATATACGTAATGAAAAAATACATTCCCTTTGAAACGAACTCAACTGGCCATTACAAAATAACTTAACAGAAACCATAGCGCAGCAAGCAGTGAGGCTACCCATCCCCATAGTTAGTCCATTACACTTAAAACACTGCATCCCATTTTGGAACTCTTGAGTTGACCGGGGCCGCTGAATTCAATGGGGTTACTCTTGAAAGATCCATCAGATTTCCATCTTGGTTACCTTTTCCTACAGGGAAAAGGTTTGTTGTTTTTTTGTTTTGTTTTTCCCATTATTATCCTGGTCTAATGAAGTTCGGATTTCACCTGGACAACCCCACAAGTGGCTGTTCTCCAATGCAATGAATGCAAATACTTGACCTCAGGGGCTGTGGGGCAGCAATTAGTTTAAGCAGGGGGTTTGTGTAACACTTCAAAAGTCTTAATCCGTGCGGTCAGCCTTGGCACGGCATTTGCCAGAACCTATTGAGTAGTCTTAATGAGTCTGCAAAGCAAGCTTTCAATGCATTTTGGGTCGCTTCAGATGCTTTAAATGGCATAGTCTATATGGTATTGTGTCGCTTTAGAAAGGCCCAGGGTTTTAAGAAAAAAGTATGGCTCCTCTTTTCACAAGGCAGACACAAACCATCTTTCAGACCTGGGACCCTTAACGTTTTGCATATCAATATGGCTCTGGCTGAATGTAGCCACTCAGCTGGGAAATAGGATCACTATCGGAGTTTCCAGGCTTTCACAGGCACTTGGGAAACTTTAAAGCCCTTCGCAGAGAATAATTTGGTCGAATGTCGCGGCTGGAAACAAAAGGTAAACAAGCAGGGCGCAGTCCATCATGGGGACCTGCCAGCGAAAGTGACAACAGCCTCCAGCAGCTCTGACATCCAACCCCCAGCAGGCTAGCAGAGAGGGCACTCTCATTTCCTTGGCCTGCTCGCTTCAACAGAAATCAACACGCTCGCCGGGAGCAAGTTCCTGATGTGGGGATGAGCGCCCTCAATTCCCAACGGCTGAATGGGGCTGCAGCCCCCACTAGGAACAAGCCCCCAATTGAGCATGCATCTTCACCAGAGGTGACAAAGAGGTTCATCGGTGGGTTTGCATGAAACTTTTCCGATAATCACACTGAACTGTAGAACTATAGAGGCAATTAGGGTGGGTGGGAGAACATGGGGGGCAGGGGAGAGAATGGGGAATTGCTCAGCACCCCAAAAACACAAGGAGGTTGGGAGCACCAAAAGAAAGATCCAATTTTTAAAATGATGAGCACACAACAGCTCCAACTGCATTACTTAGGACCAGATTTCCAGACCAGTTTAAAGGGCTGGGTTAAAGCAACAATGGAATCTTCCAAAAATCAGGTCCCAGCTATGAATTCTGAGCTTTTGTTGGGGGTGGGGGAGAGATTTAGTGGAAATGGGTAGAGAAAAAAAATGCTCACTTTTTCCCTGACTTTGAGCAGTGCACACATGACCTGAATGACGATAGAGCACCTTCCCCCCCCCGTTTCGTGTATCTCATTTATTTTCTTTTTTCGGTCATTTTGGTTTTCATTTATTTTGTTGGTTTTCACCAGGAACAATGAAAGTTTGATGGGGCAAAACTTAATTTCCATCGTTCCTGGTGGGAAAACTAACAGAAATGGATAAAATAAATTAAGACTGAAATGGACAAACGGAATGAAAACAAACAAAATACCCAAAATGTGCTTGATTGAATAGTGTTTGCTCCTTGAGTTGTTCATTTCGGGGTTGGATCATCGATTCGATGGGTTTGCTTGTTTTTGAGGGTATTCATTTCACAGGTCTAGCTAGATTCATTTTAGTACAACACTGCTACAATCAGTATCAAATATGCCAGCCAGCCAACATCCTCCCTGCACCAAGAAAAAAAAATCCTCTTTCAAGTCTTCTTCTCAATACATAAATAGACAAGCTGTTTGTGTTTAAGTTAGACATAAAATTGATTCGCGTCATTGTGCCCTTTGTTTGGTCGGTAAACAGATTAGTCCACTGTCTGAAATAGACTAACGCGCCAAACGCTTAGACTGCTTTAAGCATCCTCCATACAAAATAAATGCCACACCGAAGGGGAACTGGAGGGAAGAAAAACAAAAACAAAGCAAAGCTTCGACGGGACTCTTGTTGTAGGGAAAAATGAAAGCGCGAGAAGCTTTTGCGGACTTGTTTTGCAAGTCAAGCCAAAGCGACCCAAGTGGAGGATGCCAGATGCAAAACTGATTTGGCGTTTGGCAGTTATACTCAGAATACATCGGAAAAGAGCAGCCTCTCCAGCGGATACTTCAGAAAAGAGCAGCCTCTCCAGTTATGGTACAGCTACAATGCCTAACCAAAAGAGTAGAACATTTTCATCCAGAGATTTCAGCCATGGCGCTTTGACCACGCGTGTTGGAAACAGGATGACGAGAAAGCACCATTTGTTATGACAGGATGGCCAACTTAGGGAATAAAACAGAACCATAAACATTCAAAACAATGTCCTCTGCTAAGGTGTAATTGGCTAATTAAAGAGAGACCTAAAAGCCATAATATGACAATTAGAGGTTAATGAAAAGTTCCCCCACTCTTTAATTACGGAGAAACGGATTATTCCAAACACATAGTTCTCTATCCTCCCGAGGGTGGGTTTTATAGTTGCAGATCTGGAAACTTGCTGAAAGTAGAGCTTAAGTGGGTACTTAACGTTTTTGAATACTGCATTGGATATCCAATGGGTTAGCCGGATACTGATCGGGTACCCTGGTGTATCCACCTGGGGCATGAAGGGGGTAGGACGACTTTCCAGCTACAGGCACATTTGGTCAGTGACCCTCTCTGACCCAGAGAGTGGTGGCCACTGTCTCCCACCCCGGGCTCGGTAGCCACCACACTGCCCGCAGGTCTCTTTTCACCTCATGCCAGTGAAATGGTGTCCTGAAAACCACCATCTATCAAGTGTCCAAGCTTCTGGTTCGTCAAAGTGTTTAAGTCGGGCCTATCCAGAAGTAGGTGTTGTTTGCCATGTTGGTCCAAAAGACAAGAGCGATGAGATGCAAAACAATTGAGAAAATGCCTCTTATCAGGCTTACTTGTGTTGGCGTGTGTGTGTGACAGCTTTCAAGCTTCACAGAGCTCCGTCTTCTCGGACAGAGAAAAAAAGCTCCGTGTAGATCAAACGCTTGTGCACGCTCACCGAACGCTGGTGCACGGTCTCCAACAAAAGTTGATCCAATCAAAGACATCATCTCAATAAATGAATCCCACTTCATTTATCAAGATGCCCAAGTGTTAGAGTGAGCACCTGCTTAAGCACTCGGTTGAATATGGGATGGTCCAGATTTCCAAGAGAGGCCACATTCTGCAACATTACTACATCTAGAGGTGCAACAAAGAGTGAATTTGTTTTTCATAAATATTATTTGAAATGTTGGTAATTAGCAAATTGGGTATTCACACCAAATATTTATTTGTTGCTAGTCCTATTTGCTCTTAGCAAAATGATGGTTTTTACAGAGAGAGCCCATTCACAGATGGGTAAGACCTCTCTAGGGGTCCTGACCCATCTTTAGGGAGCCTCTGGTTAAGTGCATCAGATTAAAGCTGGAATGAGTATCCACTACTATCNTTTTTTTTTTTTTTTTTTTTTTTTTTTTTTTTAAACTCCCTCCCTCTATCCAGACTGGCTTGTGGTAATTCGGTAAAGAGTAACGCAGTAAATGGTAACATGTTAATGTGGTAAATGGTAACACTGGGCATTCTGGTTTGGCGGTTAACCTCCACGGTTATGGGAAAGTTGCTGAATAACCGCAGAGCATACTGGAGATTAACTGCAGATTTATTTATTATTTTTTGCTGTCAGTTTCAGCTCTTTGTAGGATAGGATGCTAAATAACCAAACCAATCTTCACTACAAGGGCCAGATGACAGTGGATATAAAGTAAAGTTGTAGCTCCGTTGCTCAATTTTGCCAACCCAAAATGTTCAGAAATCGTGACTCGGATTCTGCAAAATCATGAGTGGCTTAAAATCATGAGATTTTTTTAAAAAAAATAATCTTTTTTTAAAAGGAGTATGCTTATGGGGTTTTACTTGACTTCTGATTAAAAATTTTTAAAGTACTACAGGCTCACACTTTTATGTTCTCTTCACAACCCAGGGCTGATATTGAGCTGGTCTTGCCTAACTGGTTATTCAAATCATACTGGTGTCCTCCGGCTCCTTCCCCTGCCTCAGACAGAACCGGTTAGTGATTGCATGGAATATTCAGCTGGTCTGGCCGAACCGGTTGCTAAAATCATTCGGCTTTCCCCCGGCCCCCATCCCTCCCAGGTAGGACCAATTTTTCACCACGTGGAATATCACCCCTCACAACCATGAGGTCTAGTCATTTACTCCTTTAAATAAAAAGGAAACACCACCACAATTTCTCATTTTACACAGTGCTTTTACCATCATTATCTACTTAAATCTTGCACCATGCATTTGAAGTACAGTAGGTTAGTATTCTTCCCATTTTACAGACAGGGAAATGAAGGCCCAACACTCTCCACTGAGTCCATGGCTTAGTCAGGATTTGAACACAGGTCCATTAGCTTTCAAGTAGCTGAACGTAACCTGTTAACCTAGACCAATTCTTGCAAGTTTAGATTTTCCCCATGTCACCTGAAGTGACATTGCTGACTGAGACTGCATTCACATTCAATTTCTTGTGCGCAAATGTAATCACATGTGTTTTAACTGTTTCCTCCCCCACTTTAAACGTTTCCACGGGTATTGCTGTGAACATTGCCAACTTTTAAAAGCCTGGCATCATTTCCAAGGACCATACAGCAAACACAAAAACATAATGGAAAGGAGACCCACTGCCTGTCCACAAAATCCACGACTATGATTTAGATGGACTGACAGCAGGATGAATCCTTTCACACATTACCCCAAAAATGCAACTGAGGGAATAAGCGTGACTGTTAAACCCTAGTTTACAAGTTAAATATTTTTCATTGAACGCACATTTAGAGCTGAAATGGATACCTAATTTAGTACCCGGGGAGGGGCATAACTCCTGCATTTAATACGTGAAAAACTGGTCATTTCTGTTATCGATTTTCCGGCTACCGATTGGTAAATCAGGACGGAAAACCAACACATTGGGGCCAGAAGTCGTCATTTCAAGACATTGGGAACCCGAACTGGGTCCTAACCAGGTAACAATTAGTACCATATATTTGGGGGTCAATTTAGGTACCAGAAATACGATGGGGATACCCGGTTTTGCCAGTACATGTTTCACCCCTACACTCATCGGGTCTGTGGCACCCCACAGCCTAAATTTTCACACAATTAAAAAAAAACCCAAAAAAACAGTGGGAATATATTTTCACGCAGAATGAGTGTCTCATGAGAATGCAGCCCAAGCTCTACCTCGATCAGCAGGAGACGTGCAACTAACTGATCTTCTGAATGGGCAGCACACGTCGCACGTGCGACTTTGACGGGACTCATGTCTGTGCTTGTCAGTACAGGCGTTACACCCGTGGAGGATCACATCCGAAACTTTGAGGGTTGGCTGATTGCTTTTACACCATCTGAGAATTTAGCCCATGTTTTTAATTAGGGTGTGGTGGGGGGGGAGGATATCCAGTCCTTAAATGTCATGCTGCCAATAAAGGGGGTTGCTTAGCTGCTAGATGCAGGGTTAGGATGGATGGTTTTGAACGTTACAACATCATCAGACATGTCGTCAAGAGAGCAGCAGCAGTAGCGGAAAACCAGCAACGATTTCCAAAGCTTTATTGTGAATTTGTAGCACCCCTTGTCGCTACGCACCCACATGATCGCACTCATCATCACGCAACTTTCCTAGTTAATACAGATTAGCACGATTTATACGGAAGAATATTTAATCTGATCTGAGTTGCTTTTCTTTCTTTCTTTTTTTTAAGCATTTATCGGTTTCTGTATTTCTTAAATATTTCTCTCTACTCCTCGATACAGGTACATTTCTCCCTGGTAAGAGGTTCGATATAAATTAGAACAAGGGGAAGAGTCTCTCGGAGCTTGGCTTCAGACGCTCCCATGCGCTAGAGTCTCTGGCGTGACGGCAGACAGCAAGCGCGCCAACGAACCGCGCAGCTCTGCCAAGCGGCCCCATCACCCCTTTCTCCCTCTGCTGCAGTTTCATCTTCCCCTCTCGGGAGAAAAGGCCTCTCAGTCCCACCCAAAATCCTGCCCTGTCATCTGGTAGAACTTCATGTTGAAGGGCCGGTAGAACTCCTGTAGACGTTGGATTGCGTGCTCATCGATTTTTGGATGAGGCCGCCCTTTGGATTTTCCCAAACAGCGAGGCCTACTGCTCCCTTCAGGCTTCTTCAGGCAAGGAAAGCCCTTGGTTTCATTGAAATAAAAATGTTTGTCCGTCACCACCCTCTTGAGACCCAAAAAGTCTTGCACCCGGCCCATCTCCCCAGCTGGGTCACTCACAAGTCTCTCCCCACTGACAAAGAGGAATTTGGACAAGGGGAAATACTGCAGCCAGTTGTCCAGGTGCTTGGCGTAGATGCCTATCCGAACCGCGCTCCAGGTGGTATCGATGAGCCCCGTGCTGAGGTTCTTGAAGGCCAAGGCCTCGAAGCTGGGGATGGTGGGGTTCTTGGAGAGAGTCTGAGTGTAGTCGGAGATGGCCCGGGTGACTGGGTTCCTCACGACCACAATCAACTTGGTGTCCCTGGACATGTTGTAAATGCGCCTTGGGGCCTCCCTGGTCACAAAGTAACTAGGGGTCTTCTCCATGCTGATCTGTCCCTCGAGAGTCCTGGGCATCAGGTTCCTATGGAAATAAAAGGACAAATGGTAAGAAATCATCCAGCTTTGACCACTGAACCAGGCACATAAAAAGCAGCCAAAATTGCAGTCATCTTCAGTCAGTCAACAATGTAAGGAAGGGATGGGGAACCTCTTCTCTCTCCTGGGCCATGGTTTAAATTAGCGCACGCTCCATAGGCCAAATAGAAATTGGGGTGGGGCTGCTTAAGGGGTGTGCTCAGAATGGGGGAAAGAAGGGGGAGGGCCAGGTCATGAATCTGTGCCCTCAATTAGGGCTGGCTCTAAACAGCCCTTCCATTTTCACGGTTCTGCAAAAATGGAATTCCTATTGGCCATTCAAAATGGCGCTCGGCCTTAATGGTGCTGCTGCCATTTTTGCATGTGCAGAGCCTCTGGGCTCCATCTTGTGCCTGTGCAAAACAGACATCATTTTTTCAATCATTCCAGCAATCGAACGTCAGAACCATCGTTGGTTCCGATGTTCAGAAATGGTTCAGAAATGAACCATCGTTCAGAAATGGATTTTCACCTCAACCATCACTCCACCCACTTTCCTCGAAAGCATGACATCTTCTCCACTCCCTTCCCTTAAGATCACTCTTTCAGTGCTTGAGGGGAGGGACTGGATCTGTAGGCCCAATCCAGGAACTGGAAAAGGGCCAAACAAGAACCAGCCAAGTGGATTGAATTTGGTCCATGGGTCGCAGGCTCCCCATTCCTGATGCGCCCTCCTCACCTTTCCTCGCAAGTATCTTTATGGTTTTCGCCTATGGACCTGGGGAAAATGGGGAGGATTTCACATCCAAATTGACCAGGGCACCATCTTTCCTCTCCTGTCTACCAAGGGGATCCTCTTGCTACCAGAGGCATGGTAAGAGCAGTAAGCCAGGTGACTTCATCTCTACAGGCATGGGGCCCCTTGGTAAAACTGTATTTCTGTGCTGAACTGGCAGCAATGGGGGGTGGGTGGGGGAATGCGGTGAACATGGGGCAAAGCGATAAATACAAATAAACACGAATCCTAAAACACAAATACAAACACTTGACCCTGTGCAAAGCCCTAACTATGATCCTTTCGTTTTAGAAATCCAAATGTTCTCCCACATTCTTGCTAAGAAGAATCCTGCTGGACTATAGCCACATCCCGGACATCACTCCCCATGGGAGCTGTGAAGATAACGCTTCGTACGGAGATGAGACCATGGCCCGTTCCAGCATTGGTCTCCAAGAGGGCTAAGCAGGAGACTGTGGTCTCTATTATCACGTCCTAATCGAAGAGTTAGGAAATTCAACCACCCTTCTAGAAGCACACACACAGTCGCAAATCCCTTCCTCATAGTAGTTCTCAGTCCGATACACTCTCGGAGACAACGCTTGCTTTTTCCTTTTATGGTGTCTCTAAATACCAGTTTGTTTTCGTGGGAGCTCATTTTAATTTGCCTGCCAGCCAGTGAGAACCAGAGAAATGGGATCTGTTTAGACCAGCAACGGGGAACATTTTCCTTCCTACAGGCTATTCTGAAAATCTGTATAAGCTCTGCGGACCACATGGCAGTTATGGAGAAGGGAGTTGAGCTCTGGAAGAGGGAAGAGTCAGGATGATAGGAATCTGTGTCATGGATCCATCCTCTAACCTTGTGTGCATGCCTTCAATCTCCATTCCCTTCCCCATAGCTCACTTCTTCAGTGGGCGAGGGTAAACAGCTGTGGCGGGCCAGATTTGGATCGCAGGCCACAAAATCCCCTGATTTAGTCTCTCAATAACACTGTGCCATCTGAAAGGTCATGAACGGCTAGCCAGGCAACATCCTTTTGGGGTTCAACAGAGTCATGCCAATATTTCCCGTACCGATAAAAAGTTTCATTCAACCAAACACCCTAACTAGCCAAGACCAGGGATGCGGAACCTTTTTCCCCTTGGGGGTCACTTTGAAAATCAGTACAAGCTCTGTGGGTAGAATTGAAGTTGGGGTTGGGGTGTGTTCAGGAAAAGGAGGGTCCAGGGTCATGGATCTGTACAATGGGTCCATCCCCTCTCCTTGTGGGCAAACCCTCCTCTCTGCTCCCTTCCCCTGAGCGCAGGCTTTCAGCACTTCCAATCTGTAGTTGTTGGCAGACAAGGAAACACGGGATTTACTTTCCGCTTAATGAATTAACAGATTAAAACATGTATCCCCACAAGTCCAGTGGGTCAGCCCTGCCCCTGGATAAGCGGAAACATGGGATACACTTGCTGCTGATTACACCTGGGATGAATTTGACCTTCCTGAAGAGAAGCCCCAAAGCTTGGTCGACGCCAAGATTTCATCCTGGTTGCGTGCGCCTTCCGTTCACTGTACCCCCTGGGTTTGAAGCGGAAGTGGCTTCCTGTTTCCTTAACTGTCAAAGTCACTTCAGTGCTGTGCGAGTATCAGAGGCAAAGGGCTAGTCCAAGCTGCCCAGAATTCATGAGGGAAGAATTATCCAGTCAAGTTGCATAAATATCAGAGCAGGCCAATAATGGCCTACCCAATGCAGGTCACTGGAGGCTGCTACACTGGAGGCCAGTGGGCTTACTGGAAAATAATGAGGGAGAAGAGTAAGAGGGGCGAAGGGGATGCGTTAAATGAGCTGTATCGTTGGAAAGAGGTTGGAAAGAGAGTTTGAGGGATATCAGAGTTTTAAGGTGGGTAACTGGGGGTCAATGCAACAGGACTTACTTTCTTCCACCAAAATGAGCCATATTCGGTGTTCCAAGTCCTTCAGCTCCCCATATATAAATTAAATAGTAGGGATGGGACTATCGGCGAATTATTAGTTACTGGTTTTATTGGTATCAAATTAATCCGATATCGGATTTACCGGTATCGGTATATCGGTTTTTTAACACTGCCGATTTTTCAGATCTTTAACATTGCAGCCGTTGTTAAAATGACCACAATGTTAAAGATGCGAAAAGTCGGCAATGTTAAAAAACCGATACACTGATACTACCGATATTATTGGATTAATCCGGTATTGCCAATTATCAGCATTATCGGAATAATCCGATACCGATAGTTCCAACCCTAATAAATAAGAACACAACGCAGTTCACATACCCCCACCCTATCTGGGAGGCAGGGGCCTGGTAAAGCAGACACCCTGGACTGGTCCAATCTTGGTCAACCAGCTCCTCTCCCCCTCAGGATCTTGCTGAAATGGGCAACCAGATTATTATTTTTTTACTGATGAGTAATACCGGCCAATTCTTGGGTACCTGGCAGCAGGGCCGGCCTTCCCACAGGGCAACTGCCCTGACCCCTGCTTTTTTCTCTACTTCTGGGGCCTGACGTAGCTGTCCCCAGAAGCAGCCTGTTGACGTGGAGCTATTAGGCCTGCCCCGCACGGCGCACTCCGGATTTTCCGGCGTGACTGCACGCGGGGCCGTGAGTGGGTGCTCCGTGGCTCACAGTAGCGTGCATCACCCTGCTCTGCCTTCAGACAGGTGGCTCCTGGGTGGCTATGAAGGGTAGCATCTCGTCTGAAAACACCCAGTAAGTGTGAAAACCACCAATAAAACCACGTCTCGTCACAAAACAGCCCTGAGCAGTACAGAGGTCAAGAATTTTTCTTCCCAATTGGCAGATAGGGAATTAAAGCAGATTGATATTGACTTGCCAAAATCCCACCCCACCCCCCTTTTCTCCCGAGTCCATTGTCAAGCTGGGAGTCTGCCATTTCTAAGTGCCGCCCTTTAACCACGGGATCACATGGACCTCCAGGCGTTGCCCCAACTTTAGGGAGGGGCTGGGTTGCACCCCAAATTCCTCCCCCCCAGTATCTCTCTCTCACACACACACACACACACACACACACACACACACACACACACAAACCCAGCCCCGGAATCTTTAGCACAAACGAAAACGTCCTTTACTGGCGCATTATTGACATGCTGATAAATATTTACCGAATGTTCAATGGCTTTTTAATTTTCATTTGGTGAGAAATGCAGCTTGTAATTGTAAGGGATTCATTCAGTCCCACATCGCTGTGATGAGAGCTCCCGTCATAATGATGGACGGAGAAGTCACGGTAATATTACTGCTGAAATCAATTGTCGGACGAGGTCAGCATGGGCTGGGGTGGACACTGCGCAAGCAACTCCTCCAGTTAAAAATAATTCCCAACATCCAAGGTGGGACCAAAAATGCAAGCACCGACATAAGATGGTACTGAATGTAGTAATACCCACATTTTAGGTACCATGTGATCAGGTATCTGAATACCTGGAAAACTGCTGATTTCCATTACCGGTATACCAATTTTTCGGTTACCAATCCAAAAATCAGGACTGGAAGTCAACATTCCAGGATATTTTGGGGCATCGGGTACCCAAATTGGGTCTAAACGGATTAGTACCTGAAATCTCCGGATCGATTCAGGTACCGGGAATCTGGTACACCCATTTTTGTAGGTATTCCTTTCAGCTCTAATCCAACCCTGCTCTTTCCTTGGCCGACTCCCTCTTTCCTCTCTGCGAAAGGATCCCTTATCCTAGAGCATTACTGTTTCGGGCAGGGAAGACATGGCGTTTTCTTAAAATTGGTCAGTGTAACCCTGCAAGGTGATTTCTGGACACTCCAAGCCACCAAAATGTTGTGTTCAATGAACTATTAATAACAAATTCAAAGTGGTAACCTTTTTTGATTACTGAATTATCCCTTGGCAGAAGGGGGATCAATGCTTATATTTGCTAACAAGCAACATGAGTCAGATTTCCAGCTGGTGATCCACCCTAGGTTGCTCAGTCATGCTTCTGTCGTCTACACTGTCTCAACCTTCAGGATCCCCTTCTTTCTTGTAAGTAAAACTAAGCACCTGCAACTTCTCACCTCCATGAAAGTCTCGCAGCTAAAACTGAGATGGGTCTCTCATACCCACAGTTAACCCCAGCATTTTGGGGTACTGTTTTGGGTACCGGAATACTGACCGAGTACTTGAAACACCAAAATTTCAATTACTGATTTTCTGAGTACCAAAAATTACCTGAAAACCAGGGATGGGGATTTTGGTTAAATCGTCCAATAATGGCGGTTTCAGATTTAAAACCCTAACCCCAAAAATCAAGCCATTGCTTTTTGCCTTCCACCTCCCCCCACAGCGACTTTGGGCATCGACTTCAACCGTAACTTAAGCTTCAGCTTAACGTAACCGGCACCGATAACCGCGCAGTTCAGTTCGCTACGCTCTGATGCGGTGCACGTGTTTCCTCTTTGGCTTAGCTGGTTGCACTTGCTATGGTTGAAAAAGACCCCAAACAAAAAAAAACCCAAACCAAAATTAGAGCTGAAATTCAGAAAGAACCGAAACTTCACCCGGCATTTCCCCCCTTACTGAAAACCCAAAATACCACACCCCAAATTCCTGATATCTGGATGTGTAAAAAACTAAAAATGGTATGTGTGAGAGAGACTATGTATTTATTTAGATTTATATGCCACCCTTCCCATTAAGGCTGAGGGTGGTTTATTACAACCAATCCTTTCCCTACCACCCCCACCCAATTCCAACCAACCCTATCCCTGCCTGCCAAATGTCCTGGCTAAACAGAAAGGTCTTGCACCATTTCCAAAAGCTCGGACTCAGACTAACCTCCAGGGGGAAGGAATTCCATAATTGCAAGGCAGTCACCAAGAACGCCTCTCTGCTGTGTCCTTGTTATAGAACTTGATGGGCAGATGGGACCTGCTCGGGGGCGGGGGGGAGGCGTGCGATTTCGTATCATTTACAAAAACAAATGGAGCACCATTTGTTTTCGTAACCAAGGTAACAAAAATGAATGAATAAGCAAACAACCTTTGTTTTCATTTTTATTTATTCCATTGTATATTCACCTTGGAAATTCTAAGAATGACCCTGCCCTAGGGTGACCGTACCTCCCCTTTAAAAGAGGCCGCTTCTGAAAAATACATGTTGCAGGGCTGCAGTAGTCCCAGTGCAGCCCTGGCAACATGTATTTTTCAGAAGCATCCTCTTTTAAAGGGGAGGTGTGGCCACCTTACCCTGTCCCCTGAAAAACCAGCGCTCCAGTGGCAGAGCATCCTCCAGGTGAGACCCTGAACACAGTGGACTTTAGGGCCCCGAGGCAGCCGTGGCCGCTTCCTTAGTTTGTAAAAAATCTGGGTGAATATTATATGACAGGTATTAAGGTTTTGTGTCTTGCAACATCGGTTCTCAACTCTGTGGTTTCCCTTGCACAGCCCGACGTGGGTTTTTTTGTTTTTTTTTTAAAGAACCATGTGGCATTTTGTGTTTATAATAGGGTGGTCAGATATGCAAATTTTAGAGACTACTTATGAGAAATACAGGTTGCAGGGCTGCATGGGTGCCAATGAAGCCCTGCAACCTGTATTCCTCATAAGTGTCCTCTAAAGTTTGCATATCTGGCCACCCTAGTTTGTGAGCAAGCGCCAGGCTGCCAAACGTTAAAGGGGGTGTGGCCTTGGTAAGGGGGGGTGAGTGCATTTTGGGTCTGCCCTGGGCCTTGCAAATTCGAAGGCTGCTCCAACTGAAGCAGGCGGCCATCTTCCTCCCCCTCTTTGCTGGGAGACTAAGGATTGCCTCCCCGTTCCCCTAGCCCACACACAGCAGCAGAGGAGGTACTGGATTTGGTAAACGTAGGTAATAGCCACATTTTCTGGTACAATTTGGGGGATCCGAATCAGTACCCAAATACCATTTGAGTACCCCCCAAAAAATGAAATGCCAGTTTCTGGTTTTCAAATACCCCAAATTACCTGAAAACTCCTCCAAAATACCCCTCAAATTTTCCAAAATCTGGGACCGGAAGTTAAAACCCCCAGGATCGGAAGTTGAAAAATCAGAACGGAAACAGTTTGGGTGTTTTGGTGGTTGGTATTTTGGGTACGCGTCAGACACCATTTCAGGTAGTGAAAACTAACCCAACATTTTCTAGTCAACTTGAGTACCGTAAATTCAACGGGTATACTCGGTTTTGCGGGGACCCCAGGAAGCAGATGTTTCCTTAAACAAAATCACCAAGTAGAAAACATCCCTGCAAACAGAACCTCAGACACTTAAGATTCACCGCTGTGATTAACTCCCTCATTCATTTATAATGAGCCATTAATTACCAGGGAAATTACCAAGGCTTGTCGCTTGGAACAACTGTGCAAACAGAAGGCAGGAAATACAAGGAACCTACATGGTGACAATTAGCCAGAACAATCCGGAGACAGAAGGGCCAGCGGTGCAAGGTGCTCCTGGGACACTCCTCCCTGATGCGCTAGACAACTTGGTGAGGAAAGACAATTATCTGTGGTGTCACTGGTTGGTTCTACATGATATATTAACCATGCGGGAAATCATCGCTGGCATATGTACTACAATGTCATCCCATGGGGGATCTGTTCCACGTTTATGCCACTACCCTACAGACTCTGACCAACAAAGGCAGCCCATCGGGTGGCAACATACATAAACAGGTGACGCCAGAAAGCTCCCTGCTGGTGAAACAAACAAGACAAAGCTCCCTGCTGGTGAAACAGACAAGACAAAGCTCCCTGCTGGTGAAACAGACAAAGCACAGCTCTGCTGCAAGAGAAAGTTCCTTGCTGCTGAAACTGAGAAAGCAGTTTCCCTCTGCAAGAAAAAGCTCCCTCAAAGCCCCGCTGGTGCAACTGACTCGGCTAAGCCACTCCTGGATGGCAGTGCAGGGCATGGTTTTGACGGATCTGCCATCCAAGTGCCCCTTAACCTCCACCCCAGTGCCCCTTAACCTCCACCCAGTGCCCCTTAACCTCCACCCCAGTGCCTCCAATCAGAATTGTTGCTCTATGTTGTTCCCTTTGCATTGACCAATCTGCAATTGGACTGCAGATTAGTAAAGGAATCTGCGTACCAGCCAATGAGTGAGAAGGAACTACAAGGGAAAAGGGAGTGCAAGAAATGTAGTATTACATTGGTATTACCACCTGGGATTTGAAATGAACAACCAAGTGGTAAATGGCAAGAGATAAAACGGATCCTGGTAAGTGGAAAGTTGGTAAATTGCGAAATAAAATGTTGATCGAGACATTACCATGTAATGAGAGGTTCTCGATTTGCCCAAGTTATCAGGAACTGGGAGTTCGATAAGAATTACCGTTTTGGCGAAATCTCGTTTCCGCCTTAGTGACCATCCCTCATAGGCCACTTTCAGACCTTCCCCCGCGCGCATATTCTGGTTGTGGGAGGGAATGTGCAGTCAGGATATGCGCGGGGTGCCACCAGTTTGAAAGCCCCCCACAGTGCGGTTTTGCCAGCAAACACCCGTAGAGATACACCCTGCTTGCTCTGTATTTCCGTGGGTGTTTGCTGGCAAAGCTGCGCAGGGGGGCTTTCAGACCGGCGACCCCC